>OY757910.1:85879236-86049236 GCA_963585895.1 Sepioteuthis lessoniana
AGTCTTGTTCGTCTTACTTTTGAGATAGGAGGTAAGTGGCCGTACAGCTGTTGTTTCGTGATGTGTTCCAGTTTTTTTCAAGATAGCTCGTAGCATTCTTGTGTAGTTTCCATAAAGCTTTTTCTTATTTGCGTTTTCATAGAGATCATGTGGTGCATCCATACAGTAGTACTGACTCAGCCACCGCCTAGAAGAAATCCTGTTTTATTTTATCGGATAGGTCAGACTTCCATACAATGGATAACCTGGTAGGTGGGGGCGTTTCTGATCCCATTCTGTCAAACAATCAACTCCTAACTCTGTTGTCTGTCTTCTTATGACCAACTATAGTGAGCAAGGGAAGGCCCTTAGCCCGGCGGCACAAACATAACTGCCCTCATCTATGTCCTGATTGATTCCTTGAAGATATGAGACTTCAAGAGTAGGAACCCTTAACCCCTACGAGTGAAGCACCCAGAATCAAAGTACTTGAGAAAATGATACTCTTGCGACTGACTTTTGATCGTATTAACATAGAAGACTTGTGTTTATTATGGACATTAAAGAAACTAACCCTTTCATCCCCATCAAGAAATCCTTGTCTTTCTTTTTTTATCATTTATTGAAATCTAATGAATTACCTAACTTGTTTCGCTATCCTTTTAATAATACATACATATTCGTTAATTGGATTACCGTGGTGTAATGGTTATCGTCGAAGGAAATGAATACGGCGACACGAGTTCAAATCCTAGACGAGGCTGTTTGCAGTTCCCAAGGCGCTTATAAGTAAAGTAAAGTTGGCGACTGTAGTCGAGGGCGGCCAGAATGCTCCCTTTTCAGTAGCTACTACACCGAGGTGTAAGGGAGGGTTGCTCCATTTTACCCTTGATATGTACCTTATATTGCTGAGTGTTAAACAAGGAGGTATCAAGTACCATTTTTTAAGTCTTTGGTATGACTCGACCTGGGATTGAACCCCGGTCTCCCGGACCATTGGCGAACACTCTAACCACTGGGCCAATGAGCCGGTTGGTGAAATACATAGAATCTAAGTTTCTTCCCTTCAGCTATGGATAAATCGTAAAGTAGACTGAACTCTTTAACCTTTACATGCCAACTGGTCTTAGAGAAAAAAAAGCTCAAAAACCAAATCTGTTAAATTCTGCTAAAAAATGGACCTTCTGTTGCATCCTGCGGGTGGGTTGAATCAGATATTTCATGAACAAAAAATATATCCTAGTGCTCGAGATGTCTGTAAAAAAGACACTCAAATTATATTGTAATATAATTTGAGTGTCCTTTTTACAGACATCTCGAGCACTTGGATATATTTTTTGTTCATGAAATATCTGATTCAACCCACCCGCAGGATGCAACAGAAGGTCCATTTTTTAGCGGAATTTAACAGAAAATATTTGCCCAACTACATTGAAAAATACTTTTAAGTATTTTTCAATGTAGATGGGCAAATATTTTCCCAGTTTTAGCAAATCAGTCGGTGAAATTTGTTGTCCTGATGATTGAGTGGCATATAATCTAATCATAAATAAAAATTAGGAAAATTAAATCATAATCGAATTATAATCATAAATTTAGAAAAATCTAATCATACATAAATGTCATTAAGGAAAATTAAAATTAACTTAAATTCAGAATTGTATGGCGATAAGAAAACGGATACCTGTGCCACTCAGAAGATGACCAAACAATCTTGAATCTGAATAAAAATGAAAATGAAAAAATTATAATTGTAACAGTAATTGTAAGCTTTTTTTTTTCTTATAAATCAAAAAGCCCCGGAGGTATTTGAATTAAGCTACACGATTAATAAAAATTCTACAATAAAAAGAAAGATATTTTCTAAATCATTAGTTTCTTTTTATGTCTACCCACTTGTGCCAAGTTTATGAGATCTTAATAGGATACGCCTTCATTGATCAATGTCTTTCACCCACTCAGTCTATCTATGTAAGTAGGCTGTGCAGCAAGAAGTTCGTAACCAAATGATGAAAAAAAAAAAAGCAGAAAGAAATATCTATTTTTCTATATAATTTCGTTCATTGTCAACGCATCTATTTCTTTGCATCATTTAAGCTGACTGAATATTAAATATTTTTTACACCGATCTAACATTGAATATTACTTTCGCCAATCTAATATTGACAATGTCAGAACAAAATTCAGCTCGGGTTTGACTACAGGCTTATTGGTCCATCCTTATATAACGTTTCATTTATTGATCATTTTTGTCTTGCCAAGTACAGTTTCACTTTCGATACTTTTTAAGCACACTTGGTATATATATATATATATATATATATATATATAGAGAGAGAGAGAGAGAGAGAGATGCGCATGTTTGTGTGAGAGAGAGAGATAGAGAGCGAATGACAAAGCAATAATGTGTGTGATGTTTGTTGTGTGTGTAATTATTTTTGTTTCATGTTTTAGACGCATCTATTCTATTGCATATTGATTTTAAGAGTCGAATTTTGATTTGCTGAACGTATGAAATTCCTTTAAACATATTCCATTTCAAAGTGTCTATTTATCCATCCATATATGTATGTGCGCGTGTGCTACTTCATAAAAGACAGTAGAAAATAGGTTTTCCAGAAATAAGTTTTTCACGGTCAAATTCCCGGAAAATGTGCGTAGCATCTGTCTCTTATGGGAAATTTTAACGACACCTCCATATGGGTTGTAATAAATATTAAGCAACGCGGTAAGACGTTTAAATAAGTTTATATAAGTGCGAAAGAGTTGCTAAAGCATATTCCTTTACCAGTCATTATTCTTTAAGAGAACAAATTTAAAATTATAATACACTTATCTGTGGTTGATGAATGTCATGTTGTCTTTCTATATATTTTCTGGTTGTTCTTAAGGCTGTTTTAAGAGGGTTGTGAAGGTTTGGTTTCATAGGGTTCAAAATTGTCTTCTGGGTTCTGTTTGTAGAGTTGGGTGGTCAGCTAAAACACTTTTTGCTACCAGGCTCTCCTTTAGCTACATCTGGCCACGTGGAGACCCTAGTCGATTTTGCGGCGTAGAGACCCTAGTCGCTTCGCCGTGCCCGATCCACGTGCTCAAGTCCCTTTCGTCCTACCTTCTCCCTCTACACTCGGCCTCTTTACATCTGGGTACACAGCCGTATTGAGGATAAGTCGTAATTTCTTATTCTCTCTCTCTCTCTCTCTCTCTATCACATACACACACACACACACACACACACACAAAGAGTTATATATATATATACATATATAACATTTACTGGTGGTGTAGCATATCCAATGATCAAATGAAAAATTTTTTGTTTAAATTGTCTTTAATTGCTCTCTTATATATATATATATATATATATATATATATATATATATTGTGTGTGTGTGTGTGTGTGTGGTGAGAGAACTTCGTTAAAAGGGGTGGCTTTTAGATCAGAAATGATTTATAGTCCGGTTTATTTGTTTGTTTTGGTGTTTGTGGCTGTCAAAATTTAATTTCAAGGGCTGGTGATTAAGTTTCATATTAAATCCAAATGGCACATGTTTTCAGATTTCTTATCCCTTTTTCTCCTTTTTCCTCTTTTCCAATAATTGATGATTTTGTGTTTTTACTTTTTTTTTTAATTCTTTTTATTATGAGGAATTTGGTATCTCTGTTTAAGTCATGACCGTTTGAGCAGAAGTGCTGTTCAACTAATTTTAGGTTGTTCTAATCCATAGTTCTGATTCTGTTTCTGTAGATATTTCATTTAAAATAAAACGCCCATCCAGACTTTCCAACATATTATTTTTGGCACCGTGTGCATTCCAGTAAATGAATTATATTATTTACTTCTGCTGTTTGATTCAAGGTAATTGTTTAAAGTCTTTTTGGTAGTGAAACTAGTGAATGAGTTGGTTGAGGTGTTAGCAGCATAGGTTTTCTTGATATAACATTGGCTGTCAAAATTTAGCAGATTTTATTGTAGGTTTCTTTTGGATTACTTTGCTCTTTAGTATGTTGTTGCTTCCTGTAGGGTCTAATGTTAATGAAAGAACGAGATTAACACTAGGGCTACAAAAATAAAGAAATTTTATTTCTCATTGGAGCTGAAAAGTAGAAGGGGATATGACAGTTCGTGTGTTAATCCCTACCGTAGTAACGAATTCTGACAGCAGCGTGGGTAGACGATTCCCGTCCAAATTGAGAACCGTAATTTGATACGTTTATTCTGTGGTCTAGCGAATAGGGCGCTGATGGTTGAGTAGCAGTTGGGTATGCGTCATCCCTGGCTGTGGTGTGTCATTGTTCTATCTCTCTGAAAAAAAAAGCGTTGCTTTTATAGCATCTGGGTGGATCACACACATGCGCGGTGACTTCGCAAATTCTTTGCTAAGAAACTGACCGCGTATATATATATATATATATATTTTTTTTTTTTTTTTTGAGACATCCGATTGGTCGAAAACTTTGGTCGACTGTTTATTTTTGAAGAACGCGTGAGTGGATGTTTTTTTTTTTGCGCCTATCTTGGTCCGTTATTTCTAGATGTTTCTTCGATGAGGAAATTGCATCATTTCCTATACTTCCAATCAGTTCTCTGAGGTTATTTGATTAACGATTGGTTAGTATGCCTGATTCTTGAAAAATATCTTTAAAGTTGGGGTTCACTTTCAAAATGCTCCAACAGTTCTTGATTATTTTTGCTGATAGTTGGAGTGTGTTGTTAAGAGATAGATGCTATTCATCTCCACTTTCGGTCTTAATTTTTCGATGTCTTGCTAAAGGGTGGAAAAGGCTTTCCTTATCTGGTTTTCGATTAACATATGGGAATAACACTACTATTTAACTTTACCACTTTATCGTATTAATTTGTTGTCGTCTGCGCAGATTCTTAATCTAATTGCAGGTAGCTGATCGAAGCGGTCGGGTTTTACGTTGCTTGGTTTTTAGTATCTACACCAATGGATATGCTACGCCACCAGTACATTTTAAATCACTTTTATGATAATATTTCAACTGTTTAAAAGTAATCTAAACTTGTTCACTAAAATTTTTCTCCTGACGATGACCTTTGGCGGAACAATAAAAAATTAACAACATAAAGGTAACATTTTATGTTACCTATTTTCCTTTCTTCTCTGTGCCCTGCCATCTTTATATATATATATATATATATATATATATATATATATATATATATGAAGAAAAGTTGAAAAAAATAATCCAAAATTTGATGAATTCGTTATGAAAATCGAGGTTGATCGTTTCGGTTATAATAACCTTCGTCAGGATTTTAAATTCATGAAAAATGTTAAAAAAACAACGGATGTTTGATGAAATAAAAAGAGAAAAGAAAGTATGTATAAAAAAGATTCATAACAGCATATTCAACGTTTATATATTTGAAAATATTATTATTTACTTCCACACACACACACACACACACATATATATATATATATATCATATATATATATATATATATATATATATATATATATATATATATATATATATATGATATTTTCAGCTATAAAATACAAAAATAAAAACAAAATAAAAAAATCCCTACATGTGAGGTTTTATCTAGTTTTCATGGTTACAAACACTTGTTATATTGTGACAAAACTTTCCTACGACTTAAGTTCCACAAATCTCAGTCTTCAATGAAAGGAATTACTCTCATTAACTCTAATCATTTTTCTACCTGCCTGACAATCGAGAATCCAGAAACTTGATGAGTAGAACCATTTTTGTGACTTTTAACATTTAATATCAATTGAATATATATACGTGGTGTATTCAATAAGTTTCCAGACATTTTCTGTACAGGCATTTAAAATTGTCGTAGACTCTTGAAAATTCACTTTATTATTGTTATACATCTTATGAGATGTCTGACCTATTTTTATAATTTCAGCTTTAAATGAACGGCTACAGAAGCAATTGGAATACATCCTACTAAAGCCTGATTGTCACAGCTGGTGAATTTCAAAAATGCAATCTGGACTTTAGAAGAACGATATGCAATAAAATACTGTTTTGAAGTTGGAAAATGCCATGCGATGAAAACTGGATCTACTGCAATGACCCAGAGACCAAGAGACTGAGTTCCCAATGGAAGCATGCTGCCTCTCCCAGACCCAGGAAGTCCAGACAGAGCAAATCCACTCACAAACATTTGATGATCCCTTTTTTTGACAGCACTATCATGATTTACATGCACTGGGTTCCCACTGGACAGACAGTCAACAAGGAATACTATGTTGAGGTTTTACGGGAGTTCAGGAAGAGATTCCTAGGGAAGAAGCCAGCACTCTTCAAATAGGGTCAGTGGCATTTCCACCAGGACAATTGCACCAGTCCACAACTCCATCCTTGTCACAGACTATTTGACCAAGATGCGCATCAAGACAGTTCCTCAGCCTCCCTATTGTTCAGACCTTGCTCCCTGTGACTTTTGCTTATTCCCTAAGCTTAGAGGCTGTCGTTATGAGACAATTGAGGAGATGAAAGAGGCTGTGACGAAGGTCATTGACACGCTCACACAAAAGGATTTCGATGGGGCGTTCCAGAAGTTGTTGGAACGGTACAACAAGTGCATTGCAGCCGGAGGAGATTACTTGGAAGGGGACTAGAGTTTCATGTGTGTACTATCAATAAAAGTCTGGAAACTTATTTAATGACCCTCGTATGTATGTGTATATATATATATATATATATTGTCATGAACAAACAAACTGCTTTGTTGTATCACAACTCTTCAGTGTGGCTAGACACGCAGGACTCTTCAGGCTGGGGTTGAAACACGCCATACTTTACGCTAGACTTGGTATGTAACGGCTCCGCAATTTCGGTGACATACGTCAACTCCGAAATTATAACGCATTTGTATTAGCTTTCGTTTGTTTACATTTGCGCCATCGGATACCAGAGTGTTCAATTCGTTAGAAAAGCTTGGCATTACGTGGGTGGCAGCAGTTAATTCCTTCGCCATAGTGTGTTGAAGAAAAGCATATATATATATATATATATATATTGGTGGGGGAGGCTGTCCTTCCAGTTGGTCTAATCTTTCCCCGACGTATAAAACCCTCTTTTTAGATTTTGTTTGAAATAGATTAATTTCCAATTAGTCAGTTTAAATACGAAACTTCCTTGATTCCAAGGATTCCTTGACTACGTTGTTATCTATTTTATGAAGGGCGCTCAAATATTAATTACAACAATATAAAAGAACTAATTAATCAATTAAACTAGAGAAACCAAGTTTACTTTTCATCCTATGAAATTTGCTGAAACGTTTTACGTCGACAGCTTCCTTATCCTCAGCATCATCATCAGCACCAGCAGCAACAGCAGCAGTCATTTTTGGTTTAAAAAATTATAACGCATTTGTATTATTTAAATACATAAATAAATCTGCTGGACAAAAGCCTTTCCCGATTCCTTCTTTGACGACCTTGATTGTATTTGCCATTGCCATGCATCACTACCAAACCGTTATTTTATCTCTCTGTCTTCTGCCAGATCTTTCGCTAACATTTTACGTTGCCTGTTTTCCTATCTTCTCTGTGCCCTGCCATCTTTCATTTTCGTTCTTTGACGATTTCTATATCTCTTACCTTGGCCTGCTTTCTGATTCAGGTTGATCTCTTGATGTCTCCTAGAGTAATTCTTAACATTGCCCTTTCCATTAATCTCTGTGACTAAGTTATTATTTTCTAGCGATTTAGTTAATTTTCATGTTTCACAGCAATACGTGACAATTAAAAAATCGCTACTGCTATAGGTTGAAAATTCTAACCGAAACAGTATCATTCCGATGTAACTTGAAATGAGCACGAAAAAGCTCTCGGTGCAGCAATTACAAATCAGCAGTCTTTAAAAACTTTTCAACAGCAAACACACGGTATGCACCGGTCCAAGCTAGGATTGTAACTGAAAAAAAAAGGACGGGTAAATCTGAGCAAATTGCAACTGATATGAACAAGCTTAGTGAGCTAAAGAGGGGAGAAAAATAGAAAGATAAGAGAGTGATTGGCTGTTTTTATATTTATCAATAATCAATATGAACTGGCATTTCAAATTTCAAATTTCAAAAAAAACAATCGACTTAGATCAGCCCCACGAAAAACTGACGATTCTTTAAAAATTCTCTCTCTCTCTCTCTCTCTCTCTCTCTCTCTCTAAATTCTGATCTCTTATTTAAGGACTCAAGTCTTTTTAAATATGATTTACAAGTCAATTTTTTCATCTGTGGTAATGTGTCCTCATGTATGTATGTATCTACGCAATCCCTCCCCCATGAGCAGGATGGGATACAGGTCAACTTGTAAGCGGAGTAAAACTGGTTTGAATACATAGTTTTCCTTCTCCTACACTGGCTGTCTTACCGACCTTCTACAACCCCCACCTTCACGACTACTTACCAAAAGCTGCAGGAGAATTTATGGATTCATGCCTTTTCTCATGGTGTTAGGACAAAGAGGAATGCAAACAGCCTGGACCAGGATTTAAAGGGAATGAGACTGTTTGCATTTTCACTCTGGTACTATTTACCAACCCCTCCGCTCGGGCAGGATATGACACAAGGTCAATTTTTAAGCGGAGTTTAACAGGTTTTAATTCAGAGTTTTCCTTCTCCTAGACTAGTTGCCTAACCAAGGCTGAAGAACCTAGTCCGTCCTACTATTTACCCATAGCTGGAGGGAGAATAAGGGGGTTCATACCTTTCCCAAGGGTATTTGCCCGAAAGTGAACGTAATAGCGCGACTGGAGTACGAACTCGCGTACTACGATTCCGCAGTTCATCGCTTTGTTGTAATTTCTGTGAAAATGAGAGGGTATTACTTTCGCAACTCGTCTAACACTTCACGTTAATCATCGTGTGAATTCTTCCATTTGATTAGCTCTTTTGTTCGACTCGGGTTTTATTTGCACAGCAGGTTTTGCGAAATGCCTATGTAAATGAACCATAAAAACAATTATATCATTCTATCTGTAATTGAAGCTCTCCTAACCCTAAGGCTTTATCGAAGCATTATAAACCTTTTTAATGGAACGTTGAAGTTCAAAATCTCATTTACTTTCGGTCTGTTTCATTTTGTTTCACAAAAAATTAATTTATATTTATATCTGAAGGGAGAGTTGAGACTTACGGTCAAGTCATGCTAAAAACACTGTTTATCGCTAGAAGTTAAGCAGCAATAAGCCTGTTTAGTGTCTAAACAGGTTACTACTTAAAAACATAAAGATATTGTAAACAAACCGAGACCTGTGTCATATCTGATTGGTTGGTTTCTTTGTTTAATGGCATATCAACCTTTGTAGGTTATTTAATGCCAAAGCCATTATCCTAGAAGAAGAGTAGTGGTACTATTTAACCCATAGTTTGGAGGATATGGGGGTTCATACCTTTCCCAAGGGTTTTTGCCCGAAAGTGAACGTAATAGCACGACTGGAGTACGAAGTCGCTTACTAAGATTTGGCAGTGCATCGCATTAACCATTACACCACGAGGACACCCCGTCATATCTGAGCAAACCTTTGTAAATAACACTAGTTCTCGCTAAATCACTGAAGTTAAGCATTGATGAACCAGCTCAGTATTTAAATTAATGAACTGACTAAGCAAAGCATCGTAAACTGTATGTATTAATTCCTGTCTGATTATCAAAGTTAAGCAGCGATGAGCTTGATCAGTAATTAAATGGGCGTCACTTTGCCTAATACATGTGCGAAAGAATTTTAACTCACACTGAAAGCACCGATTTACCGTAGATCACGAAAGATAAAACCTGCTCAATATTTAATTAGATGGTACTATTTACCAACCCCTCTGCTCGGGCAGGATATGACACAAGGTCAATTTTTAAGCGGAGTTTAACAGGTTTGAATTCAGAGTTTTCCTTCTCCTTGACTAGTTGCCTCAACAAGGCTGAAGAACCTAGTCCGTCCTACTATTTACCCATAGCTGGAGGGAGAATAAGGGGGTTCATACCTTTCCCAAGGGTATTTGCCCGAAAGTGAACATAATAGCGCGACTGGAGTACGAACTCGCGTACTACGATTCCGCAGTTCATCGCTTTAACCATTACACCACGAGGACACCAATTAGGAACAGTGGGTATGGTAAAAAAAATATCTGAATCTTGTGTGCCAGACCAAACAAAACTTACAAAATGTTAAGAAAACAGTAAGTGGCGTAACGGTTACCGAAACAGAAAGTTGAATTGGTTAACTATGTTTTCGTTCACTTCGTATTACTATCTCTGAAATTAGAACGCTTAGATGTTCACCTTGTTCTTTTTTTTATTAATCAGTCATCATCATCATGTCACGCTGTCAGCACAAATCTCCCTGACCCACTCACTCCACCCATCTCTATCGTCCATCGCTCCCGGGAGGTCTTCCAGGCTATATCCTGTATCGACACAGAGCTGTTGTAAATAGGTTCTACCTGGTCGTCCTGCCTTCGCTCGTCCATGTGGAGGGGTCCACTGGAGTAGATCGCTTATGATTTCGTCCTTACTTCTCCAGCAGTGTCCTACATGTCGGGCTCGTCTAACTTGGATAGTTTTCGTGATAGGTGGTAGGTGGCCGTAGAGCTACTGTTTTGTAGGGTATTGCCTCCAGGACTTGTTCAATTCTGCTTGCAATACGAGATAAATTATTTAAGTCAATGGTATAATTTTCTCCAAGCTATGCAAAGGAAAATTATTGTAGAACAACCCAATTTTGAGAAAAAGATTATAGAATTTATTGAAAAACACACTAGAATTTAGAATTAATTCTTAGTTCTTCCACTTCGAACTTTTATGTCAACCTTCCAGGCATCGATTTCACTAGTTTAAAGCAATATTCTTTATGAAAGTGAATTGTCTTCAAGAAAGAAGTTCTATTGATTTCCATTGATTTAATTGACAGTTATTTTATTGTTTCTTTGCAATTAGCTCTTCCCAACCATTTGTTTATTGGTTGGTTAGGTTTTTTTTGTTTAATGACATATCATCCGTCGTGGATTATTTAATGCCAAAGCCATCCTTGAGAGGAATAGCAGTAATACTGTTTAACCTGTTGCTGGGGTATTATGGGGGTTCATACCTTTTCCAATGATATTAGTGCGAAAGTAAACGTAATAGTACGACTGAAGCTTGAGCTCGCTAACTTCGAAGCTACAGACCAGCACTTTAACCATTATGCCACGAGAATTCCTCACCCTGTTTTTTGAAATCTGCTAGAGCTATCTTTTAACTGTAGATCGATTTACATATGTTGACTCCTGTATTTACCCAACCTCTTCGCCACGGGTAGGATGTGATACAAGGTCAGCTTTTTTAAGTAGAGTTAAGCTGGTTTCAATTCTACCTGACTAGAGGCCTAATCAAGACTAAAAAAAACACACCTGGCCCATTTATTTCCCCGTAGCTGGCGGAGACAAATTGATTAATGCTTTTTACAACTCTTCATACTTGAGGAATAAAGTAAGTAAGCAAAGTTGGCGGCCTTAGTCGAGGGCGAACCAAAAGCTCCCTTTTCAATAGCCACTAGGAGAGAGCGCTTCTCCATTACCTGGATTGCTCCACTTTACACTTGAAATGTACCTTATAATGCTGATTGTTAAACAAGGAGGCATCAAGTACCATTTTTTGAGTCTTTGGTATGACTCGAACTGAGATCAAACCCAGCTCTCCCGGGCCATTGGCGAACACTTTACTACTAGGCCAATGAGTAGACTCAGAACGTACACAATGGAAAGGTCAGAATTCAGATCTCAACAAAACCTTTCATCGTGATTCTTAAGAGTCCCACATTATAAATATTCATCCAATGATATCCAAGCGTTTAATTATCATCTTTGCAGGTGTTTTATTTCAAGGTCAAATATCCGTTGCAGGCTACTGCACTAGTTTCTCTCTATTTCATTGGGCAGTTTCTTTTTCTTTCTTTTTTGATGATTATAAGTGAAATCATCAAAAGGTATGAATGGATTGCATTTTTAAAATTTCTGAAGGTTATCAGTGAAGTGGAAATAAGAAGTTTTTGTTTTTGAGTGGTCCTGGGTCGGCCTTGTCGTAATGGGAATTCCTAGCCCTTCTTATTTTGAAAATGGAACATGTAGAAATAAATACCTCAAAATCCACTCAATGGAAAGATAAAGAAAATATAAATCAAGTAAATGAATTTAGGTTTTATTTTAAGAGTTTTAAAGACATGCATTTCATTATTCTGAGGACATATTTTGTAGACAGGAGTATAATGAATAAGTGTCACGGCACAAATATAACCAACACCACTTGTATGGATCCTCTTTCTCTTTTTTTTATTATCTCTGGTGCGCAGCTCCAATGTGTCCTTCGTTTGTTGCGTTGGAGTCGCCTCCCCATCCGAATTATTTACAGGGATAAACGGGACTATTGAAATCTATGTCCGGTCTATTGGTCACATCGTTTAAATCTGCAATCGAAGCAGAAGAAAGCTGTTAGCTCCTTCACTTTCCAGGAAAATAAAGACATCAGTGTTTAACTTAAAAACAGAATTTAATACTAGTAAAGAAAACAAAGTTGAAAGATATAAGATCGTTACCATTCAGAAAGGCAAGAGGCAAATTGTGTCTTCGTAAATTGAGTTTTAAGCAAATTGTGTCTTTGCAAATGGTGTCTTCGGCAAATAGTCTCTTCGGCAAATTGTGTCTTCAGCAAACTCGATCTTCAGCAAACCCAAAAGAAAATTCTAAAACGGCTTCTCTCAGGAATTTTCCTTCAAATCTCACAAGAACTGAATCAGGTTGGTATTTATACTAAATTGTATCCACGCCACTTGACTTGAAACAAGATTATCGCACAACCCCCACTACTGCGCCCAGTTGAGGCAAAAAATTATTTCCTAACTTAAATCACAAAATTTGAGTTGAAATCATTTTTACTTAAATTCAGTCTAATTCTCTTATCACAGGACGGGCTGGGTAAAAGGCCATTACATCATAAGTTCTGATCTACGATTGTCTCTAGTTGATATCAAAATGTTATTTCTTAAGATTTACCAAATTTCGAGAAAAGATATTTTCCATTTCAGTTCATGTTTACAAAACTTTAAACAAACTTTTTAGGCAACTGGCGATTATCACACTAACCTATGCAGTACGAACAATACTTTTTATTCAATATTTGCCATATCTGCTCATAGGTAAAACGATATCAGTGCACGCACTATCTAAAGATTTCCTTTACTTCAAAACAGCTGGTTTTTTCAATAGAATTTTAAAAAATAGTTTGTTTTTCATAATCTGAATTATTGAGTTCTCGCAATAATTCGTATACTTTAAAATCCGACTTGTCAATGCTGTTATGATATCACAAGTTATATAAAGGATCAGGTCAAATTATATTCTTAAAAAACACATTTTCCGCCTCACCGCGTCAAGTGATTAAAGTATATCCATACAATAACAATGGAGTGCTTTGCTATAGAAGAAATTATATATTTTTAACTTCATTGCTATAGAAGTTTCGGGCTCAAGGTCATTTCCTTTCTTGTCTGGCCATGAACTTTTCAGAAGAATTTCCGAGATATTTTCAAAATGTATATAAATCCTACTAAATCCACAATAGCAGGGCACTCAGTAAGGGTCAAAACCTCTACGCTAGCAAATCATCTGTAATAATCCTCAACCTGTGGCAGATGCACTTCTTTTACATGTGTTATATTTAGGTTTAATTGAACTGATAATGTCTCGAGTCCTTTTCCAGAACCATTATCCAAAATTGATCCATTAGATAACGTACGCAGGCATATACGTGTGTATTTGGGCCCTTTGATTATATTGTCACTATGTGGCCATTATAAATTCCCATACATGCACGGGGAAAAGGTCTTCAAAAGAGTTCCGGTTTTTTCACTTAACAATTATATCTCTTAGTGATCCAATTGTAGCTATTAAGATCAGCTTTAAAATTGAGCCTTCAATGCATCAACTTTATTTCCTATTAAACGGCGCTACCGGAAGTTCTTCAGATCGGTCACCATAATGGAACGAGTCAAGCGAGATTAACTCGAGCGACACGACTAAAAATAAAAAGGGACAAACAACTCGCATAATCATAACACGATCGATATTTCTATATGGAGACACCTTACAATTTCACGTTAGCTTATTTCAATCGGCCTTCATCGGGGTCTACGGTTTTAATCCAACCTGATGATCGTAATAAGCACTGTAACTCACGGATACACACGGGCAAATTTCTTCCCGGAAATGGAGAGAGAGAGAGAGAGAGAGAGAGAGAGAGATGCGTTCAGAAAGATTTATTCAGTGCAAAAGCAACAATTTTAAACCCTGTCCCTTAAAGGTTTTACTCGTTTGCAAAGTAATCTATTTTAATTGAGAGTTAGTAAATGAGAATTCAAATGTTAGCTTTGCCATGCAATTCTCCAATTTGGTCTCAATCAATCATTTGGGCGTTGAAATTCCTGTCTGCTTCGTTTATAAAGTGAGTCACGCCCTGCTGTAAAATTTCTTTTGAACAGGTCTGTCAAGGGAGATGGCTCAAGTGATCTAACCACCTAGGATCACTGGGCTAGATTAATTAATTGGATCTTGTGGCATTAAAAAAGATGTCTGTTTACTTTAACCGATAAGAGATGGGAACAAAAACTAGGGAACTGGGTGAAAAGGGGATAAAATAGACGGAAAAGACGTAAACAGGTTGAATTGTGTGGGTGGAAAGGATAAAACGATAGAACGGCTGGGGTGTTTAAAAGAGTGATTTTTTTTTTCTGTCGACGAGAGTTTATCCAAGGTTGAAGAAAGAAAGAAAGAAAGAAAGAAAGAAAAAAAAATATTTTGAAGGGTGACATCGTTTAATTTTTATCAGCAAACGACTTTTTACTTCCGGTTTTTTTTTAATGTTGTTTACGAGAAATTCTTTAAAGTAAGTAAAATCAGATTGAATAAAAATATTATGGAAATGAAATGACAACTGAGTTTCATTTTGCGTTGTCTTCTAAACTAACATACGCACTAGATAGCATGAGTGCGTAATAACTGATAGATAGATAGATAGATTGATAGATAGATAGATATGAACAGACTGAGATAGATAGATAGATAGATAGATAGATAGATAGATAGATAGATAGATAGATCAAGTTACGAATGCAGAGTGCCATTGAAAAGTCCATGCTGGGAATATCGATTCTTGTGCACATCTATAGCAAGGTATTTCGATAGTGTAATTGAGTGAAGGACGTGATCACTAAGTACAGAAAGTTGAAGTTCCTCTGGGCTGCATACGTGATGAGGTTCACAGGCAACAGCTGAAGCCGGGCAGTTATGGTATAGTATCCGAGAGACCGGAAACCACTTTGAAGATCTCATCGACTTTGGGAAGATGAAATCCTCAGGCGATTCGGGCCAATATGAAGAATAAGGGCGTGATCAATAACGAAATGGAAACGCACTGTAACCAGCGATGTTGGAAGCATTAGACAGCCTGGCCAATTAAGGAATATATATATATATATATATATATATATATATATATTTGTGTATGAGTATATATATATATATATATATGAATATAGATGTATTTTTATTTGTATATATATATATATATATATATATGCATGTATAAATATACATATGTGTAGTTAGGCAGCACTCTTTTATTTAACCATGTTTGATTAAATAATAAAGACTCATTTTGTTTATATGATTTTAATAAGACCCTTTCAAGTTTCCTGATAAGTGTCTTGGTTTCAGATTGGAATTGGTGGATGAATTTACCAAAATTGTCCGGAGCGCTTTCCGACCTTTCTAAGGCCATCATCAGCGGTTGCTTGCATGTATAAAGAGTGTTTTTAAAGAGTTTTGAAAGTTGGGGGGTCATAATATAACGAAACAACGTAAACGCAGAGTTAAATAAAACTGCGTTACTTATCTTACTTTAAAAAAAAAAACAACAGAAAGCTATCAACGGAAATAGTTTTTGCGTAGTTTGGTTATGTTATAAAAACCAAAAAAAAGAATAACGTTTTATTTATTGCTCATTCATGTATTGGTAAATACAGCTTTGATCTCAATACTTTTTGAACACCTCCTATTTTGAAAAAAAATTAACGTTTCATTCATGATTCATTTATGTCTCATCAAGCATAGCTTCATTGTTGATACTGTTTTAAACACACCTGGTACACACACTCTCTCTTTCTCTCTCTCTCTCTTTCTCCCCTTCTCTCTCCCTCTCTCCCAATATATATATTTATGTATATATATATATATTCGTGTGACAGAAAAAACATTGATCGTGTGTATGTGTGCTTGTTGTGCGTATCTGTGTTTGCATATAATGTTTTTTTTATTTCATGTTTTAGACGCAATTATTTGTTGCATATTGATTTTAAGTGGGGAATTTTAATTAGATGATTTTATGATATTTCTTTTAAAATATGCATTCCTAATAAGTGTTCTTATCTGAATAAATTAATTCCAAAAGCAAATGATGATTATAAAAATGATGATAGGACCTCTCCAAGGAATTAAGAAAATTGTGAAACGTGATAGCGCCATGGCCGTAATAAATATTTCGAAGTGTGCGATAAACAACAGAATTAAACTTAACAGATGCAAAATCCTAAAGAACAACCGAGACTGTTCAGACAACTGAATTATTGGGCTTTTCGAAAATACTATGCGAAAGATACCGAAGATTTGTGGAAACCTAATATCACTTAATCCCCTGTGATAATCATCAGTTATCTAGTGTGAATACAAAATTGTATTCTGGAGAGTTGAACTAGCCGCTAAAGAAAAATCCTAGCAGAGGTGTAAATGTTTAGTACAAGCCAGATTTGGGGACATATTAACATTGTACACCGACCGGTCACACACGTGACACCGTTTAGAAGGGTCGAGCATTTTATTACCATTTCTTCGAGCAGAACACACATGTTGCCTGACAGCTGCGATTTTAGACTTTGCGAAGGGAGCATTCTTTGAGGCGAACAGAGGTAAGACTCACACACTGCATCTGTATTTGCCTGAATCATTGATCTGTGTGAAAGGGATTACAGAAGTTGTTTTCTATTTTGTTTTTAGTTTCATGGTGAAAGAAGGGTCAAAGAAGGGTTTAATGAAGGAACGAAGACCCATTGCGAGTAGACAACTTCTTTACCAGTCGAGTCTTTTACCTCATTTTTGCCTCATGGTGCAACCGTAACAAGAGGTAAAAATCCAAATCTTCCAGGGAGACTCTTTATCACTACAACTATTTGCTATAGCAATGATGTTACTGAATGAAATACGTTGGAAATGTGCTGGAGGATACTGATTCACAAAATCGCAAGGAAAGATAAACCACCTAATGTTCATGGACAATATCAAGATTTTCGCCAAGAATGAAAATAAACTAGAATCCCCTAACACAAACTATTAGAATCATGGGAATATAATTTGGGATTGAAAATTGCACTATGCTTATAATGAAAAAAAAAAAAAGAAAGAGAAACAAGTGAATAAATAGAACTGCCCATTCAGGAAAGAAGCAGAACATTTGCAAAAAAAAAAAAAAAAGAAAGAATACTACAGATATTTAAAGAGTTTCGCCAAGAATGAAAATGAATTAGAATCCTCCAACACAAACTATTAGAATCTTTATCCAAGACATGGGAATAGAACTTGGGATTGAAAAATGCGCTATACTTATAATGAAAAAAGAAAAGAGAGAGAAGCAACAGAAAAAAATAGAACAGCCCCCCTGGAAAGAATCAGAACATTTGCAAAAAAAAAAAAAAAAGAATCCTGCAGATATTCGAAATATTAGAAGCAGACAACAACAAACAAAGGAAGATGAAAAGAATTGGAAAGAGATACCTCAGAAGAACAAGAAAACTTCTTGAGACCAAACTCTGCAGCAGAAATCTAATCGAAGGAATAAATATCAGGACAGTCTCCTTTGTAAGATACTCTAGACCCTCCTTTTTAAACAGAACGAAGGAGGAACTCAGAAATATGGACAATAGAACAAGGAAAATTATGACGATGCACAATACCTTAACTCCGAGATATAACATATAAAAATAAGTTGGAGGAAAAGGACCCGCGAGCATTAAGGATTGTGTAGGGATTCGAAATATGTAAAGATGAGCAAAGAGAGATTGACAACGACAGCCAGTAACAGCAATAACAACGGGGAAACAAAAATCAAAAACTCCAGAAATCAAAAATGGAGAAAAAAAAACCCCAACTTTATGGCTACTTTAAGTGTTAGACTGTTGGGTATCACCTACCTTTTCAGCATAATGAGCCGTTCCATCAGTGGCAGTAGCGGAGATCAGTCTGGGAATAAGCCTACGAGTCAGACCAGAAGAGCCGTTCCTATTGTTGAAGTATATCCTTACTCTATCACTAATCCTATGTTCTTATTACTAACAGTCACTCTCTTGTAAATACTCTTTCCTATAAATATAAATATTTACCTCGCATATCGTGGTTTGTCTTATTATTACTACTACTTGTGTTCACTAACCAGAACACAACATGGACAAAGTTTATTACACTGAGATGACTTGGATATGGTTACAAAGGCGAAACTTAATGAGAGAAACTGAATCTTTTTTAATAACAGCATGAAATAATGCCATAAGGGCTAATTTTTTCAAAGCAAAAATTTACCATACGCAGGAGAATAGCAAGTGTAGGTTATGTAATGACAGAGATGAAACTGTTAATCATATATTAAGCAAATGCAGCAAACTGATACAAAAAGACTACAAAACACAACTGGGAGTGAAAGGTGATACACTGGGAACTGTGCAAAAGATAAAAGTTTGACCCGACTAACAAATATTATAAAGTTTGTCCTAGAAAATGTGACGCATGAAATTTTCTGAGACTTTGAGATGTAAACGGATCATCTTCTCCCGGCCAGAAGACCAGACTAAGTATTAGTTAACGAGAAGAAACGACTTTGTTATCAAGTGGATTTTACTGTTCCAGCTGACCATGGAGTGAAAACGAAAGAAAGCAAAATGATAGACAAATACCTGGATCTCTCCAGGTAAATTGATATTTCATTTATTGTTCTTTTATGTCTTTTCAGTCTCAATACTTTTTGATCTCACTTCATATTTTTTCAGTTGGGTATCGCTCCTTTCTCAGTGGACCAACCGGAAAAGCATAAGATATGGCTTCAGTTAAGGATTCTAAAAATATCTACTGACTAAGGAATAGCTTTCCGAGAGGGGCAAATTGTCTGAGCGAAGTTAAGCGTAACTTCTATAATTATGAACTGGTTGTATGCAATCTTATTTGGAACTAGTCATGCGTCATTTGATTTGCGAATAGGCAGTGAAAAAAACACATCAGTTTTATTTTTCTCCTCTTATAGAATTCTGCGAAAAGTGACACATAAACTTTGAATCACAGTTGAGAATAATGCCAAAAAAGTTCTAGAATACCAATACTTTTACATGGCATTATAACATCTCAAACAAATGAAATAGCTGACTAATATTGATTATAATATCATAAGTACATCATGACATGATAAGTACAATAATACTGATTCGGCTGCACCTTCTCGTTTTATTTTAGAGGAGAGGTCGGGTTTCCATATGATCGATAACCTGTCAATAACAGTCCATGCGTTTCCTATGCGTTCACATGGCTTTCAGTAGATGAGATATTGTTACTGAGGTGTGTGAAATGATTTACTAATTTCAGAGGCTTGCCATTTAATGTGGAGATGGTATCATCTTTTTAAAGCCAATGCCTCTTGCTGCTTGAAGTTGGTTGGTTGTTTTAATCTTTTTATCACTTAGATTATTCGGACTGTTATCTTCATCTTCAGTGTTATATTCACCTCCTTTCGGCCGATGCGTCTTTCGGTCTTCTTCAGGTGTTTTATGTCGAACTCTGGAACCTACACAGAACTTCGAACCGAACCCTTTATTTAATCCACGGCGGTATTCACGAAGACTTAAAAGAACAAAGAATAAAATAACAAATTTTGATCCTTCTTTACTTGTTTTATTTTGTTGTTTGTTTGTTTTTTATTTGTTTTGTTTTGTTTTGTTGTTTTGTTTTGTTTGTTTTTTGTTTTTTGTGTAGTTTCAAATAAATATTCTTGCTTAATAATAAAACCATTTACTTGCACAGATTACCAATACTTCTAATACCAATAATTTTCAAACAGAATTATTTAATCGTAGATGGAACCACACAGGGTAAGAGTTGACCTGGGAGTAATGGAAAAGGAAGGGTGACTTTAATCTTCCAAGAACTCAAAAACTGTTTTTATAGTAATGTTTTATCATAGTAGATTGTGAAGCCATACGAGCGTCGTACATATATATATATATATATATACAGCCTTGGCCGAAATTATGGAGCACCAATTAAAAATCGAAATTATGATTCAAACTTATATATTTAAAGGTTAAGAATAGTGGAGTAAACATTAATAACAACAATCAATATTTTGTATGTCCTCCTTTTGCCTCAATAACAGCTTTTATTCGTTTTTGCATATTATTGACTAAGTTGTTGCAGGTGGTAGGATCTATTTTCTGCCACTCTTCTTGAAGTTTGGTCTCTAATTCTTTTTTTGATGAACATTTGTGCATTCTCACTCTTTTCCCTAAATGGGACCACAAAGTTTCAATGGGATTTAGGTCTAGGGATTGAAGGGGCCACATCATCACTGTAATCCCTTTTTTCTCAAACCAACCTATTGAAACTTTTGACGTATTGCATGGAGCATTGTCTTGGTGGAAGATTACATCACATGGAATGTTATTATTAAATATTTTAGTCAAAGAGGATCGGTAAACCTGGTCCAGCATGTTAGTATAAATTGGAGAGTTCATTCTGCCCTCACATGTGTACAACATTCCAGTGCCTGAAGGAGCCATGCAGCCCCAAACCATTACGCTTCCTCCTCCAAATTTTACAGTTGGAACCACACAATCAGGATGAAATGCCTCTCCTTCCCTACGGCGAACATAAACCGCTCAAGGGGTGCAAAAAATCAGATGAAAAACAAAAGAATTTGTCACAGTTTTTGAATAAATGTTATGGATGTGTATTCACATAAAAATTTCAATTATTACATCCAAAGTTTAGGAAATAGAAGCTGTTAATTTACCTCAAAGTTACTTTCGTCAGACCAAACAATTTTGCCCCAATCATCAGATGTCCAATTTTCATGGTTTTTTGCAAATTCCAGTCGTTTTTTCTTGTTGACCTGAGACAAGTACGGCTTTTTCCTGGCTTTGCATCCTTTTAATCCCACTTCTAATAACCTTCTTCTCACTGTTCGAGCTGATATGTTTTTGTTTGCACCCTCCCTAAGTTCAGCAGCAAGCTCTGAAAAACTTTCCCTTTTTTCTGCAAGGGATGCTCTTTTCAAAGATCCGTCTTCCCTGGCGGTTGTAGACTTTTTTCGGCCTTGTCCTTTTCTGTTTTTGAAAGACTTTGTTTCCTTGTACCTTTTAATCGTTGTTTGAACCCCCTTCCTTGAACATTCCATCTTCCTGGCAATTTCTACCTGAGAATATCCTTCACCAGATAAAGCAACAATTTGTGCCCTTTTAATCTCTGAAAACAGCTTCTTTGGAGGCATTTTCAATTAAATATACTATAATAGCACTGGTAGGAATCAAATATTACCCGAAAATTACGAAACAACCTTTAGTATGACAATAAATCATTTTGAATATTGGAATGAATTTAGTACGAAACTCAGCTAAAGCTCTTGAGAGAGGCTTTAAAGCAAAAGAAATACTACAATCTACTTTTGAATATTTTACATTTGCTCTCAATTGTTCACTGTACGATTCTTAACCTTTAAATACGGAGGTTTAAAGTATTATTTCAATTTTTTTATATGTGCTCCATAATTTTGGCTATGGCTGTATATATATATATATGTATGTGTGTGTGTGTGTGTGGTTTGGTTTTATGGTATATCAACAATTGTATATTATTTAATGCCAAATACTTTTTATACATGTATATTAGATATATGATTTGAAAATGCATTTTTGTAGATAACATTTTTAAACGAGTCTGAGCTCATTTTTTTTTTTGCACACAGTCAAATGATTTTACTCATTTCTATCAAATATGAATAATTCTATTTACTATTAATCATTTGTTTGCACGCAGTTTAATGTTTTCAAGTATTCCTATGATTCACAAATTATTCGATTAAACATCAATCATTTGTTTACTCGCTGGTGAATTCTATTCTAAATAATTCAGTTTATCATTAGGGGACAGTTTAAATGTCAAACAGTTATATTTGTCTCATAGATGGGGCCCTATCAGGCGCTACCACTCCGGGACTGAGTTGACCTAGGAGCGATGGCAATGAAAGGATAGACTGCATTCTACAAAGCTCCAGCATTACTGAAGCCTCACCATCAGATTGTTTAGTGTCATATCCAGGACACTCGTTAGGGGAGTTTTACCCCTCCATAAAGCAGCCGACTGGGACAATGTGCTTGTGTGTGTGTGTGTGTGTGCGACACTCGTATGACCTATACGAGAGGATTGTTTAGGAAGTACTTATCCTCATCCACATTTTAAATTTGTCATACACCTCTCACCTTTTTATGAGCCTCACTTGCGCTGAAATTTAGACGGAAATCTAGATTAGTTTTTTTTTCTCACTTTTATTACTAGTTTCATGACAGTGTGTGGCCACATTAAAAATGTTCTGCGATGGCCCTTTTTTCAGGGTGAGGCTTACAACCTTTGAACGACCCTCGTAAATATTCTTTGAAAGATTTACTTAGTGAAGCACAAGGTCAGAAATATAGAACACCTAGAAAGAAAGGAACACTCAAACAATGGTCTAATAGCCAAGCTTGGTAGTCGATCCACGCAGCTTAATACGTCAAGAAAATGTCTTTTCTTTTCTTTTCTTTTTCTTTCTTTTTTTTTTCTTCTTCCGCGATTCCGAAATGGTTCCTCTCCTCTTTCAATTGGTTACTGATTGGATTTAACAACTAATGTCGCCCTTGAAACACTTTTGGTCGCATACGAAATACTATCTTATGTTCACTTTGATTGTTATCTGTCCTCTCGAATTGACGTGATACAGTAGAGCGAAACATAAGATTCAGTGTGTTGATCAGAAGATGTGGGCCGCTGTCCATCAGATTTAAGAGCTTCTTCCAAAGAGGTTGACCTGCCATTGTTGTCCGCTTTCCCAGCTTTCTTGACAGCAATGCGCTTTTTTCAGACACAACGAAATGCTCTTTCCAAATCCAATTCAAACAACGAAGTGTTCTGGCTTTCTTTTTATTTGTATATTTTACCCTTGAATGCAAAATGGCGAATGTTCTGGTTGTGTTTTTACTCACAAATTCTCTCAGCCATTGTCCAGGTAATATAATATCGTGCAAAATCACCTTTGACATTTCTTGCGCAATTTTTTGGGGTTTATCCAAATATTTACAAAAATTTGTTGAGGTTTTTTTTTTGTTGTTCTCTCTCTCTCTCTCTCTCTCTCTCTCTCTCTCTCTCTCAGAACTTTACTTCAAAAATTATCTCAAGTCTACATCTAAAGAATATCTTTGACTCCCCTACATTGATTATGTTATTATAAGTCCAGGCCATTGAACTAATGAGTAGAGTGTTTGCCAATGATCCGAGAGACTGGGGTTCAATCTCAGGTCGAGTCATCCCAAAGACTTTTAAAAAATGGTACTTTATGCTGCCTTGTTTAACACTCAGCATTATAAGGTAAGGATCAAGGGTAAAGTGGAGCAATCCAGGGAATGGAATAGCGCCCTCTCCTACACCTCGGTGTAGTAGCTATAGAAAAGGGAGCCTTCGGGTCACCCTCGACTAAAGGGAGACAACTTTACTTACTACTCATAGACACACACATATATACCTGTATACATCTGTACAAACCTAAACTCAAAATCTTGTGGAATTTCACCCGTTACTAAATTTTATGCGTCAATACGATTATCAGATGGAAAATGGAGTGTTCCACGGGGAGATTGCACTTTTAGAAATTTAAATTTTTAACCAGATCTGCTATAAAAACATTGAGCACTTTTTAATTTGACTTTTATAGATAACTTATAATTAATCAATCAATTATGAATGTTTGTATGTGTTTGTGTGTGTATATATATATATATGTATACATATACGTGGTGCCTTCAATAAGTTTCCAGACTTTTTGTACAGGCATTTAAAATTGTTGTAGACTCTTGAAAATTCACTATGTTATTGCTATACATCTTATTAGATGACTGACCAATTTTTATGATTTCAGGTTCAAATGAACAGCTACAGCAGCAATTGGAATACACCCTACTAAAGCCTGATTGTCACAGCTGGTGAATTTCAAAAATGCAATCTGGACGTGAGGACACTTTAGAAGAACGATATGCAATAAAATTCTGTTTTAAACTTAGGAAAAATGCCACTGAAACGTATGGAATACTTTAGACTGCTTTTGAAGCATATTGCATGAATTGAGCTCAGTTTTTGAGTGATATAAGAGATTCAAGGAAGGCAGGGAGTATGTGAGGGATGATGATTGGCCAAAGGGTTAGGGTTACTATGTTGAGCTTTTAAGGGAGTTCAGGAAGAGATTCCTAGGGAAGAGGCTAGTACTCTTCAAATCGGGTCTGTGGCATTTCCACCAGGACAATTGCACCAGTCCACAACCCCATCCTTGTTACAGACTATTTGACCAAGATGCACATCAAGAGAGTTCCTCAGCCTCCCTATAGTCAAGACCTTACTCCCTGTGACTTTTGGTTATTCCCTTAGCTCAGAGGCTGTCGTTATGAGACAATTGATAAGATGAAATAGGCTGTGACGAAGGTCATTGACACGCTCACGCAAGAGAACTTCGATGTGGCCTTCTAGAAGTTGTTGGAACGGTACAACAAGTGCATTGCAGGTGGAGGAGATTACTTGGAAGGGGACTAGAGTTTCATGTGTGTACTATTAATAAAAGTGGCCATACGAAAAAAGTCTGGAAACTTATTTAATGATCCTCGTATATATTCATATGTATATATATATACATATACATATATATGTAAATGTATATATGTGTATATACATATACATGTATGCATGTAAAATGCATGCAAATATATTTTTATATCTGTACATATATATATGTATGTATGTATGTATGTATGTATGTATGTATGTGTATATTTATATATATGCATGTATATATATATATATATATATATATATATATACATACGGGAGTTCTCGTAACATGGTGGATAACGTGTTGGTCTGCGCCATCGTAGTGAGTTCGAACTCCTTTCGCGCAACTACGTTCAATTTCGGAAAGCAATGAACCCCCTTTATTCTCCCGGCAATGCGTTGAATAATACAACTATTTTTCTTCTGCTAGGATGGCTTTGGCATAACATAGTCCACGAAGATTGATATGCCATTAAACAGAAAAGTATATATATATATATATATATGTGTGTGTGTGTGTGTGTGTGTGCGTGTGTAAGATTGTAACGATATTTTCTACTGTGTTTAAGCCAATAATGTTAAACAAGATTTAATCAATTGATTACAGTATTTGATATTTATTCATGCTAGAGTATGTGATACGCCATGTGACGGTTTGTACATACGACAAGCAGCAAAGTTCAATTTCTGTCTGACCTATTATCGAACTCAGATTTTTTTTACACAAGAATAAGAGACTCCTACTACCCTGTTGTTTATGTGGTATAGTCACCAATAACTGCTATGTTGGTGATGAGTGAGGGGAAAAACAAAAATATAACTTGACTCAATAGTTACGCCCTCTATAGTTTTATTCACTTCCGTGCAGTTTCTGAGGCTGTGGAAGTATGTAAAAATGGACAATGGACTCAACGTTCATTTGCTCTCCGTCCATACGGTCGATAACGTATCAATAACAGTCTGTGCTTTACTTTTGGTTTGGGTTTTTTGTTTAATGGCATATCAACCTTCGTTGGTTATTTAATCCTAAAGTCATCTTTGTAAAAGAAAAGTAGTGGTACTATTTAGCCTATAGATGGGTATTTCTAGTGGAATATTGCACAATCGAAGTGGATATTACTTGGTACAATATCACCAAAACGAAAGATAACAGGATTTCATTATTTCTACATGTTGGTTTTGGTTTGGTTTCGTGGGTTATTTAATGCCAAAGACATCATTGCAGAAGAACATTAGTAGAACTATTTAACCAAAAGCGAGGTGTAAAAAGAGGCTCATATCTTTCTCTAGAGTATCAGTTCGAAAGTGGACGTAACAGCATGACTAGGAAGAGGTGCCCGTGGTGTAATGGTTATCGTCGTAGGAAATGGACACGGCGACACGAGTTCAAACCCTGGACGAGGCTGATTGCATTTCACATCGCACTAATACACTGAGATCGCACCTTGGGAAAGGTATGAATCCAATTATTCTCCCTCCAGCTATGGGTAAATAGTAGGGCAGACTGGGTTCTTCAGCCTTGGTGGGGCAACTTGTCTAGCAGAAAGAAAACTCTGAATTCAAACCTGCTAAACTCCGCTTAAAAATTGACCTTGTGTCATATCCTGCCCGAGCGGAGGGGTTGGTAAATATGGTTATTGCACGACTAGAATTCGAACTTGCTTACTAGAATATCACCGTCAAACATGTTAGTCACTGCGCCTTGGTGATTCTTCTTTATTGGTGTCATCGTTTATAAAACTCAGTGATTCCTTTTACAGATTTTTTCTCACTTGGATGACTTTTTAAAAAACCCTCCCCTCACCTTTGCGTGAATTAATTTTTCTCTACTTTTAGGAAAGTGAATGAAAATTGCAGAGTCTTATCTAAAGAAGTCGAAATAATATTTTGACAAGATTTATTAACTAATCAATAATTTTATTCAGCCCAGTAAGCAGGGTAGGGGTTGTAGAACACATCCACTGCATCTCTGCTGATAGGTAAGAAACCAACCGCCCACAAGAGTCCTAAATGTGACTTTAAGGAATCTAATTATGAGGCTCCAGTAACTCTGGAGGTTTGGAGATGCGGAGTACCCCTTCAATGCTATCACTGCCAGGTCCACTCTGGCCTGGAGTGGTAACACCTGATAGGGTCCTATCTATGGGTCACATAGAACTGTTTATTTAAACATTTAAAGTTCAAACAAATGGCTTAAGATCAATTGAATTGTTTGAAATTGAACTGTTTTTACATTTAACTGTACGTAAACAAATGACTGATGTTTAATTGGATTGTTAGTTATACATAGCGATGCTTGGAACCATTTAACTTTGACTTACGCTAAATTGTTGTTAGAAATGGAACTGTTTGATTATTTATCTGTGAGTATCTAAAAAATGTGTTTATATATCATATATTTAATAGATATGTAAAAACAGGATTTGGCATTGAATAACCAACAATAGTTGATATGCCATAAAATCAAACCAAACTTAAATTATTTTATTGCCGTTATTAATTTGTAAATATTTGATAATAATAGAAACGGAGAGAGAGAGAAGAGAGAAGGAAGAGAAGAGAAGAGAATGTAGAGAATAGAAGAGAGGAGCATGCGAAGAAGAGAGAAGTGGTGAGGAGAGAGAGAGGGAGAGGGAGGGGAGAAAGTAAGAAGAGAAGTAAGGTTGGGTTTGTTGGTTTATTGGGTTTTATTGCACATCAACCCTTGTTGGCTATTTAACGCCAACTCCATTTTTATGTAAATAATCTATTCTATTTAAAACAGTTCAGTTTAGCATAAATACACAGTTTGATAGTCAAAAACATTTCTATTTCAAACTATTCAAGCAGTTATATGTAACAATTCAGTTAAGTGTAAACACAGTTTTAATGTCGAAAAACAGTTCTATTTCAAATAATTCAGTTAAGTATAAGCACGCAGTTTAAATCTAAGTACGGATAATTTTCAAAAACATTTCTATTTCAAGCTATTCAGTTTACTCAAACCATTCATTTTAGCATAAGTACGCTGTTAGTTCTATTTAACCCATAGGGCCCTATCAGGTGCTACCACTCCAGGCCAGAGTGGACCTGGGAGCGATGGCAATGAAGGGGTATTCCGCATTCCCCAAAGCTCCAGCACTGATGGAACCCCACTGTCAGATTGTTTAGAGTCATATCCAGGACACTCGTTAGGGGGGGGGATTACCCCTCTGCAGAGGTGCAGTCAGTGTATTCTACAATACACACAGTTAAATGTCGAACAGTTTTATTTCAGATAATTCAGTTCAGCATAAGTACACAGTTTAGACGTAAAAACAGTTCTATTTCGAGCAATTCAGTTCAGCATTAGTACGCAGTTCCCATGTCAAAACAGTTCTATTTTAAACAATTCAGTTTAGCATAAATATGCAGTTTAAATGCAAAAATCAGTATAGTGAAAGAAGCAAGGTTTAGTTCTATTAAACACATAGATAGGACCCTTATCAGGTGCTACCACTCCGGGCCAGAGTGGACCGGGGAGCGATGGCAATGAAGGGGTACTGCGCATTCCCCAAAGCTTCAGCATTGCTCGAACCTCACCATCAGATTATTTAGTGTCATAACAGGACACTCGTTGGTGGGGGTCTTACCCCTCTGCAGAGAAGCAGTCGGTGTATTCTACAGCCCCCCCCCCCAGCCAACTGGGCAAAAGAGAAGTAAGAGAGAGAGAGAGAAGTTATTACATTATTTGATGACAGGACTAAACTTACTAATCTCTCTCTCTCTCTCTCTCTCTCTGTGTGAGTGAGAGAAAATATTCCATGGCGATCATGTGCTATCCTAACCATCCCTAGATATGGCCCGTAAATATTGGATTTCTCGATTAATTTTTAGCCAGCACAGAATAAAACTGAAAGATGCAGACAGAAGAGTTAGGAGTTGGTCATTAGACAGAACATGATAGAAAACTTTAGTTAGTAACAATGTATATATATATCATCATCATCATGACCCTCTCTCGCCACTTTACCCTATCGTTCATCGCCTCTGGCAGGTCTTCAGGGTTACATCCCGTATCCTCACATAGCTGCTGTATGTATGTTCGTGCTGGTCGTCCTGCTTTTGCCCGGCCATATTTGGGGATCCATAGGAGTACATAACTTATGAGCTCGTCCCTGCTTCTCCAGCAGTGTCCTGCATGTCTGGTTCGTCTAGCTTGGATAGTTTTCGTGATAGGAGGCAGGTGGCCGAATAGTTGGTGTCTTGTGGGGTGTTGCCGCCAGGACTTGTTCAAGATTGCTCGCAGCATTCTTGTGTAATTGCCGTCTTGCTTCTTCTCCAGCCGTTTTGTTAGCGTCCAAGTGATGCATCCATACAGCAGTATCGATACGACAGTTGTCTGAAAGAAACTGCGTTTCATTTTATCGGTGAGGTCTGATTTCCATATGATCGATAGCCTATTGATAGCTGTCCATGCTTTCGTTAACCTCGTGTCGATGTCCTTTTCGGTTAATGGGACGCTGCTTCCGAGGTAAGTGAATTTGTCTACTAGTTTCAGAGAGGTTCCGTCTAGTGTGGAGATGTCACCAGTTTGATTATAGCACATATATTCCGTTTTGCGTGCATTGACATAGAGGCCTATGCCTGCGGCTGCTCGTTCCAAACTATGCAGTAGTGTTTCGGCTTGGTTGGGTGTATTTGCCAGTATCGCTATGACATCGGCGCAGTCGGCGTCGGTAATTGTTTTTGCGGGGTATCTTCTGCTTCTTTTCTTTGTCAGCTCGAAGCCGTTTTCTCTGATTTTATCAATCGATATTCTAAGCACGTAGTCTAGACAGATGATAAAGAGGTATGGAGCTAGCGTATCTCCTTGTAGTACTCCTGCTACAATGCCGAAGTATTCTGTGTCTCCATCTGGTGAACATACTTTCACTTTGGTGTTTCTATAGAGAATCGTTATTGCTGCTACGGTTTCTTTAGGTATGCCGTATGCGTGTAGGATTTGTTCCATCTTTCCTCTGTGAATGGAATCGAAGGCTTTGGTAAAGTCGACAAATAGTAATGTCGCTTGCATGTTTTTTTGCCCGTACACCTTCAAGGATTCTACGGATGGTTAATATTTGTGAGGTCGTGGATCCCAAAATCGACAACATCCTTAGGAAGAATGTATATATATATATATATATATATACTGAGCTTAATGAGACACAAAGCGGCATCTGTGGGGTACCAAGTGAGGATCAAACTCTGTGCTATATTTTGACATCTCGATGAAGTTTTATGATGAAAAAGTACTTTATGTCAGAAAGGAAACGACATGAAAAATTCATATCGTGGTTATCATGATCAAAATATAACGACATAATCGTGGTATTTACAAAATCTGCTAATAATGTTTAAAAAGGACTATGTGCAGGAAGTTTGTTTTTTGAGTGTGGATCGAAGAAAAGTGTTATTATTATTATTATTATTATTATTAATATTATTATTATTATTATTCACTCATTAGAGCTTTTCACATCAGCGTAAGCCGATGGTTTTTCGCTGGAGTCTGAGTGACAGCAAGTCTCCTCAAGTCTCCAGGACTCTTCTCAGTATTCTGACCGTTCTCAATAATGTTGTCTTTTAGATGGTCTCCACCCGTCCGCCAATTTCCAAGTCCTCCAATCCCTTTAGTAATCCTTTAGTTACTGTTCCAAACGCACCAATTACAATTGGTATAATTGTCACCTGCATGTTCCACAGTTTTTTCAATTCCCTAGCAAGGTCGAGGTACTTATCCTTCTTTTCACATTCTTTCAGTTTTACTCTGTCGTCAGCCGGGACAGCAAAGTCGACTATTTTGCAAGTTTTTATATTATTATTATTATCATTATTATTTACTCGAGAGTTTTTCACATCAGTGTTAGCTGATTGTCTTTCACTGGAGTTTGAGTAACAGCAAGTCTCCTCAAGTCTCCAGAACTCTTCTCTGTATTCTGGTCGTTTTCAATAATGTTATAATTTAGAAGGTCTCCGCTTGTCCTCTTATTTCCAAGTCCTCCAGTCCCTTTAATAATCCTTTGGTGACTGTACCAAAAGCACCAATTGGTATAATTGTCACTTTCATATTCCACAGTTTTTTCAATTTCCTCGCAAATCGAGGTACTTATCCTTCTTTTCACATTCTTTCAGTTTTATTCTGTGGTCAGTCGAGACCGCTAAGTCCACAATTTTGCAAGTTCTCTTCTTTTTTTGTTGTTGATTATTATAAGGTCTGGACGTATTATTAGTAGTATTATTTACTCATAAGAGGTTTTCACATCAGCGTAAGCTGATGGTGTTTCACTGGAGATTGAGTGACAGCAAGTCCCCTCAAGTCTCCAGGACTCTTCTTAGTATACTGACCGTTTTCAATAATGCTGTTGTTTGGATGGTCTCCATTCGGCTGCCAACTTCAAAATCCTCCAGGCCCTTTAATAAACTTTTAGTTACCGTACTAAAAGCACCAATCACAATTGGTATAATTGTCACTTTCATGTTCCATAGTGTTTTCAATTCTCTAGCAACGTCAAGTTACTTATCTCTCTTTTCACATTTTTTCAGTTATTATTATTATTATTGTTTGTTTGTTAAGCCTCCTTAGGCATCTCCCTTTTTTACTGTCTTCTTTCTCATCAACCTTCAGTTAATCTAATAATTATTTAGTTATTGTTGTGACAAGAAAGATTCGTCTACCCAAAATAATCTGTGAAGGCTAAAAATTAATCAAGTAAATCAATATTCTAGGGCCATATCTAGGGATAGCTAGGATAGCACATGGTTGGCATGGAATATTTTCTCTCACTCACAGAGAGAGAGAGAGAGAAAGAGAGAGAGAGAGAGAAAGAGGGAGAGAGAGAGATTAGTAAGTTTAGTCCTGTCATCAAATAATGTAATCACTTATCTTTCTCTCTCTCTCTCTCTCTCTCTCTCTCTCTTACTTCTCTTCTTACTTTCTCCCCCACTCTCTCTCTCTCTTTCCTCTTTTCTTCGCATGCTCCTCTATTCTATTCTTTACATTCTCTTCTTTTCTTCCCACGGGCCGCGCAGAACAATGAAGCGGGTCGCATAAGGCCCCCGAGCCGCAGTTTGCCCATCCCTGATCTGGAACAATATGAAAACTTTACTGACTTTTTAAAATCTATCCTTTCGATACTGCTATGCTGCGTGCTGTTTTGAACAAATCCTTGAAGTAGCATCACACAAAACAATAATTGCTCGACCATTTACCTCCCATCTAGAAAACCATCCAAGGAAGACGAGCTTGACACAGCTATTGAAACGAGGACGAACTCATAAGCAACATTCTCCAATGGACACACCAGTGTTAGTCCACAAGCAGAAACTTATAGACATCAGTTCTGTGTGGACACTGGGTGTTGTCTAGAGAACCTACCAAGGGCAATGGTCGATTGGGACGGAGGTTGAAAGAAGGTCAAAGAAATCCGTGCTGTTGTTACGTTTTGATGATGATGAGGATGATGATACGCATACATATGTCCATACATACATATACACTACCTATGCCCAAACACACCTATATAGATAGGCCTACACTCACGTACATATACATACATATATATGCTCCACGCCTATACACATACATACTGATATATAGACATTCTTGCACCTTTACCTAGATAAATGCACAGAGGTATAGATGAGCTTATAGCGTCACATCTGTGAAGAGGAATTAATTATTATTATGTTAAAAATAAGATCTTCAAAACGATTATTGGTCTATCGTAAACCTTATTTGGGGTTGGAAATTACTGTGAACAGGAAGATTGGGCGGTTCCAATCTTCCAAGTAGGAAATGGAATAACTGACTTTTTATCTTGACTTGAACCCCCGATCGCCAGCACAAGCAACAATTAAAAAAATAAAAAAAACTATAGCAGTATTATATAATCGCTATTCTACCCGTGTTGTCAGTTCGAGTGCAGGTATGGATGTTTTGACAGACAGGAAGGGGTCAAAAAGCTGTCCTTGATTTGAAATGCGATGAGAATATGAAGTTATGGGGGTTTTTTAAACAATTATTTTTTCCGACAAATGAGCAGAGCAGACGACTGAGGTTTAAATTCTTGACGATTTGGGACTCCATATAATAGTCGTGGGGAGGCGGGTATGATGCAGTCTTTTATAAAATGCAAAGACTTTTTCCTCCCTTTTGATGAGAGAAGGTGAAAGACCCACAAAAGATCGACCTAATTCATTAAAATAAGACACACTCACACCTACATCCATTTGTATAATTGAATCTTATGTGTTTACTCGGGATCAGAAGAGCTTATCATGTCACAAGTGATTTAAGATCATTAAATATTTTCTGATATATTTAGACGCAGAGTAAAATCAACAGTCTAAGGGAAATAAACTTGTTTCTCAGAAACCTCATAATTCTCTGTAAATAAAATAAACTCATTTCCAAATATCAGCAAAATAAATAATACTTTCTAATTTATTTTTAACAAATAAAGATTACCAACAAGTATACTTGCTGGAGATACTTTCATATTATACGTTTAAAAATGGACAAATTTTAAGTCTTAATTTACTCTCCGGAGTTATTTCCCTTGGACTATTATATCGATGTTGTTAGTTACACTACTTTTAATGTCATATTAAACTTCATATTCTCATCAGCTACACTGGCCTTAGGTTGCTTACATTACTTGTGTACCATGTCCAGATATGAATATACGAAACGTGCATAGAATGTTCATGATATATATTTTTTGAACATAGGAATCCCGAAACACGAAAAACACGTAACGACTTCTTAGTTCAGGTACGAAACCTTTTATTACCTTCGAGTTAAAGGTTTCGGCATAAGGAAGAGAGATGCACAATCTTTCTATGATGACTTTTCCATCTGCCCCCCCCCCATCACGTGCGCACCCGTCGCAAGGCCTCTGTGAGCTAGCGAAAGTCAACCTTCTTCCTCGGACCACAAGACTTAACTAACTCACTTTTTTCAAAATCCCCAAAATCCTCCGCGCGTGCTTCCGGTGCATGACGTCATTCACATCTCCTGGTCAAATTTTCTGTCTGGGATTTTTATTTTGACATTTGTGAACGACACATCCTCCCAACGCGCGCGTCAACACCTGTGCTCAAGTTTGCACTTAACTAACCCATGTGCTGAGCCGAAAGGTTCTCAGCCTAACTAAAACCCAAAGGCAAGATATATAAAACGAAATTCCTCGGCCATTATATTACACTTGTTGCTATTAAGTGGTCACCCATTTAAGTGTTGATCATACTCATTGATAACTTAACTTCGGTGAATTAACAGGAACTATCCGATAAAATAAAACGCAATTTTTTCTAAGCAGCGGTCGTATCAGTACTACTATATGGATGCACTACATGGACACTGACTAAGCGTATGGAGAAAAAGCTTGACAGCAATTTCAGAAGAATGCTGCGAGCTATATTGAACAAATCCTGGAGGCAACATTCCACAAAACTACAGTTGTACGACAACCTACCACCCATCTCGTAGACCATCTAAATTAGATGAACAAGACATGCGAGACACTGCTGGAGAAGTAAGGACGCACTCATAAACGATGTTCTCCTATGGACCCTTTCACATGGACAAGCAAGTGTAGGACGAATAGCTAGAACTTATCTACAACTGCTCTGTTGTAGCCTGGAAGACCAACTGAAAGCGACGGACGATAGAGACGGATGGCGAGAGAGGATCAGGAAAATCTGTGCTAGCGGAACGACATGATGATGAGGATGATGAGGATGATGGTACTTTTTAACCTGACTCGATTAGAAGCCGTATATTTTCTTCATACGAAACAGTATAAATCACGTAAGAAGAAGTAAAAAAAAAAAAATTACAGAAGTTTGGTGTGAATTTACCAACCTCTCCACTACAGTTAGTATGTGACACAAGGTTAATTTTAAAGGGGGTTTCCTTCTCCTAAACTGGTTCCCTAACCAAGGTTAAAGAACCCAATTTGCACCATAATTTATACATGGGGTGGGGAGAACTGATTGATTCATGCTGTTCCAAAGGGTATTAGCGCGAAGTGAAACGCAGTCTTCTTCAAGATTTGAACTCGAGTCACCGAGTCTATTTCCAACGACGATAACCGTACGCCAGGAGATGTTATCAAATAAAGTTATGTTATCTAAATTTGTATTAAATCTGGAGTTTTAAGTCAAAAATTAATTAGAATTTTAAAAAATTAAAAATTAAAAAAAAATAATTTACTATAATTCCAACCGGCAATAAAATAAAAAAAAACGGAAGTGGGCTAAATGAGGAAAAAACTCTTCACCCCTCTTCTATCACCTCCCACCCTTCTTTCCTGTATCTATTCTGGATTATTCTATCCATAAGATCTGAAGAAGTCCTGTTAAATTTTTTTCGTGTTTTTGATTTATATCAAAAACATATAACAGGATGGAAACAAATTTATAATCCTAATGTGACCGTTTTTGTTTTTTCTTAAAGAAATTATTGCTCTGTAATGTCAGTTAGATTGAGCTCTTTACCAGGAAATTTTAAATGTTCACTGTTGAATTTTTTTTTTTTTTTTGTTTTGTTTTGTTTTTTGTTTTTTGTCCTGATGGAATAACTCCCAACTCCGGTTTAACTAAAACGAATAATACCTATATATATATATATATATATATATATATATATATATATATATATATATATATATATATATATACTTACGTTTGGTTGGTTGTATGTATATTAATATATAAAGGCATATCATTTGTTTTCCTGTACGTTTGTCGGTCTTTTTCATTAGGTCATGTCGAGAAAATTAACTTCTTTCAAGATCGACGTTATATCGAAGTTGAAATCGTGACTTATGAATATTTTCTTATAAACTCTTTTTTTGCTGCTGTCCATCAGTGTTTATAATTATCTTCCATCAGAAGTAACCCGTCATCACTATATACACCAAAGATTTTCCATATCAAAAATGTATGACATCTTTCGTAGCATTTACATGCCAACAAGTTTGTAAATTTCTGCTACAGAAAAAAGTAATTGACAATCGTCACGACGAACGTGTTGTCTCCCATCCATTTATTTTTTTACTCTTTGATATCGAATTACAAGAGGCATGCTATTTTATAGACAATGTTCCTTAACCAGTTAATGGTTGTATGTGTCCTTTTCTATTGATTTACCCACCACCCAAAAAAGAGGTAAATTTTCTCACTAGGAAAGAAAAAAAAAATCATATTAGAATTTAGCTTCATGGTATCTGAAAATAAATTTTCTCATTTTGAAAAGATTGCTGTTGTGTACTCAAGAGTTATGTCCCTTGAATCAATTAATTGCATTACAGAAAAGTCTTATCAATGTCTGCATAAGATTTATGTGTAACTTCTTAAAATACTGATAACAATTGATTTAATTGGTTGGTTGATGGTTTGGGTTTTATGGCATATCAACCTTTGTAGGTTATTTAATGCCAAATCCATTTTTATGCAAATAATTTCTATTTCAAACAATTCAGTTTAGCATGAGTACACAGTTTAATTGTCAAAAACATTTCTATTTCAAGCTATTCAGTTTAGTCAAACAGTTCTAATTCAGACAATTCAGCTTAGTATAAGTATAAATTTTGTTTACACGCAGATAAATGTCAAAACAGTTCTATTTTAAACAATTCAGTTTAGCGTAAGTATAGTTTCAATGTCAAAAAATTTCAAGCAATTCAGTTGAGCATACGTTGTGCATTCAATAAGTTTCCAGACTTTTTTGTACAGGCATTTAAAATTGTCGTAGACTCTTGAAAATTCACTATCTTATTGCTATACATCTTATGAGATGACTGACCAATTTTTATGATTTCAGGTTCAAATGAACAGCTACAGCAGCAATTGGAATACACCCTACTAAATCCTGATTGTCACAGCTGGTGAATTTCAAAAATGCAATCTGGACGAGAGGACACTTTAGAAGAACGATATGCAATAAAATTCTGTATAAAACTTGGAAAAAATGCCACAAAAACGTGTGGAATGCTTCAGACTGCTTTTGGAGCATCTTGCATGAATCGAGCATCAGTTTTCGAGTGGCATAAGAGATTCAAGGAAGGCAGAGAGTCTGTGAGGGATGATGAGACATGTGGGAGGAGTAAGGAAGTCACTACACCAGAGTTGATTGGCCTAACGGTTAAGCTTAGGGTTACTGTGTTGAGATTTTAAGCGAGTTAAGAAAGAGATTCCTTGGGAAGAGGCCAGCACTCTTCAAATCGGGTCAGTGGCATTTCCACCAGGACAATGCACCAGTCCACAACTCAATCCTTATCACAGACTATTTGACCAAGATGGGCATCAAGACAGTTCCTCAGCCTCCCTATAGTCAAGACCTTGCTCCCTGTGACTTTTGGTTATTCTCTTAGCTCAGAGGCTGTCGTTATGAGACAATTGAGGAGATGAAAGAGGCTGTGATGAAGGTCATTGACACGCTCACACAAGAGGACTTTCATGGGGCCTTCCAGAAGTTGTTGGAACGGTACAACAAGTACATTGCAGCCGGAGAGGGTTACTTGGAAGGGTCTAGAGTTTCATGTGTGTACTATCAATAAAAGTGCCCATACGAAAAAAAACCAGGAAACTTATTTAATGAGGCAATTTGACCCATAGATAGGACCCTATCAGGTGTTACCAGAGTGGACCTGGTAGCGATGGCAATGAAGGGGTGCTCGGTATTCCCCAAAGCTCCAGCATCATTGGAACCTCACCATCAGATCGTTTAGTGTCATATTCCAGGACACTCGTTGAGGTGGGGGTTCTTACCCCTCTGCAGAGTTTCAGTCTGTTTATTTTACATCCCTTGCCGACTAGGCAAGATAATAATTGAGATGATGGTAATCATATTTACCCAACCCCTCCGCTCGGGCAGGATATGACACAAGGTCAAATTTTAAGCGGTGTTTAGCAGGTTTGAATGCAGAGTTTTCCTTCTCTTAGACTAGTTGCCTCACCAAGGCTGAAGAACCCAGTCTGTCCTACTATTTACCCATAGCTGGAGGGAGAATAATTGGATTCATACCTTTCCCAAGGATATTAGTGCTATATGAAATGCAATTAGCCTGGTCCAGGATTTGAACTCGTGTCGCTGTGTCCATTTCCTACGACGATAACCATTACACCACGGTTGAGATGATGGTGATACTAATAATAGTTCGTACACTCGGAACTATCCTCAAAAGTTTGGAAAAGAGACAAGTGAAGAATTGGGATCGTACAGATCACATCATTGTTAAGATCGGCAAGAAAAACTAAAATTGAAACAACTGGAAAATAATTAAAAAGTAAATAACAACAAAGAAATATTCCTATTTGTCATGTCTCCCGCCTTTCTTTTCATATATATATATATATATATATATATATATATGTATGTATGTATGTATATATATGAGAGAGCGATTGTGTGTGTGTGTGTGTGTGTGAGAGAGAGAGAGAGAGGGAGAGTGTGTGTGTGTGTGTTATGGTAACAAAAGTTATTACCCTTGTCTAGCTTTTCCCCGAGTGTTTCGTTAAAGTCCATATGGTGCAGGCTTACAATAGTACTGACTCGACCACAGCTTGGAAGAATTTACGTTTTGTTTTTTTTATTAGTTTTTTTTTCTTTTTCTTTTTCTTTTTTTTTTTTTTTTTTTCAGAGAGATCAGGTTTCCATATGGTTGATAACCAGTCAAAAGAAGCCATGCTTTTCTGTGCAGACGTTCACATTACATTCCGTAGATGGTATATTACAACCAGGGTATGTGAAATAATCTACTAACTTCAGAGGCTTGCTATTTTGTGTGGAGGTGGCATCATCTTCTTTAAAACTCGTGAACTCTGTTTTATTTGAGTTCACCAAGAGACCAATGCCTCGTGCTGCCTACTCCAGGCGAGTAGCACCTGTAGCAGCCACAGATCTATTTCCTTTCGCGAATCAATGCCCTTGTTAAGAGAATCGGTCACTCACTGACCAATCAACTGGCAGAGTGCATTGATTCCTTCTCCCTCTCAGGAACTATTTTTTCTGGTCCCTTTTCTGTAGAACGGACAACGTCAGAGAGAGTCTGGAGCTAGCAGAAGGAACATATCTCTCTCACATGACTGCACTGATTCCACTTGTAACCCTTCGCTCACTGCTAGCTTTAAACACGCTTCCTACGAACCCAGGACCAGCATACAGACCAGCGACGCAAAGAGACACTTTCTCACTCTCACTCCTTCACGCCTGCTACTGAAATAAACCTTACTTTGTTGTGTTGTTAAAAGAAGTTTCGTTATTCATTTGTGTTGCCTAAAATTTATAGCGTTAAAGGGGAATTGGTTAATTTCCCTAACACTATATATTTTAGGCAACGCAAATGAATAACGAAACTTCTTTTAACAACACAACAAAGTAAGGTTTATTTCAGTAGCAGGCGTGAAGGAGTGAGAGTGAGAAAGTGTCTCTTTGCGTCGCTGGTCTGTATGCTGGTCCTGGGTTCGTAGGAAGCGTGTTTAAAGCTAGCAGTGAGCGAAGTGTTCCAAGTGGAATCAGTGCAGTCATGTGAGAGAGATATGTTCCTTCTGCTAGCTCCAGACTCTCTCTGACGTTGTCCGTTCTACAGAAAAGGGATCAGAAAAAATAGTTCCTGAGAGGGAGAAGGAATCAATGCACTCTGCCAGTTGATTGGTCAGTGAGTGACCGATTCTCTTAACAGGGGCATTGATTCGCGAAAGGAAATAGATCTGTGGCTGCTACACACCGATTCGGCTTGAACAGGTGCATTTGCGAGAAGTTCTAAATTATCTAAGTCGTCTGCATCTTTAATATTCTCTAAAAGATATCCTCTGCTTCTTTTCTTTCTTTTTTTTTAAATGTGAAACCATTTTATCAATAAGATCTGTAAAGATTTCAATGTCAGTTTTAAGCATCCTGCTACATAAAAAAGTTGAGTTGGATGAATGATATCATCTAAATGTTATATTTAGTTTTAAAATGTGAAGAAACAATTTAAATCATTATGACATAAAAGGTTTAATAAAATTGATTAATATTTTAAATGTTTCATTGCAATCATTTTTAGTTATACTTTTGTGTCTTTAATAATCATTTGTTTGTGAGAATATACAGTCAAGATATAGGAATTAAATTTGGCATAGAAAAATGCGCCATGCTAAAAATAAAAAGTGGTAAACGACACATGATGGAAGGAGCCGAACTACCAAATCAAGTAATAATTAGAACGCTCGGAAAAAAGGAAACCTACAAATACTTGAGAATATTGGAAGCTGACACCATAAAATAAATAGAAACGAAAAAATTTTAAAGTGTATGTCAGAAGAACCAGAAAACTACTCGAGACAAAACTCTACTGCAGAAACCTTGTCAAAGGAATAAATACCTGGGCTGTCCCTTCGTAAGATACACGGGACCATTCTTGAAATGGATCAGAGAAGAACTCAAACAAATGAATCAGAAAACAAGAAAACTAATGATCATGCATAAGGCATTATATCCCAGAGATGACGTTGACAGACTATATGTGTCAAGAAAAGGTGGAGGTAGAGGACTTGCCAGCATTGAAGACAGCGTTGACGCATCGATACAATGACTCGAAGGCTACATTGAAAAGTGCGGAGGAAAACTGATTACAGCCTCCAGAAGCAATACTTATGACACGAGGATCCGCAGAACGACAATTACCAGAAAACAAAAGTAGGAAGAAAAACAACTCGTTTTAAGCGACTTACAAGCGACATCTCACTCAAGAAAACCTGAACGTGGCTAAGAAAGAAAGCCCTTTGAGATAAACTGAATCTCTTCTAATAGCAACACAAAACAATGCCATAGGGACCAACCATATCAAAGCGAGAATAGATACGACGTAACAAAACAGTTGATGTTGGGTGTGGTGATAGAGACGAGACTATCAATCACAGTTGATCATCCAGCCTGGATCATGTATCGCCATAAATTCGCATGTTTAAAAGACAACTGAGTTCTTTAAAAAGAGGCAGAGATAATACCTATACAAGTAGATAAATGAATCCACGAAAATCAATGAAGCCTAAATAGAAAAATAAGAATACATTTCGTAAAAATAACGTTAAGAATTATCTCCCTTGTATATTTTGGCAAGAGTTATTTCCCTTACATTAAATTTGTTGTCAATTTAAAATGAATATCCTTGATCTCTTTCTCATTTTTTAAATTTGTTTTTCTTTCTTTTGTATTAAAATGTTTTCGCTTTTGTCAAAATTTATTTAATTTTTTCTTTTTTACTTGGCTCTACTACTTGGCTTTACTATACCACCCACTTAAAACACTTTGTATTTGTTGCCTTGTAGGCTGGGACCGTAGAATACACCAACTGCATCTCTGGAGAGGGATTAGACACTGATAATTATTTAATATACTTGAAACCATTTAACCGTGTGCAAACAAGTGAGCTCTGACTCGTTGAAAAAATGTATATATATATACATATATACACCTATATATATATATATATATATACACCTATATATATATATATATACATATATATGGAAGTAAATAATGGAGAGGAATCCGACAGTATGCAAAAAGATACAAAAACAGAAGCAGGATATGGTATACAAAGAAATATCATATAAACACATAATCTTTTAATCAGCGTTCTGATTGAATGATTGAACGGTTATATGATCTTTCTTTGTATATATTCTCCTTCCCATGTTTTTGTATTTTATAAACATTTATCGTTGTTCTAACAATACCGGTTTCATGATTTTAAAGCCCTAAAGAAGGTTCATTAAAACCAAAACATTTTAACGTCAACTTTCCTTCTAATAAATTCCTCAATTTTGGATTACTTCGTTTTTCACTCTCTCTCTCTCTCTCTCTCTCTCTCTATATATATATATATATATATATATATCAACCCTTGTGGGTTATTTAATGCTCAACCCTACATATATATATATAGATATAGGATTTAGCATTAAATAACCTACAAGGGTTCATATACCATAAAACTAAACCAAATCAAAAACAACCAAACCAGACAAAACCAAACTTTATATTGATCACGCAAGATTGCCGTGAAAATGTCCAAAGATGATCAATGAACAAATGACGTTAAATCAAGTTGTTGATTAAAAGAATGTCGAATGACAATTTGTGAGAAATGGGCTCAACTCAAAAATATGCTAGGTTTTAGGTTTTAAATTACATCAACCAACATACGAAAAGATAACAAAATTATCCGAATGCTAGTCACTATATAAAGTACAATTTTACCTAAATTACCAAGTAGACTTTATCTCTGCCAAGCCCAAGAAATCTAGCAGTAACTGTCAGGCTAGGCGAAGGGGTAGAGAAATGTATAAAAAGATAAAGTAGACAAAGAAACTTTTGCTACACGAAAGAGAAGTGTGTCGATATTTCTTAAAAACAAAAACAACCAGTTCCTACAAAGTAATTTATTTCAAGAGAAGTAAATTATACAAAATCCAGCTTTGCATATTTCCCCTTTTGCTTGTCGAAAACATTAAATTTTAAGTTACAGAAATAACATACATTCAAGTATCAACAATATTATAACAAAACACAAGAAGGGTATAAAGAAATATAACGACTAACTTGTTCAAAGCGATGCCGTCAACCATCTACTGTCTGTTTTGTTAATGATAAAATACCTTCCTTTGGTATTTTATATCAAAATTCCTTTTGAAGCCTGTTTTGGGGTTTGTCCTTTTTCTCGGCGTCTCCTTGTGTAGAATCAACCTGGACAACCGTGTTTTTCTAGTTTCCGGTGTAGATTTGTTGAAAATGAAGTTTACTATTTCTTTAAGTGAACTTCGAGTAGATCACCGCTTCCTACTCTTGATGAATATCTTTTGTTTCAATTCGAATTCCCTTCTGTTGAGCCTGTGGAGGCTTTTACCACATTTTCTGACCAGCCAACAGCTTCCTTTGTCGGCAAAATGTCCATTAATATCGCTTCCAGATCTTAGACTCAACTTTCTTTTGAAGGAAACAGCATACTAAAACTACAATTACCTACAATAGGCTAATTGTTTCAACAAGTAACAATTAAAAAAACACTTAGCCCAAGTGAGTAAATAGGCCTATTTTGCTCAAGCCACCTGACTTAAGAAAAAACTACCTAAAATCGAAGGCGAATCAACAAGAGCTCATAAAGCAAAAACTGCGAACCAGGCAGAGCCTTCTGCTCAAGTCTTTAAAAAAAAGCGGAAGATCCCTTGGCAGATCTCACTTAAATAACAATAGGGGTGGGGATATCGGCACAATTTCAAAACAGCCAATCATATTCGAGCAGACATTAACTGCCGAATTTACAAATCCCAACACCCTTCAGAACAAAGATATTTTTTTTTTTTACAGAAACAGAATAACAGATTCATTAGAATCAATACTATACAAAGATTTGATCTTTTTTTAGCATTCCCCTGGCTGATCTTTTGGGGCGAGAGGGAGCTAATGCGTCTGAAACGGATTTTTCATCAGAAAGACTAACTGCTTGGTGAAAATGAGCGATCGATAACTCCAAGGGGTGTAAGTGCTTTATTGCATGCTCCTGCACCTTCCCATCAGGCTTTCTGATCTAAGCTGATCTAACAAGGTTGTCATACCCTGGAGTAACCTCCATTACCGCCTCGCAAAGACCAATAAGGTCGAGACTTCATTGGATTCTTAACTACAACCACATCACTTACTTTAATGACATTATTATAATCTACCTGAAAGAGATCCTTTGACTGCTCTCTAAGGCTCAACAGTTATTCATTATACCGTAAGTCATAGAATTCCTTCAAATAGAGGCCCCTGATCTCCAAACGCTCCAACAGAACTTCTCTGGAAGCAGGGGGTCAACTCATGAATCTTTTCTGAATCTCACAAGAAAAGTGCGGTATTGAAGTGAAGGTATTAGGCGTAATAATGACCAACTTAGCATCTTCTGAACACCGATAGGTAAGCGATTGAGAATTGATAGCATTCTGAACATCAGACAACAGAATAAAAAATTCAAAATACTCCACACTTTTTCTACCCACTTGCTTAAACAAACAACCTGTAGCAGCCACAGATCTATTTCCTTTCGCAAATCAATGTCCCTGTTAAGAGAGTCGGTCACTCACTGACCAATCAACTGGCAGAGCGCATTAATTCCTTTTCCCTCTCAGGAACTATTTTTCTGGTCCCTTTTTTGTAGAACGGACAAGGTCAGAGAGCCCGAAGCTAGCAGAAGAAACACATCTCTCTCACATGACTGCACTGATTCCACTTGTAACCCTTCGCTCGCTGCTAGCTTTAAACACGCTTCCTACAAACCAAGGACCAACATACTGACCAGCGACACCTACTGCTGTTAGCTTCAAACACGCTTCCTACGAACCAAGGACCAACATACCGACCAGCGACGCAAAAGAGACACTTTCTCATTCTCACTCCTTCACGCCTGCTACTATAATAAACCTTACTTTGTTGTGTTGTTAAAAGAAGTTTTGTTATTCATTCGTGTTGCCTAAAATATATAGTGTTAGAGAAATTAACAATTTCCAGAAACACTAAAAACCCTTAACTGATTTTATAAGGCTCTCCTAGACACCCCCAAATCAAGCCGAACACAAAGGAATGGTAAGATGTTTTATGTTAAAAGCTCTAAACTTTCCCACAAACTCATCGGACACAAAAACTTGTTTCACTAGGTTGCAACCAGCAACAAAGGCACGTGTATTGTCAGAATAAATGTGTGCAAGTACTCCATACAGATTGAACAACTGCACCAAAGCAAGTATCACTGAATGTGTGGACATGTCTTTGACCAACTCTAGATGAATGGCTCTGATATTGAGGCACGTGAACAACAAAATATACATAATTTTTCTTTCAACTTTCTACCTGTATCCACAAATGGCTTTCCGTGTGCAGGAACGGTATCACGAAATTTACTCTGTGTTTGGGTAAATTGGTTACCTTGGAATACTTGAAGGAAAAGGCATCATACTTCTTACACAAAGTACAAGAAGATATAACTGCCTTACTTCTTTGTCTGGCTTTATGAACCCAAAAACCGGACAATCGCAGTTTACAAAGGGTAGTGTTGTATAGCCATGACCATGATTAACTATACAAACACATAATACATATACATATATACATAATACATATTGACGTAATGAATAAAGACGCAATGATAACAGACGAGCGAAGAGTTCTTTAAAAAAATATACCTCTCACTTTATTGTAAGGTTTGCGTGTGAGAAGGAGTTGGAGACTGAACAAAGACTGCAACATATTGACCCATACTCTTATGGCCGTCAGCGTTGTGTCATTCTCGTTCTCCAGGGCTGTTTAACCGAAGGCCCGGGGGCCCACTCTGCTGGCTTTCTCTACTGCATCTTATCACCAACTGGTCTGGTCCCCAACTCCATCGGGGGTTCCGAGGGCCCCTTCTACTGGGTGGTGGCTTTCCCTACCACATCTTGTCTCCAACTCGTCTGATCTCCAACTCGCTGACTTCCTGTCTCCACCGAGTTATATAATAGTTCAATCGCCCACTCAATATTTGGAATGGCATGTTTGATCGTCATCAAGCGGAAATATCTGTCATGCAGTTCAGAGGTCACTCTCTCCCGGTGCATCAGTCTATGAGTGTATCATGGGCTTTTACCTTGTCCCATTTCGTCAGCCAAATCCGCCTACGCGATTTCTTTCGATTACTGGCCATTGGAATGTGTCACTTCCTTCCGGTGCATCACTTTGGAATGGCATGTTTGGCCGGGTCGAAGGTCAGTATACAAAAGTAGCTGCGATACCTAAATGCTTACATTTTACATGACAGTCTATGATGACTAGCTCTGTAAGACGAAAAAATCTGGGCAGTAATAAAGGAAATAAACATCCTGAGAGTGAAATTCAGATTACCTATTCTACCTCAGGAGTGAATAAGCCCTTCCTCATCCAAAAAGGGGTTATGGCTAGCATCCAGTAAAGGAATGTTGCTATTGGAGGGGTTCAACAGAAACAACTTTTCCTTAGTGAAGCACAATGACTGCTCTACTTTCAATAAATATAACTTGGCAGCTAAACTCGGATCTGAAGAAACTTTCTTCAAACAAAAAACAAATCGGAAAACATAAGTTACTACCCTCAGCAGTTTAGCCAGGGGTAGGAACCGTTCCAATTCAACCATAGCAGCACTTGCAAACCCTACCAGAAAAATCACAACTGCGTTGTTTAAAACCAACCTGGTAGGACCATGAAGCACAAATAAGAATTGTGCCTTAAACTTATCAAGAGACACGACTCTTGTTATCAAATCAGTAGGATTATCATTTGTATTCACATAATTGAATTCCACATGAATACTTCCTTTAATTAACTTAGCAATCTCTTTATGAATATCCTTAAGTAAAACAAAACGATTGCATCAAAATTTCAATAAAAGATCCCACATATCTATAAATAAATTCACTCCGGGGTACACGCAATCATTGAGGGACGGTCTGCCTCTCGTTCTCAGAGAACAATCAAATATTGGCCTAATCTTGGTGGTACAACCAGGATCCTTTTTCTTTTTTTTCTTTTTTTTTCGACAGGCCTATGGGGGACCCATATGTATTTATCAAAATCATCAGGGGAAACATCTATCCTCTCGATAATGCCTCCAGATTCCTGATCTAGAAACACCTTGAAACAGTTGTCATCATATAAATTCTGACTCTCAAGTTTGATCACAACACGATCTAAAACATTCAACGCTAACGGGTGGTTTGTAATGAATTCTGTCAACTTATCTTCATTCCAAGGAAGATCAACAAAATAACATCCCTCTCTAAAGGTTATTGTGCGACGAAAAGAATCTATCTTATCACGGTCATAATCACTGACCGCGTCTTCCTTAATCCTCTAAATTGGTCGTTGCAATTTAAAACCTAAAATCTAACATATTTATTGAATTGAGCACACACCAACCATCATAGATTATTAAAGGGGAAAAGAGTGATAAAGGAGAAAAAACACCAGACACACACACATACACACACACACACACGTAATTATACTGGGGCGGGAAGTAGTAGTCTGCTAAACTTTATGACGCATCAACTATCGTAGATTATTTAGAGGGAAGAAGAATAATTAGATAAAAACAAAAAAAATATAGTACATTTACTTACATGGAAACGAGTGCTCACGCAAACACACAAACACTCAGTATACACTCTTTTAAAAGGAAAAAGAAAAAGTGAAAAAAAGAGAAAGAAAGAAACAACACCTGCAGAGACGAAAATTTGCCACAGACAACTCGAACTGAAAATTTGATGACACAAATCCTGGAATTAAAAAGAACCACAACCTTATAAAAACAGTCACCACTATATAAATCAAAGGAAATACAAGAATAACCTATTTTACTTCCTGAAAATTACATAAAACATAAAACGCCAGAAACACGTGATGAAGAGAAATAAATAACTTTCGAAAGTATATATATATGTGTGTGTGTGTGTGTGTGTGTGTGTGTGTGTGTGTGTGTGTGTGTGTGACTTATTGGCTAGACTCATTACTGTTCGAACATAAAAGTACGACAGCCGGAAGACAACAATTCAATTTCCCTAGTAAATGTTAAAGAAGTGCTATTCAAAATGATGGTACGTGTACCAGTGCTGGTATGCAAGTTATCGACAATCGGTACTTGGCGAGTTTCCAGTTTCACATGATATATAACATGAAATTTAAGTGAAAATGCTTTTTGTACTGTGCAATATTATTCATTTCATGATCTGCAATACAACTGACAGAAATACTTGGAACTTGATCGGAAATGAAAGTTATACGCATATAATAATATGGCACAACTATGACACCAGTCCGTGGCACATTGGAAAAATAATCTGCCGATACACCATATCAGACAGTTTGAGAAGCACTGATTTAAAGGTCCAGAGGATATGGCAATCATTACCTCAACAATCGAGGTACATATATACATTGAAATTCTGGATAATATTTTTCATTCTATTGATAGAAAATTGAGTTGGTGATGATGAATTCATTTTAGGACGATGATGCATTTTGTCGCAGAGCAAAGGGGATTAAAGCTTCTCTTCAGGAAAGTTATATGAAATCAATTGCGCAGCCAGCAAACAGTCCAGATCAAAATCCAATTGAAAATTTATGGTGGAAATCTTTTTTAAATAGTTAATGAGAAGGCTCCCTTAAACAAAGATCTACTGACTACCATTAGGGAGTCACTTTGATAAAGATTATTACACTGAATTAGTAAAACTCATGCCTGATAAAATTAAAGTTATCATAAAAGTTCAAAGATGAGCAGCAAAGTATTAATTCTTAGCGATTTCCAAAATGTTTTCTTTAACATTAGTTTATTCGACAGTATTTTCCTCTGCATGTATTGGAGAAAAATATGCCATTCATTTTAAAATCGAATCTAGTTTGCAAAAGGAATATGTCTTGAAGCCAGGATGGTCAGTTATTTAAAAATGTTTTTAAAAATGGTGGATATCCTCAAAGACTTTAGCCATGAGTAATATATATATATATATATATATATATATATATATATATATGTGTGTGTGTGTGTGTGTGTGTCTGTGTGTCTGTGTGTTTGTGTATATACACACATATATATATATATATAGAGAGAGGGGAGGTGCTCGTGATGTAATGATAATCATCGTAGAAAATGGACACGGTGACCCGAGTTCAAATACTGGATAAGGCTTGGTAAACGTATGAATCCAATTATCATCCCTCCAGTTATGGATAAATAATAAGGCAGACTTGGCTTTTTAACCTTGGTATGACAACTGATCTAGAAGGAAAACTCTGAATTAAGACCTGTCAAACGTCGCTTAAAAATGATTTTGTGTCACATTCTGCACTTGCAAAGAGGTTGGGTATATATATATATATATATATATATATATATATATATATATATATATATATATATATATATATATATATATCAGTACGAACAACTTAGAAACATGATTATTCTCTACAAAGGTTTATAAGAGAACATCTCTTAAGTATGTTTCATCTTGTAGAAGATTTATTCGAGGGAGAAATGTTACTTCCATTCAAGAACAATTACGCACAATGAACAATAACTCACATCCATTCACTCCTTTTGTATTCTTTTCATTTAGTTTGCCCAGGCAATAAAATGTGTTCTTTATTGTTCTTATATTATTTCTTGAAGGGAAGCAACATATCTCTAACTAATGATTCTTCTACAAATTGATGCATTCTTCTTGGATGCTGCTTTGACAACGCCATCTAGCGTTCATTAGCAGAAATTCTTTGTCAGCTAAGGGTAGTAATCTCACTGTCTCTTCTGTTGTGTTCTTTGTGATTTCAATTTAAAACAGTCAAAATGATTTCAATTATTTACGAATTAATCAATTACTTCTTGGAGCAACCACCAACATTTTTGGAATCGATTTAATCTTATACATAGATTTTATTTTAAAACGGCGATATTGAACATTTAACATAAGGTTTTTGATGTTTTTTTGTTTTTTTCAGGTGACATTTTTAAGTGCAGCAGAGAGATTCGATCATAAAAAATGATTAACATTGACATGATGATGATGATGATTTTAAGATGAGGTACCCAACCCTCCCGCCACAAGGAAGATGTGACGCAAAATCAATTTTAAAGCGGAGGACATCTGGTTTGAGCCTATAGTTACGTAATGGCCTTTCCTAGTTCCTTCTGTAGCGTAAATTTCATATACATACACAAACATCGCACTCACATTTTTAAACCAATCAACAAACATTAGAACATTCTAGAAAAAAAAAAAGGATTCAAACCACAATACATAAAATTCGCGCCCATAGATTTTTTAACCAATCAAGTACTTTCCCCAAAAAACATTCATACCCGTTTTGATACTCTTAGAAGTTATAAAAAGAAAGCGATGGACCAATTCATCAGAGGTTTCACCGCTAAAAACAAGGAAACTACGCTACGCTACTGGACTGCTCCGTTACCCACCAAAACCTGAGAGGCGCCACGCTGTCTAGCAAAGACATTCCCATTTCTACTTACACCAAAGGCGAAAACAACAACATTGTGAGTTCTTTGATACAATATTCTAGCTGAATAATAAACCTTTATTTTAAAGTTATTCAGGTTTTGGTTTTGTTTTGTTAGGGAAATTACTTGCGAGGAACACGTACTGCCTTCAAACTCTATTTTATACTTTCGACACATCTCGCAATATCTCCGACACTTCTATGACAGCCTTGATTATATTAATTTCTGACATGTCAGCATATTCCATCGTTTCATTTCTTGGCAGAACGGTTATCTTCGTAGGAAATCGAAGCGGCTACTCAAATTCAAATTTAGGTCAAGACTTTTTACTTTTTCAATTAGTGCAACTATGAATCTATTTCTTCTCCCTCCAGCTTTGGGTAAATAGGAAGACTGAGTTCTTTAGTCTAAGTAAGGCAATCAAACGAGAAGAAGGGAAACTTTGAATTCAAACCAGATGTCCTTCTCTTTAAAATTGATTTCGTGTCACATCCTACACCTGGTGGGAGGGTTGGGGAATTCATCTCCTCATCTTCAGACAGATCTTTTTCATTGTCAGGGATTGTTATTTCTATTAACCTTTTCCGATATCTTGTATCTTCCCTTGAGATATATCTCCTGCTTTTGAGGGTGTTCGTAGGGTAATGGTTACTGTCGTATGAAACGGACAAGGCGACCCGGGTTCAAATCGTGGCCAAGGCTGTTTGCATTTCACATAACACTAATACCCTTGAGAAACGTATGAATCAAACTATTCTCCCTCCAGTTATAGTTAAATAATAGGGAAGACTAGGCTCATTAACTTTGGTGTGACAATCAATATAGGAGAAGGAAAAATGTGAATTCAAACCTGTTAAATTCCTCTTAAAATTGACCATGTGCAGCTTCTTGCTCTTATAGAGGGGTTGGGCTAATACACATATGTCCTGTTCACTTCCATTTTCTTTTCTTTCTTACTTGCTTAATTATTTCTGTGATATCTAATTTCTTAGTTTGCTCTCTGATCTATTCCGATATCTCTGTATCTTTCAGAGCTATTTCTAGCATTGGCCTTTTCATTCATCTCTGCGGTTTGTTTACTCTTTTTCTAACGATTTTGTTGATTTTCACGTTTCATGCTCTTACGTCATAACTGGTATTATACAGTAATTTACGCATTCAGGCAAATTATTTACTAAACTGGGCCTAGTTTGGCTCAGGGCCAGATGTATAAGCACTCAGAAAAAATCGAACTCACTCTCCACGGCTTACCAGACCAGCTCGCTCACTCTTAAACAGACAGAGGTCCTCTCTCAAAACAACTACTTTATTTTATTTTATTTTATTTTACTAAATAATTTTCAAACTATTGGTATGCATCCCTTGATCTCATTTTCAGTATTTTTCTCTGATTATATCATCTTTCTTAAGTAATTGTAGAGTTTAACTTCTTCCAGAATTTAATCTTTTATTTTTATGATTGTTTTTGCGTTTTTTATGACCTTAAAACCTGAACATAACTTTTGTTGTCTTACTTCTGTTTATATTTAAATCTACTTTGATACTCTCCTTATTCAAGTCATTCAGATCAGTTCACACACGTCGGTAGCAATATTTCATCGACTGAAAACGAGGCCTAGCGAAAGGGTTAGTTGCTGTTGAAAGGTTATCGATCATGTGGAAATCTGATCTCTCAGATAAAAAAGGACGAGATTTCTTCCAAGCTGTGGCAGTGTCAATACTACTCTATAGATGAGCCACATGGACGCGAACTAAACGCATGGAGAAAAATCTAGATGGGAACTATACAAGAATTGTACGTGCAGCTTTGAATAAATCCTGAAAGCAACACCCCATAAAACAACTGCTGTCAGACAACTTATCTCTCTCATCTGAAAAAAAATAAAATAAAAACATTCGTTAAGTAAAACGAATAAGACACACGAAAAACTGCTAAAGAAGTAAGGGTGAACGTATAAGCGACGTTCTCGAATAGACTCCTACAGATGTACTCGCCAGGGTTAGCCGAATAGCAAGGCCTTATATACAGCAGTTTGAGCGAACATTGGATGCCATCTAGAGAGGAGCAATGACCAATAAAGAAGGATGGTAATAAAAAGTTACGAAACTCAGTGCTATGAGCATAACGTTAAGATTCTGATGTTTCGTCACCAAACTTTACGATGGTTATCATATTCTGCATCTATATTTATTTCCATTCTTTCATTTTCCGGAACATGCTTTCAAGACAAGCAGTAAATGATTAGGGAGAAATAGTATTCCCTTGCCTTACTCCTTTAAGACATCGACATTTTTAAATCTCACTTAGTTTTGTCGGGGTCATGTAAAACAATTTTCGTCTACTCCACGGTTTGATGCTGTAGAGAAGACGACTGAAATGAAGAAAGTTTGCTAACAGAAGAACTAGGAAGCCCATTTAGCGAAACGGTTATTGTCGCAGGAAATGTAATTGGGGACTGGTTTTGAATTCTGGGCGAGGCTGTTTGCATTTCACTAATGTTCTTGGGGGAGGCATGAAACCATTTCCTTTCCCTTCAGCTATGAGTAAATTGTAGAACAAAATGGGTTCTTTGTTTAGGCAACCAATCTAGTAAAAAAAAAAAAAATTGAATTCAAAACCAGTTGTACTCTTCTTTAAAATTGACCTTGTATCACATCCCACCTATGGTAAAGGGGTTCGGCAAATTCATACTAAAGGAAGAACTACTTCTACGATAAATATTGTTCATTATGAAGTTATAAATGAAGGAGATATTGTTTCATTTATTTGAAATACTATATTGAATTGAATAAATGTGAATAAGCATTATATATATATATATATATATATATATATATATATATATATATATATAAAATATAAAAACAAATTAGTCCAAAAGTGATGAATTTATTATGATGGAAAGTCAACCTTAAAACGTTTCAGTTTTAATAAACCTTCATCGGGACATTAATAGGTTACTTGAACAGCAATGGATCCATCAGTGTTCAAGCAACATTTTTCATCATCTTAAAGTCCTGATGAAGGTTTATCAAAACCGAAACGTTTTAAGGTTGACTTTCCATCAAAATAAATTCATCACTTTTAGATTAATTTGATTTCCTATTTTCTTTATACTGTCGGATTTATTTCCATTCTCCCCTCCCAGGGGTTGAGCACTCTGGCGAAGGAATTAACAGCTACCACCCGTGTAAGTCAAAGCTCCTCTAACGAATTGAACACTCTGGTATCCGACTGCGTAAAATGTAAACAAACGAAAGGTAAGACATATGTGTTATGATTCCGGAGCTGACGTTCGTCGTCGAAATGACTGAGCGGTTAGATAGCAAGTCTAGCGTAAAGTTAGGCGGGTTTCGATCCCAGCTTGCAATCGTCCTGCGTGTCTAGCCACACTGAATAGTAGTGATATAACGAAACAATCTGTCAGTGGGTGACTATATATGTATTCAATAAATGCATATGCAACGTTACCAGTTCATTTTTCGTCAATTCTTTGACAGCAAATAAACTTTTTTTAAAACTTTTCTTCGTAAATTTCTTTATCCTGACGATGTCGATAAGGTTGAAACTTGCTGAAAACGATCAAAAAGGAATAACGCAAAAGAAATTTTTAATCAGTTTTGTTCATCTTTTTACATAAAACAGATGAGAGTAAACAATCGTTTAAAAACCCTTTCTTAAATTAGAAAGTACTCAAATGCTAGCCAGCAGAGCAGTACATAAAATGAAAGGAATTAAAATCTCGTCTTCTTAATTAAGTTTCATTACAAATAGTTTCATTGATGAGAAAGGACAATGTACAGATGAAATATTTTTGAAACTCAGATGAAACTTAAATTTAAAAAAAGGTAATAAAAACATTATGAAAGAAAAAAAATCGGGAAAAGATGATGAAAAAAGGTAAAGGAAAAAAAACATCAGGAAAGAAAAAAAAGAAAAGATGATGAAAAAAAGTAAAGGAAAAAAACATCAGGAAAGAAAGAAAGGAAAAGATGATGAAGAAAGATAAAGAAAAAACATCAAGAAAGAAAAAAAAAGAAAAGATGATGAAAAAAGGTAATGAAAACGAATAAAAAAAAACATCAGGAAAGAAGAAAAAAGAAAAAAAGATGATGGAAAGTAGTTTCATCAGTCGATTTTGTCTTCTATTTTATTGAAAATATATGACCACTATGTGTCATGACACATAACTAAAAAGGTGAGATCATAATTCTTTTAAGATTTTCCCGAGTTCAGCTAATACAAACGAAATGCCAGAGACATGTCTAGGGATATCGGTATTTGTTGACCAGATTTGATCAGTTAAGAAACATAGCAGTTAAATTCGTATCCACACGTTTCTCAGAAGAATAAAAAAAATAGTTTATTCCTCACGACGTATTTCTTGAATGGCCATCGACTTTGGTTGGGGACAGTTCGTAAATTGCTTGTGATTTTTTACATCTACAACCGGCCAATTATTTTATAACATGAGGGCAGATAATTTTACCGTTTATACAAAAATAGCAGTTGAGGTTGTAGAATTCTGTTGCCTCTTGTCATAATAAAAAGAACAAATGAGTTGACAAAGATATTGATAGTTTTCAATTTGGAAGTTTTATAAACAGCTTGAGATGAAAATAATCCTTGTGCTGTAAGTAGCAGGAAGTAGGAAACGGTTGTAAATGATAGAGCTGGTATTAAGACGCTGTCGTCAGGACAGGAATTAAAATGCTAAAGTCAAAGCAAGAGTTGAAATGCTGTTGTCAGAACAGGGATTAAAATGCTGAAGTTAAAGTAGGAGTTGAAATGCGGTCGTCAGGACAGGGATTAAAATGCTGAAGTCAAAGCAAGAGTTGAAATGCTGTTGTCAGAACAGGGATTAAAATGCTGAAGTTAAAGTAGGAGTTGAAATGCGGTCGTCAGGACAGGGATTAAAATGCTGAAGTCAAAGCAAGAGTTGAAATGCTGTTGTCAGAACAGGGATTAAAATGCTGAAGTTAAAGTAGGAGTTGAAATGCGGTCGTCAGGACAGGGATTAAAATGCTGAAGTCAAAGCAAGAGTTGAAATGCTGTTGTCAGAACAGGGATTAAAATGCTGAAGTTAAAGTAGGAGTTGAAATGCGGTCGTCAGGACAGGGATTAAAATGCTGAAGTCAAAGCAAGAGTTGAAATGCTGTTGTCAGAACAGGGATTAAAATGCTGAAGTTAAAGTAGGAGTTGAAATGCGGTCGTCAGGACAGGGATTAAAATGCTGAAGTCAAAGCAAGAGTTGAAATGCTGTTGTCAGAACAGGGATTAAAATGCTGAAGTTAAAGTAGGAGTTGAAATGCGGTCGTCAGGACAGGGATTAAAATGCTGAAGTCAAAGCAAGAGTTGAAATGCTGTTGTCAGAACAGGGATTAAAATGCTGAAGTTAAAGTAGGAGTTGAAATGCGGTCGTCAGGACAGGGATTAAAATGCTGAAGTCAAAGCAAGAGTTGAAATGCTGTTGTCAGAACAGGGATTAAAATGCTGAAGTTAAAGTAGGAGTTGAAATGCGGTCGTCAGGACAGGGATTAAAATGCTGAAGTCAAAGCAAGAGTTGAAATGCTGTTGTCAGAACAGGGATTAAAATGCTGAAGTTAAAGTAGGAGTTGAAATGCGGTCGTCAGGACAGGGATTAAAATGCTGAAGTCAAAGCAAGAGTTGAAATGCTGTTGTCAGAACAGGGATTAAAATGCTGAAGTTAAAGTAGGAGTTGAAATGCGGTCGTCAGGACAGGGATTAAAATGCTGAAGTCAAAGCAAGAGTTGAAATGCTGTTGTCAGAACAGGGATTAAAATGCTGAAGTTAAAGTAGGAGTTGAAATGCGGTCGTCAGGACAGGGATTAAAATGCTGAAGTCAAAGCAAGAGTTGAAATGCTGTTGTCAGAACAGGGATTAAAATGTTGAAGTCAAAGCAAGAGTTGAAATGCGGTCGTCAGGACAGGGATTAAAAAGCTGAAGTTAAAGCGGGAGTTGAAAATATCCAATTTGTTTCTCCGAGGATCCGTTGGTTTAGAAGGAAAGGTGAATCATAAAAGAATGATTTCCCAGACACTAACGGTCCATAAATTGGATGAGGTCTTCTCATGATGATAAGCTGGCTGCTCGAAATATGTGAGAGAGAGTCAGAGAAGAAGAGTCAGTGAAGTAGAGTGAATGTGGTCTCTCATGGTGGCTGGTCCTTCCTGCTACTAGGAAGCAAAGAGAGAATAACAGGACAGGTCTCTCCTGCTCGAAAGGCCTGCGTGGAAAAGGGTGAAAGAATGTTACCTCGCCTTTTTATAGTTGCCCGGAGAAGTGACCCGGGCAGAATAGCATGAAATATTCTCATTGGTCGAAAATATGAGTTCGGGACTAAAACAGTCAAAATATTCCTGCGCCAGACAATAATTTGAAATTCTTTCTGCTACAATTTGATTTATGTCGTTAAACAATGATGATTTTGCCTTGAGTCCAGATGATGAGGTTAGTTTGAATTTGCACGATGTTTTCAGTTTAAACCGTAACTTGCTAATAATAATTTGATCGTCATGAACACAATTTCCTTTAATCAGAAGCGCCAGAGAAAAATAGATCGGATGAAGATAATCCGAATAAATTCTTGTATCAATTAATAGTATATGAAATTAGAAAATAATAGTTTTAGTTTGGTTGGATATCAATCTTCATGTAGAAGAATATAAGTGGTATTATTTAACCCATAGTTGAGGGAATAAAAGGTTTATGCCTTTCCCAAAAATAATTGTCCGAAAGTAAACGGAGTAGTGCGAGTGGAGTTTGAACTCGCCAACTACAATGTCGCAGTCCCGGACATTAGCCATTGCGCCACGGGGATTCGCCCTACTGTTTTAGTAGAGTCAGTACATTTTTCGGGGGTTATGGGGGGCAGGGGCGAGAGGCGGTAATACTTTTTTTTTTTTTATCTCATTTCGTCTTTTTGATGTAATTTTAATTTTTATCTATTTATTTGTTTATGTTCTTTTTGCGGCTGTTTTTTTTGTTTTGTTTTGTTTTTACTATTTAATTTATCTAATCGTAAAAGATATTTTCTCTTCTTGAAAATGTTCTTGCAACATTATATAAAATTTGGATTGATAAAAAAGATAAATTCTCGGTAAGACTTAAACTCACGTCATATTATGGTTTAAGGGAGCCTAGTTAAGCATGCGCACTGCCCTACGAACTGACCAATGAAGAAACACTTGTTTACTGAAAATTAAATCAATCCTCTATAAATTGATCATTTAATGTTTCTCTTGAGCAGTGAGTTTATCCTTTATTATTACTTCTAAGTTGCACTATTCCTCAGTGTCGTAGACTGATGACCCGAGTGTATTGGGATTTTATTATAAAGCAACTAATAGTCAGAATATGATACTCATCCAAATCCATATATCTCTAAAATGTTCACACACATACACAAAGATTGGTTTGGTTTGTTTGTTTAATGGCATATCAACCTTTGTAGGTTATTTAATGCCCAGCCCATTCTCCTAGAAGAACAGTAGTGGTACTATTTAACACATAGCTGGGAGGATAAGGGGGTTCATACCTTTCCCAAGGGTATTTGCCCGAAAGTGAACGACTGGAATACGAACTCGCTTACTACGATTCCGCAGTCCATCGCTTTAACCATTACACCACGAGGACATCCCCCACACACATACACACGCACCCACATGTATATATATATAAATAAATAAATATATATATATATATTTATTTATATATACCGCGATATTTTCAGTTATAAAATAAGACATGACTGGGTAAATTTCACGACTATGAGTTTCACGTGGCTGATCTTCAGTTGAGCTTGTACAGACACGTCTGGAGTAGTTTGAATTCCAATGAATAGATATCTTTTCTCAAGGCTTGGACCATTCAGCGATTGGCGTAGTAATTCACGTGACTAAGTTTGTAAGACACGGGACTCATTCTGGGGCCAGATTACAAAGTAAATATTTAACTTCATGGGTGATCATCCTAACAAATGCTAAATTGCAGGCTTAGGCTCGCAAGTCCATAGATCTACGCCTGGTTCTAAGCACTAACCCAAGCAAGACGCTACAGAAGACCGGAAACTGCCCATACAATAAGTCTTTCTTCTCAATAAGGGCAGGAGTTTCCTGAACGAGAGGAAATGTCGAACTGCCTAAAGGGTTCAAGTTCCTGGTTTTGAATTCAGGTTTTTTTTTTTCCTCGGGTAGATTGGGGCGGTGGAGTCCTCGTAGCGTAATATCTAAAGTGCTGTACAGCGGCCTCGAAGCAAAAGAGCTCAAAATGCAGTGAGCGCTATTACGTTCACTTTTGGTTTAATACCCTTGAGAAAGGCATGAACCCGTTATTCCCCACCCCCAGCTATGGGTTAAATATTATCACTCCTGTTCTTCTCCAAGGATGGCTTTAGCAATGAATGACCCACGAAGGTTGATATGCCTAATGGCATATAGTAAAGTTGGCAACTTTAGTCGAAGGTGACCCGAAGGCTCCCTTTTCAATAGCTACTACACCGAGGCGTAGGGGAGGATGCTACTCAATTCCCTGGATTGCTCTACTTTACCATTGATCCGTACCTTATAATGCTGAGTGTTAAGTAAGGCAACATCAAGTACCATTTTTTGAGTCTTTGGTATGACTCGACCTGGGATTGAACCCCGGCCTGCCGGGCCTTTAGCGAACACTCTACTCATTAGGCCAATGGTCCGATTAATGGCATATAAAGAAACCAAAAATCTGCAAGTCTGTGTTGCAAAATATAGTAATGAGTTACTGTAACAAAATATACTTTTATATTGTAATTGGGTTACAGTTTTTAAAGTTTAATGCTGAAATGAATTATAAATAAAGTATGCAAACAAAAACAAATAACAGGTCATTGTTTTTTTTAATGTATTTTCGTGTGTGTATTAATATTTGTATGTGTAATGTTTACATAAACGTTTTTAGAATTTTTAAAATTGCTTACTTGTGTGTCAGTCTTTGATTTCTTTGAGGATTAAACTTTGTTATCACTTGAGAAATTTGGAACTGGTATTTTCTGTTCTACAGTTGGAGCAGCAAGAACATATATTAGGTCTGTTCTCTTTGAATACCAGACTCTTACTCTCTAGGCAGAGGATAACTGGCCCCAGACCCACTAGATTTTGGCTTAAAATTTGTGAAATAATGTCACATTTGTTTGTTTCTTTTTACAAGGAGAAGATAATTCTACTTTTAGATGTAATGAAACAAGACTGGTTGCTCACGAATGCGAGTGAGCCTTGTCCACTTACTTAATTTTACAATGTCGGGTGAAGAAGATATGTATTCTTGTCTTTTTCAAGGGCTTTAGGGCTGTAGGGAGACAGTAGATAATTGTCTCCTAGGAGAATAGGCGCGTCTATTAGGTGGCTTATTGACTGTCAAATGATGGTCCCAGAAATCCATTCTCATTCTTTTTGGCCTCTATTCTTTAAAATGTAGAGAATAATATCTTGCCCTGCCGTTCAACAGTAAAGCCAGCATGTTTATGATCATTTTACTTTCCGTCAATTTCAAGCAAGACTTTACAGTTTTTGTACCCCATTTATATACTGCTTGTTCATAGAACAGTATGTGCATATTTTGTCCTTTGGGACACGTTTGTGTATTCTTTTCAATACTATTTGATCGCATATTATGTATATACTAAATGTGTCTGTACGTGTAAATGAGCTTACCTTGTCCCTCCTTTCGTTGATACAGTATTAGTATATTATGGATATACAAATACTAATATTGGTTCTTCGTGAGTGGGGAACTTAACAAAATATCTTCCTAACATCCTGTTGGATTATTTGATGTAAGTCATAAACAACCAGTTCAGTCGGCTGTGGCCGCAGAATACGCCGACAGTATCACTGCAGAGGGGTAAGACCCCACCCCAATGAGTGTCCTGTTATGACAATAAACAATCTAATGGCGTGGCTCCAACCATGGAGCTTTGGAGAATGTGGAGTACTCCTTCATTGCCATTGCTCCTCGGTTCACTCTGACCCGGAATGGTAGCACCTGATAGGGTCCTATCTATGGATCAAATAGAAATGTTTGACATTAAAACTGTGTGCAAACAAAGGACTTATGCTAAATTGAATGGTTAGAGGACAACTGCTTGATAATTTAACTGCGAGTAAACAAATTACTTATGTTTAACTGAATTGTTTTTGACACATAACAATACTTGGAACCATTTAACTGAGTGGAAACAAAGGATTAATATTGAATAGAATTATAAGTGTTAGATAGCAATAATTGAAACAATTAAACTGTGTAGAAACAATAGCAATACTAGTGTGCAAACAAATTAGTTCAAACTTATTTAAAAATGAAATAACTCACCAACTATTCACTTATTAATCAGATATGTATATCCATTTAAATGTGCGAAAACAAATGAGGAATAGTATATTGAACTGTTCTTGTTAGATAGAGATACTTGAAACCAGTAAACTGTGGGCAAAAAAATGTTATCTCCAAAATGTTTACAAATCATATATCTAATATATGTGTATAAAGAGGATTTAGCTTTAAATAACATACGATGGTTAATATGCCATAAAACCCAACCCAAACAAACCAAACTAAACCAAGCCAAAAACAAGTGTCTGAAATAAATAATCATCGACCTTGCATTCTAGGAAAAATGAATCTCCTGATTACAACAAAAAATAACTCGTGTAATCTATTTAATGTGACGTTTCCCGCAAGGAATGAACATCTGACCAATGTGAAATTACAATTTGGATTTAACTGTTTGGAACTTTACTCTTTCTGGATTGTGTTATCTTTATTGACTCGGGACTTAATACCAATCATTTGTGAGCAAACTGGAACTAAACTCATAGTATAATTTCTATCATTAAGGGTTTTCGGACTATTGTCTTCATCTTTATTGTTATTTCCACAACGTTTCGGCCGATATGTCCTCTGGCCTTCTTCAGCTGTTTGTCGCACTCGGGAACCTACACGAAACTTCGAACTACGTCGTTTATTGAATCCACGGAGGTCGCCATAACTGGGTACAAGTGTTAAGAATTCCTGTATTGTTTCTCGCCTGCCGTCTGGATTGAACCTGCAAGCGAGAATTCCTGTATTGTTACTCGCCTGCAGGTTCAATCCTGACGGCAGGTGAGTAACAATACAGAAATTCTTAACACTCGTACCCGGTTATGGTTTACGGAATCAGAACAGGCGACCACCATGGATTCAATAAAGGATGTAGTTCGAAGTTCCGTGTAGGTTCCCGAGTGCGACAAACACCTGAATAAGGCCGGAGGACATATCGACTGAAACGTTGAGGAAAAAAAAAGATGACGACAATAGTCCGAAAACCCTTAATGATAAAAATCAAGCTTCGTCTCCGAAATTCAGACAACTCTTTGTACGAGTTTATTCCTTGTATTACTATTTAATATGTCACATCTTCCAACATTTCCAAATAACTCAATAGTTCGAACTTGACTCGCTGGTTCCATGTTCTGTGCTCTTAATCAATTACATCATACGCACCTTCAATAGCGGTCCTGGTAAGTGAACTCTATACCTTTACTGTCGCTTGTGTAATGCTTAATACCACGGAGCTATTTTTCTTCAATTCGGAAATACCAAATGAATAGTATACTATTATTCTGATTCGAATTCAATGCTTGTTCCTATTATCTGGTAATCAAATAATAGCGTGTTCTGCAAATTATCTTCCTTGGCTGTTTTCTTTCGGCCAAGATCAAGACATTAATATATTTCTCATGAAAAATGTTGAACAATAGAATCCAACAGCTGCAACCAGCCTCACGTTTATTTGCACAATTCTGATCTTAGATTCTCTAGTCAAGAGAAAATCTTTTTTTTTTTTTTTTATCTAATTTAGACTAATGAAACAATTATTATCAATTTTGTGTTCGATGGTCTTTTGTGGTGAACTGACATTTTCAGATCCCAGTTATTCTTGTCTTTCCTTTCAATTCTATCTTTCTTTTTTAATTTCTTTCTTTTTTTTTTTCTTTTCTTTTCTTCCATCCTTCCGATTGTTCATTTCTTCCTTCTTTCTACTGTTTATTCTCATTTGTTTATCTACTTCTGTTTGTTTATCATTTGCTTATTAACTTAAAATCGTGTGGAATTACAAGAAACTGTAGGAAATTTTATTGGTTATGCAAAAGATCTCAAGGATGTGATTGCCTGCATAATTATGGATTACTTTTGGTAGAGATAAGGCACTTCTATGGTTGCAGATCAGTGATCATTGAATAGGATCCTCACTTAGTAACGAGGAGGCTCTTTTATGGTTTTCAATTTAATTCCTACTGAGTTTAATTCTCACGTAAACTAAAGATATCAGATTTTATCATTTCTAGCGGGAAATTATACAATTAAAACAGACACTATTAAGTGTTATCTATTAATCGGCTCATTGACCTAGTGGGTAGAATGTTCGCTAATGGTCCTGGAGACCTGGGTTCAGTCCCAGGTCGCGTCATACCAAAGACTTTAAAAATGGTACTCAATACCTCCTTGCTTAGCACTCAGCATTATAAGGTACGTATAAAGGGTAAAGTGGAGCAATCCAGGGAAAGGAATAGCGCCCTCCTCTCCACCTCGGTGTAGTAGCTATTGAAAAGAGAGCCTTCTGGTCGCCCTCGACTACGCTCGCCAACTTTACTTACTTATTTTATTGTCTAATTGTACCGGGTCATTGGCCTAAAGAGTAGACTATGTTCCAATGGTCCGAGAGACTGAGGTTCAATCCCAGGTCGAATCATACTAAAGGCTTTAAAAATGGTACTTGATGCCGCCTTGCTTTGCACTCAACACTATAAGGTTCAAGGGTAAAGTAGAACAATCCTAGGAATGCAATAGCACCCTCCCCTACACCTCGGTATAGTAGCTATTGAAAAGGGAGCCTTTGTGTCACCCTCGACTAAGGTCGCCAACTTTACTTTTTTCATTGTCTAATTATACATTATTGAAAGTCTGTAACAAAAAATAAAATTGCAACATCTCAGTAAACAAAAATAAAATCGAAATATCTGTGTAAACAAAAATACAATCATATGAATACATATAATGGGAGTACAAATTTTGGACTCTTACGTATTCAGATTTTTGCTTATAGTTTCATTGTAGTAGAATTTGGCAATAAGTAACACCTAATAATATCCGTTTTGATAGTATCATTTTCCACTAGAAAACCTAAGATCATAGTATCTTTGGGTTAAAATATTAACTTTTAATTTTTTTTTTCAAATGATAGGGGTGTATCTATTTATGATAGATGGATATGCTATTAGAAGAAGAAGAAGAAGAAGAAGAAGAAGAAGAAGAAGAAGAAGAAGAAGAAGAAGAAGAAATCAAATGGATGCAAGGATAAAAGGGAAAATAAAAGATAAAGGAGGTTAAAATAGATGTTAGAAAAAAGAAGTGATATGAAGACAAGTGTTAAAGGTAATGATTTTAAAAAGACACTACCGATTGCTACTGACTGTTACATTCCCACTTTTCTTTTATTCTTGACCTTCGTATTTGTTCTGTCTACCTCCCATTTCAACTAGAAACTTAGCAAAACATAACTTGGTGAAAACAACTGCACAATCTGATGAGACCAATCGGAATGTGCAACGCACTTCCTGACCTGCGCAGTAATGACAACCTAGAGGATAAAGAATTGTATAGATCCTGAAAACGCTAGCTAAAACGCAGACAAGGCAGATAACGAGGAGGGTCTGTTGCCAAACCCAAACTATTGTCAGTCTAGAATTGTAGAGCTGTTATGTATTACCGCTGACATCTTGTCCCCTGCGGGTAACTTTTCAGAAGGCAGACGACAAAATATAATAAGAATAATGATAATAAAGCAGAATCTAAAAAAACAAGCCAGACTATGTAATTTCTAGGTTCGTAATAAAAGGGGATTTTTTGTTAACGTCTGTTTTTGTCTTTTTTTTTTCGTAAAAATTAAAAAGAGAAAACTTTAGTCCTGAGTACAAGTAATAAATATTCATCAGCAGATTTTCTTCTTGAATGTTCATTTTTTTTTTTTTTGGAATACAAGATGCAAAACTGTGATTAATTTTCACCCCAATTTTTCCTACTTTTCTACATCGTGGGGTTTTCTTAATGTCTTTCAAATTTGGTCAAACCGAACGAAAAAATCAATAACATTTGGCCTTGCAGTCTGTTTCAAATCCAAATAGAGAATAATGAAAATTTCTACGCAAAAGCTGTTAGGTGAAAATAACTTTGAAAAATTGACCCAAACCCCAAAAATCTAACGGCATACTTTTGTAGGAGAGTAGAACGTTAATTTATTTATTTGTTATCATTTTTATTTTACGCCTTTGAGAGTTTTCACAACAGCGTTAGCTTGCCCAGTCAGCTGGGGCTGTAGAATACACCGACTGCATCTCTGCAGAGGGGTAATACCCCCTACCCAACGAATATCTTGGATACGACTCTAAACAATCAGATGATGAGGTTCCAGTAATGTTGGAGCTTTGGGGGATTTGGAGTACCTCTTCATTGCCATCGCTCCCAGGTCCACACTGACCCAGAGTGGTAGCACCTGATAGAGTCCTATCTGTGGGTAAAATAGAACTAAACTGTGTACTTATACTAAATTGAATTGCTTGAAATAGGACTGTTTTGACATATAAACGGCGTACTTATGCTAAACAGAATTGTTTGATATAAAACTATTTTTGACATTGAAACTGTATGCACGTTAAACTGAAATGTTTGAAATAGAATTGTTTTGACATTTAACTGTGTGTAAACAAAAAATATACTTATACTAAACTGAATTGTTTGGAATAAAACCTTTTGACTAAACTGAATTGCTTGAAATAGAAATGTTTTTGACAAACTTTGTACTTATGCTAAATTGAATTGTTTGAAATAGAACAGTTTATTTCTATAAAAATGGATTTGGCATTAAATAACCTACAAAGGTTGATATGCCATAAATCCAAACAAACAGCGTTAGCAGATGGTTTCTCACAGGAGTTTGAGTGATAGCAAGTCTCCACAAATCTTCATGACTTTCTTCTGGTCGCTCTTAAAAATGCTTTAATTTGTCTGGTCTCTGCCTGTCCTCCGATTTCCAGCTCTTCCATCCCCTTACCTTACCAAGCCTTTAGGGATCGTTCCAAGCGCACCAATCACAACTGTTATCACCGCCACCATCATGTTCCCTGGCTTTTTTAGTTCTCTGACAAAGTCTAAGTACTTTTCTCTCTTTTCGTTTACTTTGATTATCACTCTGTGTTCTGCCAGGATGGCAAAGTCCCCTATTCGGCAGGTTCTCATTTTTTTGTTGTTGTTGTTGACTATTACTAAGTCTGGTCATTTGGTCGAGATTACGTAATCTGGTTGTATCTCCAAATCCCTAAGAATTTTATGCGTCTCATTCTCCAGGAAATATTCTTTATTGGGCATATACCACTAGTTCGTATAGTCAAACTTAAATTTGTTGCAGAATTCCCAGTGGATCACCTTCCCCACCCACTCGTGTCTAGTCTTATACTCTTTTTGCGCTAAATTGCTGCATTCACTTATTAAGTGATAAATCGTTTCGGCTCTCTCCCTATATTACTTAAATCTACTGTTTTGCAGCGTCTTATCAACTTTTGCTTCAATATTATTAGTCTTTATGGCGTTGTTTTGAGCTACTGTTAGAAGAGATTCTGTTTCTCTTTAAATGTTTCCCTTTCTTAGCCATGTTCCGGTCTTCTCATGTGAGATTTCGTCTATTTGTTGTATGAAATATCCATACAGTTGTTTTTAATCCCACTCCTGTTTCCTAGTTGTTGTGTTTATCATTGTGTTGCTTGTGTGATAAGTCTTTCTTTGCTCTTTTCTTATTTAGTCTTCGAGTCGTCGTATAGAAGCATTGATATCATCTTCAATGCTGGCGAGTTCTCTTCCTCTTTTTTCTTGATACATAAAGTCTGATATGTCATCGCTGGGATGTAAGTCCTTATACATCGTCATTAGCTTTCTTGTCCTTTGGTCCATTTGTCTTAGTTCTTCCCTCGTCCACTTCAAGAATGGTTCCGAATACCTTATAAGAGAGACAGCCCAAGTGTTTATCCCTTTGATGAGATTTCTACTATATAATTTGTTTTAAGGAAGTTTTTTCGTTCTCCTGAGAAATCTTTTTTAAATTTTTTCTTTCATCTCCGTTTGTTTGATGCTGTCCGCTTCCAGTATTCCCAAGTACATGTAAGTTTCTTTTTATCCCAGCGTTCTGATTCTTTCTTGATTTGGTTGTTCTATTTCTTCTGTCAATAGTATTTTTCCACTACTCATTAACATGGCACATTTTTCTACGCCAAATTCCATCCCTAATTATCATATCTACCAACCCCTCCGCTCGGGCGGGATATGACACAAGGTCAATTTTTTAAGCGGAGTTTAACGGGTTTCAATTCAGAGTTTTCCTTCTCCTAAACTAGTTGCCTAATCAAGGCTGAAGAATCTAGTCTGCCCTACTATTTACCCATAGCTGGAGGGAGAATAATTGGATTCATACCTTTCCCAAGGGTATTAGTACTATGTGAAATGCAATCAGTCTCGTCCAGGGTTTGAACTCGTGTCATGACGATAACCATTACACCACGGGCACTTCCATCCCTAATTATTAACTGCATATTCTTATAATTTGTATCAGAGTCTCCAGTTCTTTTTCATTTTAGGCAAACAGGTTGATGTCATCTATATACATTCGGAGGTTAATCTTTTTTGGTTTTTGCGATTTAGTAAATTTGTAGCTGCCAGTGCATTTTTTGAATTATGTGATTGAGTTGCAGCATCGCTCTACAAACAGTAATAGTGAAAGTGAATCTTCCTGGAAGATGCCTCATTGGATTTTCACCTCAGTTAGAGTTTTTCCTCTTACGGGCAATTCCACTATCCAGTTTTTCAGGGCTTCCGCGATAAACTTTATTACTTTGTTGGATAAAAAAAAGAAGAAAAAAAACGCAGAGTATCCCTTTATTTCCATCGCTCTCAGGTCCACTCTGGCTCGGAATGGTAACACCAGATCGGGCCCTATCTATGTGTCAAATAGAACTAAACAGTGTACTTATGGTAAACTGAATTGTTTGAAACAGAACTGTTTTTATATTTAACTGTGTGTGAACAAAAACTGTAATTATACTAAAGTGAATTGTTTGAAATAGAACTGTTTATATGTATAAAAATTGATTTGGCATTAACTAATCGAGGATTGATACGCCGTAAAACCTAACCAAAATGACTTGATTCGGCGTTAAATGATCTGAAAAGGGTTGATATACCGTAAAACCAACCAACCAACCAACCATTCTCTTTTATCCTCAAATTAATGAAACCATCATTCTGCCTAAAACACGAGTCCGCCACATCAGGACAGATATAACAATTCGCGATTGTACGTTAAACAATTTAGATACAAGCAAAACAATTCTTGAAGGGTGCTTTTCATATTCTTTCCTTTCATTTTCATTGTGTGTGTATGTGTGTGTGTGTGTGTGTGTGTGCATTCTATAAAGGTCACCTTTGTTCCAACGGTTAGCGATAACGAGACTATAGGACCGATATTACGTTAAATATGCGGAACAAATGATAGTGTCGGTATATAGACCAACTAATATTATATAACAATAAAAAGCGTCTGTCCTTATTTGAATTCCGTCTATCTTCTCCAGAAATATGTAATGCGCGGAAATGTCTATAGCTGTTGCGTATAAAAATCATTTTAAGAGAACGAATCAGAACCTTAAAAAGTACAATTTACCCTTGTCCAATATTAGGTGAATATAGCATGAACCCCTCCCAAATCAACGTGAACATTAAAAAGCTGCAAATCCATATATATATATATATATATATAGAGAGAGAGAGAGATGAACAAACTGGGACAGAAACACGGACTGGCAGATATGAACAAATTGATATAAACATATACATATATACGTACATACATACACACTCGTGCATACATATGAACAAACTGAGATAGATAGATAGATAGATGAGAAGTGCAGGATAGCATAATATTTCCCCTTGTCCAATATTAGGTAAATATAGCATAAACCCCTCCTACATAAACATGAACAAGATGCAAATCCACACACACACACACACACACATATATATATATATATATATATATATATATATATATATAGAGAGAGAGAGAGAGATGAACAAACTGAGACTGACAGACACACAGACAGGCAGATATGAACAATCTAATATACATACATACATACATACATATGAACAAACTGAGATAGATAGATAGATAGATAGATAGATAGATGAGAAGTGCAGGATAGCATATTAATCAGTTCAATTATCATTAATACACTAGCGAAAGGCTTGAACCCAGTTTTCCCTGCACACCGTTCAATCGCCAGATATTTTGACAAAAATCTGCCTAATGCGTCACACGATAATTGATTGTGAAATTAGTGAGCGAAAAATTAGGCAAGCCACTTTCCCATAAATATTGCCCATACGCGTAAATCTGAAAAGTTGGTACACTCATTGTCACCCTCGATAACCGATTGCGTTTTCCTCTACTTTCATCAATTATCGTCGATTTACCTGTTGTTCAATCACTTGATTGATATCATCTCTATCCGTTGATAGCGTTTGGTGAATCGATTAATTTATCTATTGATCTATCCATATTGAGAGCTTTTACTACTGATTAACTAATAAGCCTGTTGATATTCCTTTCTGTTACCACACACATCATGATCATCAAGGTGTGCCTGCAGCATAGATTCTCTTAACTATTTCTATCTATCTATCTATCTATCTATCTTTTTTCTGTCTCTCTGACTCTCTGTCTCTTTGTCTCTCTCTCCCCATCCTTCTCTCTCTCTCTTTCTTTCTTTCATTCTCTCTCTCTCTCTCTCTCTCTCTCTCTCTCTATCTATCTATCTTTCTTCCTTTTCCATTATCTTTCTTTCTTACTATCTATCTATCTTCTCTCTCCCATTATCTTTCTCTTTATTTATCTCTCTCTCTTTCTTTCTTTCATTCTCTCTCTCTCTCTCTCTCTCTCTCGCTCCATCCTTCTCTCTCTCTCTCTCTCTTTCTTTCTTTCATTCTATCTATCTATCTATCTTTCTTTTCCATTATCTTTCTTTCTTTCTTACTATCTATCTATATATCTATTTTTCTTTCTTTCTTCTCTCTCCCATTATCTTTCTCTTTATTTCTCTCTCTCTCTCTCTCTCTCTCTCTCTCTCTCTCTCTTTCTCACTCGCCATCTGTCCCTATCGGCCACCGCTTTAGGTATCTTCTCTAGACGACATCTAGTGTCCACATAGCATTGATGAATGTACGGTCAAACATCTCAAAATTAAAACATACTAGTCCCAATAATGACTAAATCATCTTGCCTCGGATTGTTACTGAATATAAAATTCTGGAGAAGGAGAAGGTGTTATACGGGTCGTAGAGGCGTGCAGCGTTGGAAGCCAGGAGATGTAGCACAACTTGATGATGATGATGATAATGATGATGATATACTTAAAGAAAGCAGAAGTCTGCGCCAGATGATACGGGGAACACCATTGCTTTCAACGTCGACAAGGCTATTGCGCTAAACCGTTGGTAGATATGATGAATTTTGGTACGCTGTCATGATGACGGCAGAGATGATCGATAAACTTGATCCAAGCAAACCTGAGTAACATATTTCTAGGCAAATCACTGTACTTGTTGGATATTGACTTGAAGACCAATTTGACATCCGACGATGCAACGTTGAACAGAAATAACAGGAAATGCACCGGGTACCTAAAGTAAACAGGAATCGGGTGTTCTGGCAGAGACTCAGTGTAAATTACATGGGTGGTATGCTGGAAAGAGGCGTGTCCACTTGGTTTGTGTAGGTGGCAGGCTGGAGGTGTGATGAGAATTTTCGTGGGTGACACGCCGGAGAGAGGTGTAGTCATATTAATTGCGTGGGTGTACGGGATGTTATATAATCAGGAAGAATTTGATCCGAAGGAGAAGAAGACTACCGAAGATCCGTACCCGTCGGCACCTGTACGAGCAGCTCAAACATCTTTTACTCTATTTTGCTCTACACCTCCAGTAATTTTGGTTATAAAACAAAAGAAGCAGATTACTTTTAATACATGACTGTTGTCATCTTTCTCTGTCATACAACATATTGTCTTTAGAATTATTCAGCTCTAGAAGTTCAGGGCGAGTGTCAGTTATAGAAACGGCAATTTCATTCATCGTAAAAGAAAAAAGAATTCACATTTTACAAAGATTAACACCCACAACGTATATGCAGAGATACAAAAAGAATCGAGACTGTAGTTAATGGCCTATCAACTATTATATAATGGTCATACATTTTTAAACAAGTTCGTTGAGATTTTTTGCATAGCTTGCCCCCCACCGACAGCTATGTCGGTTGGGACTAATCACTGGAAGAGGAGTAAATAAAAAATAACAAAAATCTAACTTTAGTGTCAGAGGCTTTCCCTTCATTCAATCTCTGAAAAGCAGGAAGAAATTAACAATAAACACCACGTGTCTTTTAATTGGAATCATTTTGAGATGAGGTTTCTTAATCTGAGAATTAGAAAGCAGTAATTACTGGGGATACGGTTACAAGACTCAGCATTCCTATCCGAGGTCGCGGTAAGTCACCTGAAGAAGGCCAGAGGAGAAATTTGGCCGAAACGTAGTGAAAGAAGAAACAACACAAAAAAAACCTACCAAGACGAGGAAAAAAGTCCGCAATAAATAAAAATTAATTCTCAAACACCACGTGGTAATCATTTTCATTTTTTTTTTCTTTTTTTTTAGAAACATGATTCTTGTATCTTTGGTTCATTTCTCGTTCTTCCTTCACAGTGAACGTTTAACTACTCGCAACCCAGCCACCAATAGAGAAAAAGAAAGCTAATCACGAGATCTGTGATATATATATATATATGAACTTGTGTTGCATCTTGCTCATACGAAATGGTTGGTGTGTATATATACACAAGTAGGATGTGACACAAGGTAAATATTTTAAACAAAGTTTTACAAGTTTGAATTCAGAATTTTCCTTCTCTGAGACCTGTTGCCATACCAAGGTTAAAGAGCCCAATGTATCCTACTATTTAGCCATAGCTGGAGGGAGAATAATTGGATTCAAACCTTTCCCAAGGGTATTAGCGCTATGTGAAATGTACACAGCCCCATCCAGATTTGAACTTGGGTTGCCATGTCCATTTCCTACGACGGTAAACCATTTCAGCACGAATCTCTTCTGTGTTATATATATATATATATATAAAGAGAGAGAGAGAGAGAGAGAGAGAGAGAGAGAGAGAGAGATATCTTAATCTGGAGTGTGAGATCCTGCGTATTATGCTGAAGCTTGCACACTAGAAGAGATGTTGAAGTTTGTCAACTTAAATCCCAGGACCATTTGCTTACAATGATACAAGTTTCGCAGTCTTTACCTACTCCTCTATACAGGGTGCACAGGGTATTTGAGATCATATCTCTAGTGAGCTATTAACGTAGTGTTACATGGCATGCTCTATTTTTTTTTTTAACATTCTCTTTCTTAGGTTCCAGAGAACCAGAACAGGTACCTCACAGCAGAATACCTTTTGGAAGAGGTCTTACCTCTCTGCAGTGGATGCAGTTATTTGTATTCGACACACCGCCGATATGTTACCTCGGGAAAAAGAGATCAAGTTCCATTTATGATTGTTCAAAATAAGAATCGATTTTACACACGTGTTCATCATTGGGATTCTCCGTAGAGCAATGCCTATAGTGCTGGACTACGGCCTCGAAGTCAACAAGTTCGAACTCCAGTCGCGCTATTAACTTTACTTTCAAATTAATATCCGTGGGAAAGCAAAGAACCTCCTTATCCCTCCGCTAGCTTTTAATTTAATAGTATCACTGCTGTTCTTCTCTACGGATGGCTTTGTCATTAAATAACCCAGGAAGGTTGATATGCCATTAAATAAAGCAAAATATTGGTGTTAGATAGGAATAAATACTATCATATCACTAAATGATTATTATTACATAAGAACAATTACCTTAAACCATATAGTTGAGAATAAATTACAAGTATTAGATAAGAATAGTTAATACGATGCAACTGTATGCATATTATTTGTATTAGATAGGTTGGTTGGTTGGGTTTTATGGCATATCAACCATTGTAGGTTATTTAATGTCAAATTCATTTTTATACGAATAATCAGTTCTATTTCAAACAATTCACTTTAGCATGAGTGCATAGATTAATTGTCAAAAGCATTTCTATTTCAAGCAATTCAGTTTAGCGTAAGTTTAGTTTAGTTCTAATTCAAATAATTCAGCTTAGCGTAAGTACAATTTCAATGTCAAAACAATTCAGTTTAGCATAAGTATGCAGTTTAAATATCAAAACAGTTCTATTTCAAGTAATTTAGATTAACATAAGTACGCAGATTTGTCCTATTTAACCCATAGGTAGGGCCCTATCAGGTGCTACCACTCAGGCCCAGAGTGAAATTGGGGCGATGGCAATAAAGGGGGGACTCGTATTAGATAGGAATGCGTGATATCATAACAAGCAAAATAAAAAGCGCATTTTTAAAAAAAATGCAATAGAAAATTGATATATATATGAATCAAAGTTCAGCGTTAAATAACCCATAAAAAGTTAATATTCCGTTAAATAAATAATCAAATCAAGAAAATCAATTCCAAGCGCAAGATTTGAGGATGTAAAAGACACTAAAAGAAATACGACGAAGCTTGGAAGCAGCTTCGATGATTAATAAAGTCGCTTTGAAGTTGAATATCAAAGAGACGACTACGGGTGAAAATTAACGTTTAGTTCATTGTTCATTTCAATGTTAGTAAATACAGCTTCAATCTTGATGCATTTTAAACACACGCTGTAAATAACAACTGCATTCACTCCTTCTTTTCTAATTTTCAGGCGAGTCAAAAGTTATGCAATATTTTAATTTGCGGCGTGTATATCTCGCTCCTGAAGCAGTTAAAACTCTGAAAGGCACCCACTGTGGTCGGTAGTATGATGATAACTGCATTGCTTCACTTTTAAAATGAGTCGTAACGACGCAGAAACAACCAAAAATATTTGTTGTGCGAAAGATGGAGGCGCATTTGATCACAGTGCAGTAACCGGTGTGTTCGAGGAATTTCGCTCGGAGTGCAGGAACCTTGAAGATCAGGCAAGGTCAGATAGGCTCAAACAATGGACTCCGAGACTGTGGTCCAAGCCATGGAGGCAAATCCGGCAAGTAGCTCTCGGAGATTATCAGGTGAGCTCGGCATATCATAACCCAATGTGGTCTGGCAAAAGCATCCAGAGTTGCTGAATTGTGCCACACGTTACCAAAGTATTACAAAACTTTTGACTCACCCTAATAATAACATAATATGTTCAAATTTAAATGAAGAGATTGATTTCACATGCAAATACATATCAATTATTATTTTGTTAGAAAACAGGAATAATTTATCGAATTCACACAAATGGTTAACCGATATTTCTCTTTTTATCCATTAGTAGAATACGCCGACTGCAGCTCTGCAGAGGGGTAACATCCCGTCAACGAGGCCATCAGTTGGCCGGGAGGGGCGAACCGTCATTTCTGAAGACGGGATCCAGGTGACTGAGCCGTCCGTGACCCGGTTACCTGTATCATTCCACTTTGACCTTTACTGAGCGAGACGATCGGTCGGAGAGGCCCGATCCAATCAATCGCCTAGTTATGTCAAACCCTAACACCAACATGATTGTCTCAACCATATCTTTTATATTGCTCTTGTCGCAAACAAACATCCAACTATTTTTTATCTTAAAGATGCTAGATGGCAGTGACTGAGGCTCAATTGCATTGAGAAAAAATTTATGTGTCCTGGTATGACACTAAACCATCTGACAATGAGGATCTAGACCTGGAGTTTGGAGAATGTGGAGTACGCCTTCATAACCATTATTCTCTGGTCCACTCTGTCCTGAAGTGGTAGTACCTGTTAGGGTCCCATCTATGGGTCAAATAGAATTGTTCAATCACTTCTTAAGGATTATTATTGTTAGTTCTTTGAAACTATACAGTTGTGTGCAAATTGTTCGTATTAGATAGGAAGACTTTATTAAAAGAATTACTGATGTTAAATACCAATACTTGAAACCATTTAACAGTACAAAACTGATTAATATTAAATAGAATTATTAATGTTAAATAGCAATACTTGAAACCATTTAACTGTGTGCAAACAAATGATCAATATTGAATAGAATTATTCGTGTTAGATAGCAATACCTGAAATCCTTTAACTATGTGCAAACAGACGATTAATCTGAAATAGAATTATTAGTGGTCGGTAGCAATATTTGAAACCATTTAACTGGATTCAAACAAATGAAAAACAAATAAAGACAATACCTGCAAACTGTTCGTTTACAATATATATATATATATATATATATATATATATAAACAGGGTTTGGCATTTAATTAAAAAAAAATAAAGGTTGATAAGCCCTAAAACAGCAACCAACCAATGTACATACTAATGTTACTTTGATGATTTTCTGATTTTTGATTATGTTCATTACCGTGTGAACAATCTTCTCCTAAGTTTCTTGAAGTCTCCAGGAGGGAAAGCTTAAAAATTCTTTGAGTGGGTGACAAAAACTTCCCATATCTACCCTTTAGGCTTGTCTTTAAGATTTTTAGAGTTAAATTAACTCTGAAATTTTTAGCATCTGCTAATATGTGTATATGCCGTTTCTATTTACCCTAAGATATATTATAAAGAATATATATATATATATTATATATATTATATATTATTATATATTATATATTATATATTATTATATATATATATTATAAAGAATATATAATCATTAGAATTAATGAGTGTTTTAACATATCTTTCCTAAAATCCTCCACCATATTCTACCAATAATATCACAAGATGTATTCGTATGCATGTATATATATTCAGAGTTATCAAGACACGCTGCTGGCGCGGATTTTTCTGACTCTCTCTCTCTCTCTCTCTCTCTCTCTCTCTCTCTCTCTCTCTCTCTCCATCCATCCCTATCGTCCATTACTCACGGCAGGTCTTCCAAACTACATCCAATGTTCGCACAGACCTGTTATAGGTTGGTTCTTGTTTGTCACGGGCACGTCCACGGGAAAGGGTCCGTAGGAGAATGTCACTTATGACTTCGCCCTCGCTTCTCCAGGAGTGTCCGGCATGTCTTGTTGATCTTATTTGGATGGTTTTAGAGATGGGTGGTAAGTGGCCGTACAGCTATTATTTCGTGGTGTATTGCTTTCGGGATTTATCCAATATAGCCAATAGCATTCTTGAGCAGTTCCTATCAAGCTTTTGCTCAATACCTTTTGTTAGCGTCTAAGTGGTTCATCCGTCCAGTAGTATTGACACAACCTCAGCTTCGAAGAAATCCTATTTTATTTCATCAGACAGATCAGACTTCAATATAATCAATAGCCTATCGATAGCAGTCCACGCATTCGCTAGACGCATACTGACATCGCTTTCAGTGGATGAGACGCTGTTGCCGATGTACGTGAACTTGTCTACTAATTTCAGAGGACCACCATTTAGACTGGAGATGGTTCCTTCTCGATTAAAACACTCCGTTTTGTTTGTGTTCACGTGGAGGTCAATGCCTTGTGCTGTCTGCTTCAAGTTATGCAGCAGGGATTTGGCTTAGGTTGGTGTATTTGCAAGAAGCGCCATGTCATCGGCATAGTCTGCGTCCGTAATAGTTTCTACGTGATATCGTCTGCTTCTTGCCTTTTTTATTGTAAAAGGCTTTTTCTTTTATTAGATCTATCGACGTCTAAGTATGTAATCTAGGCAGATTATACACAGATATGGTGCTAATGTATTCCCTTACAGAATTCCATATATATATATATATATATATATATATATATATATATGTATGTATCGTTCATCAGGTTATATATATATATATATATATATATATATATATATATATATATATATATATATATATATATATATTATCTGGTAATGTTGGCAGAATAGGTTTCTTGTTTAGTTTTTTATACGAATACGTTTTTGTAGCAATTTTAAAATCTTCTATATAAATTTTTCTCATTCTCACGATCAATTTTTTCTACCGTAGTCGAAAGTCTAAACACGACTGTCACTCATTCAGTTAAAAAAAAATCTTAAAGAAAACGAATGTTATAGTATTTTACGGCAATTCCTTGAGTACGACTCAACACTTGATAAAGGATTTGAAAATAAATTCCTTAGAAAAAAAAAAATTTAGAAAGCAGAAATTTTTAGAATAAGCAAATATTTTTTATGCATAACACACACACACACACACACACACACATATACACGCTAAACACATACATACAGACATACATACATACATACTTAGAAATGCGCTGAGCGGTTCGAGAGTTCAAATCGTGGAAGAAGCTGTTTGAATTTCACTTCGTGCAAATGTACCAGTGGAAGGTATGAATCGATCTGTTATCTCTCCAGGTATGAGTTAATAGCAGAGTTGACTGAATTCTTTAGCACTGGTTAGGCATCCAGTCTAAGAAAAGGAAAACACTGAATGCAAACCAGAGTTCTTTCGCTTAAAAATTGACCTTGTGTCACGTCTTGACTAAAGCAGAGATATTGGGTAAATACATACACACACACCCACACACATACACAGATGATTGATTTATTTTAACGGCATGTCAACCTGTCTAGGGTTATTCTTTGCCTAGATGTTAGAACATTACATTCATTGTAAGTTTATATTGACATTTTTTGTATCGTTTCATGCGTTTGTTTGTTTTTTTCACATGTTTATATAATATTGTTAGGGGTAGCCTAATGAACTATAGAGTTGTTCCCCTTCGAATTGTGAGGGATCATTACTTTCCTTGACAGTTGCTTTTTTCTGGGGACAACACCGAAAAAGGATTGGCGGCCATGATAGATTCAGTGAAGACACATTGAGATCATTTGGTCGTAACAAGATTTGAGCTAAGTGATTGTTTTGGGGTAGAAACATTTCTATATCCTACTTTAAATAAACACTTGTTAAATTCCTAGCACCTGGTTCCGTGTTTTTATTCAGTGTTCTGGAATTATTTGTACGTAAAAACGTAACTTAAGTGGCGACGAAGGATTTGAGATTTAACAATGTACGTGGAAAATTTTCACTTCGAGGATTTCAACTTTAAAAATTGTCAACGTAGGATTTCTCTCAGAACACACGCACACGAAAATTCAGACTTGGATTTTAAGACATCGGTTTTGTGGACACACAAAATACATTTTAGGTACGTTAAAAACGTAACTTATTTGTAGACGAAAAATTTATTAAAATTTATTATGCATTTTTAAAAAAAGAAAAGAAAAATTGACCCGGCAATGCAACAATTATTTTAACAGCAATTGAGCTTAATGGAAATGTTTACAGAGCGACTTGGGGCACCACAGCAAACTCCTTCACAAACGAAATTGATTATGTCAGGAGAGGCCCTCGAAAATTCTATCACAGAATTTCACTATGACACAGACGTGAACTCGACTTTCTCTACATAGTTCACTCGTTTTGAGGATATTTTCTATGTGGATTTTTGAGAACAAACAAACAACTGGAAGGTAAGGCTTCTGTTACGAAAAATGGGGCCCTGGGAACATGATAAATATTTCAACTATATTCTACCGAGACACCCACGGGATTGTAGTTTCGTGTTAACTGTGGAGACCTTAGAACAGATTTTTAGTGAGCATACTTCACTCTTCAATGCTTGGTTCAACTGCCAATATATCCCAAAATGGGATACGGTTGATTTTACATTTACAGTCACTGTTAATAAGGAATGTCAGCGGTTTAAAATTTCGTCCATCACAGACGATCAGTTCAAATGCTTGATTTTTGTTTGTGGATTGAGGTCTGCAAGGTATAAGGATGTCCGCACAAGGATTCTATCTAAAATAGAACAAAATCCGGACATACCTCTACAGAAAGCTGCAGAGGAATGTCAGCGGCAGGTGAATCTAAAGCATGATTCAGATATGGTACAACAGTCAGTATCCACAATCAACACCATTCAAAGAAAGCAGTACTCAACATCACTTAGCTCAACACAAAAAGAAATCTCCACCCGCTTGCTGGAATTGTGCTGGCTGGCATTTTGCAAGAAAATGTCCATTCAAAACCGACCGCTACCGCGAACCCAACCAACAAAGAAACAAAGAAGGATTCTGTGCCCCACCGGTGCACAAAACAACAAATAAGCGACCACATAACAAATGCAGACTGGAAAGAAAAACACACACTATCTGATAGCAATTTTTCTCCTCAACTTAAAAATCAAACCGGAGATATGTGTCAGTGAAGCTGAACAGCCATCCTGTTTGCAAATAGACACTGCCTCGGACATAACCCTCAACTCATAGAGACTATGGAAAACCATAAGTCAGCCTCCATTTTATCTACAAGACATGTAGCACGGAGCGCTTCAAAGGATTATGTCCATATCACAGGTGAATTGTCAGCTATACTTAAGATTGAGGATAATACAGCACCTGGAAAAGTATATGTCGCAGATTCGAGACACAACTTTTGAGACTTGATTTTATCAAGTCACTGGGTCTCTTTGACATCCCACTCAAATCTATCTACAAAGCAGTATCCAGATCCTCAACTCAGAGTCTCATTATGGACCAAACTGAATAAATACTAAAGCGTTTTTCTCCAGGTTTTACAATTAACCTGGGACACTGCACTCAAGCTGAAGCCACACTAGCACTGAAACATACAAAACCTGTTTTCTGACCCAAACGACCAGCACCATACGCGGCACTTCCACTGGTGAACTAAGAACTAAAACGCTTGGAGAAAATGAAGGTCATCCCACTAGTAACATAATTCATAGTGGGTAGCACTCATTGAGGTAGTTTAAAAAGCCGATGTCTCAGTTCGGTTATGTGCTGATTTTTCAACTGGTCTCAAAGAGGCACTGGAAGATCACCAATACCTATTGCCGATTCCAAAGGATATCTTCTCCATACTTAATGGTGGCACCTGTTTTGCCAAGCTAGACCTCACAGGGGCCTATTTACAAGTCGAGGTTTCTGCAGCATTCAGGGAACTGCTGACAATAAACACACACCGCGATTTATTTCAATACACCTGGTTACACTTTGGAGTAAAAACAGCCCCAGCTATATTCCAGTAGACCATGGACACTATGTTAACTGGAGTAGAGGATGCAACTGCACACCTAGATGGCATCATTGTTGTCGGTCAATCAAAACAGGATTTGATAGAGCGGGCCAACAAAGTTCTGATTCGCATTCAACACTTTGGTTTCCAGCTTCGACTTGAAAAGTGTCTGTTTTACTTACAGGCAATTAAATACATGGGATTCATTTTCGACCGCTATTGTTACCGTCCAGATCTAGCAAATGTGCTTGCTATTCAACGCATGCAACTTCCATCGGACGTACGCAGTTTACTCTCATTTCTTGGATTGGTGAGCCACTATGGAAGTTTCCTACCTTTACAACACCAAATCAAGGCTCCACTCAAATAACTGTTAGGCTAAGACATCCAGTGGACCTAGCCTGTAAATTGTCAACAATCTTTCGAAAAGATTAAAGCATCACTCAACTCAGACCTGCAACTCACATATTTTGACCCAACTCAGAAGATAGTAGTAGCAGCTGATGTCTCAAGTCATGGTGTGGGAGCAGTGATTTCGCATATTTTTGCAGACAAATCAGAAAAGGCTATCATGCATGCAACCAGATCCCTGACGCCCGCTGAACGCAACTGCAGCCAAGTAGAAAAGAAAGCACTTGCACTGATTTTTGCTATGAAAAAATTTTACTAGATGTTATTCAGACGCAGTTTCCCACTCCTGACAGATCACAAGCCATGACTGTCAATATTTGGCTCGAAAAAGGGAATTCCAGTGTACTCAGTCGACTACAACGCCGGGCTATCATCTTACGATTTCGACATACAGTACCGAAAGACAACAGAATTTGGTCAGGTTGATGCCTTGTCACGCCTCATCAGTTCGCAATCAGTCCCAGATGACGACACCGTCATCACTGCCATCAACATAGAGGACGATTTTCAGCGTGCACTCACTGATTGTATCCGAACAATTCCTGTAACAAGAGTAGAGATTAAACGAGAAACTTAGCGCACACACAAACACACACACACACACACACACACACACACACAAATACATATTCACACATATACATTCAAAAACATATACCTACATACACACATACGTGTACACATAGAAAATACTTTAATTATTGCTGAAGATATCTGTCAGAGCAATATTTCTTTTATTTCTGAATTTGTTATTTGGACTTGTGACTATGAATATTTTTCTCCGGAGCGATAGAAATATTGTTGGAATGTTGTTTTTTTTTTCATATTATCAGACAACACGGTAAAAAGCTATAAAATTCACTGTTTATTATCATTGATCCTCGAATCATTGTCGGTCTTTAATTATTATTTCTAAACTGTTTTATCACCAAGATTTATGTTCTGGATAACTTTAGAATTCAGCTTTATTTTGATTCTGATGTAAAATTTCATACTGTTTCAGTCATTGTTTAGGATGAGGTAAAAGAATGAAGAAAGTTAACAATGTTACTCAATCTTGAAAATCTCTATAAAAATAGTCGTTCGATTTCCGCAGAACTTATAGTTGGGGTCGTGCTAATCTATAATTTAAAAAATGCCAATAAGTGCTTTGAATCAAATAGTCAGCATTTTAAACAAGTGTTGGGATTAAGATTTTGTAGTTTGTTTTTATTATTTTCAAACAATATCGCCCATAAGTAAGTTGTTGTATCGTGGTAAAGAAAAGATGCACAGTGAAATAGAATTAATTATTTATTAACTCAAGTGGTATAGTCCGACTAGTATTATAAGTCTCGCGTTGTTGGTGTTACGTCCCAAGTTGGTCTTACTAGTGACCGACATCCTTCCAAAGCTCTCACTCTCTCTGCTTCTCTTTCTGCTTCCCCAACTAATTTTTAGAAATAAAATGTTCATTTTCCTCTACACCAAAGATATCAGGATTATATTATATCTATTAGAACATTATACGATAAAAACGAATATTATTAGCTATTATTTATTACCAAACTCTATAGCATTGAAATTATATAATAAAAATGAAATATTCAAATTTTATTAACTTTTGGATTTTGCCTCTTAGATATAGTGTCCTTAATATGACGCTAATCTGCACCTGATGGTGAGGCTCAAGACCTGAAGCTCTGAAGAGTGAGGAGTAACACTTCACTCCTAGCTCCACTCTAACCCGGAGTGGTAGTACCTGTTATGGATCGAATAGATCTGTTTGAAAATTATTAGCGTTGAATAAGAATACGCGAAACCATAAAACTGTCAACAAATTATAATAATAATAAAAAAAATCACTAACGTTATGAAGACTTGAAACTTAGGAATTACAATTATTATTAGTTACTTGAAACCATATAATTGCTTGCAAATCATTGGTTTTAGATAAGAATACTTGAAACCATATGTCTGTGTATGAATGTAAGTGTATGTGTGTGAGTATGTGTTAGTTTTTGTGTTTGTGTGTGTATGTGTGTATAATTGCCGTGTCAACGGGACTTAGAATATGATGAGTGTATCATCTACAGAGGGTTAAGACCCTTTAATGTGGTGTCGTGGTTACGACACTAAACTGTATCCGGTGGTGAGGCTCCAGTTCCGGAGATCTGGGAGAGTGGAGTACCTCTTAATTAGCAATACTATCAGGTCCACTCAAACCGAAAATAGTAGTACCTGTTAGAGTCGTGTCTGTGGGTCAAATAGATTTATTTAAAAATTATTAGTATTTGATTGGAATATTTGATATTATATAAACATGTAACCGGCTCATTAGTTTAGTGGATAGAGTGTTCGCCAATGGCTCGGGAGACCAGAATTCAGTCCGAGGTCGCGTCATACCAAAGACTTAAAAATGGTACTTAACACCTCCTAGCATTATAAGATACGTATCAAGGGTAAAGTGGAGCAATCCAGGGGAAGGAGGGTCGTCCTCGACTATGGTTACCAACTTTTGTATAACCATATAGGAAAAAAATTTAAGAAACTATACAAAAAATGTCAATATAAACTTACAATGACTGTGATGCAACTATTATTATATAGAAATAGTTACTTTAAACCATATAATTGTGTAAAAATTATGAGTATCAGATATAAAAGCTTGCATCCTTTGCAGAGAACTAAGACCTCCCTCAAAATGTATGATATTAAACTTCTGGAGCTTTGAGGAATGTGGACTTGCAATTTGAGTGAAATAGGTCGAATAAATCTGATTGTATATTATTAGTATTGGATGGGAATACTTGAAACCATATAACTCTGTGCAAATTATTGCCCTATCATCTGGGGCAGTAGAATACACCGACTGCTTCTCTGGAGAGGGGTAAGACCCCACCCCGAGCAGCCCAGTCAATTGGAGCTGTAGAATACACCAACTGCTTCTCTAAACCCCCCCCCCACAATGAGTGATCCAGTCGGCTGAATATACCGACTCCTTCTCTGCAGAGAGGTAAGACCCTCCCACAACGAGTGCTCCAGTCGGCTGGGGCTCTGAAATACACCAATTCCTTCTCTGCAGAGAGGTAAGACCCACTCCCAATAAGTGTCCTAGATATGACACTAAACAATCTGATGGCAATGTTCCAGTAATGCTGGAGCTTTGGGGAATGCGGAGTACCCTTTCATTGCCATCGCTCCCAGGTCACTTTGGCTCGGAGTGGTAGCTCCTGATAGGGTCCTATCAATGGGTCAAATACAACTAAACTGAACTGTTTGAAATAGAACTGTTTTTAACATTGAAAGTATGAACTTATGCTAAACTGAACTGTTTGAAATAGAGCTGTTTTTAAATAGAACTAAACTGTGTACTCATGCAAAACTGAATTGTTTGAAACAGAACTGTTTTGACATTTAACTGTTTGTAAGCAAAAACTATACTTATACTAAAGTGAATTGCTTGAAATTTAATTCGGCGTTAAAAGACCCTAAAACAAAACAACCAAACCAAACAACCAAATCTGCAAATTATTTGTATTAAATAGAAATACTTGATATCATATAACTATGTAAAAAAAAACTTTTTAGAAAAAATACACAAAAATATGTATGTAAACGTCGAGTGTACGTGATTCCCTCACCTTAAATCGGTTGACATGCCGTTAAAAATCAATCAATCTTATACATAGATAGTGTTAGATGAAGCTTATTACACACAATTAGACATGCATGTTAATAACCAAAAATATAAGAGCATAAAAGAAAGGTAATGATTTTTTAGACTGCTACATGTAGATATTTTTGGTTAAAAGTTTCAATGCAATGGATTATGGTAATAAATAATACTCAATGCAATTCGTTTATTATCCCATAGAAAGAGAGAGAGAGGGGGGGAATTAGAAATCTGAATGTATAGCAGTTCAAAAAAGGACGCATCTTACATGCATTAATATAGATTTATATTTTTAGTTTCAAAGTTTCAATGCAGTAGAGTTTGATTATGAATATTAGCTAATAATATCCGTATTGATTGCATGATATTCTATTCGAAATAATAAAACCCTCATAACTTTTCAGTAAGGAAGAAAATAAACTTTTTTTAAAAAGCTGTTCATGATGTACTTATTTACGGTTAAGTGATTGATTTTAACGGCATGTCAACTCGTCTGGGGTTACTTTATACCAAGAGGTTTGTTGTACTTATTTACATTTTAGTGCTGTTGATTTTGAAAGAGCAATGAGTTTGTTGTTGTTGTTGTTGTTGTTGTTTTGCTTTTTGGGGGTTTTTTTTTGGTTTTTTCTTTTGTTGTTTTTTTTTGTTTTGTTTTGTTTTGCACAGGGTTTTATCAAATACGAATGTTATTTGAATAGATCTATTTGACCTATAGATATGAATCTAGCCGGTACTAACCACTCTGAGTCAGAGTGAACCTTGGAGTGGGGGCAATGAAAGGGTACACCACACTGTGGATATGCTGTGGTATTATGGTAAGCGATGTAGGAAACGGACACGGCGAAACAAGTTCAAATCCTTAACGAGACTTTACCTTTTACACAGCACTAATACCTAGAAGAAGGTATGGGTCTAATTACTCTTCCTCTAACTATGGGTAAATAGTTGGGGAAACCTTTTTAGGCAACCAGTCTAGGAGAAGAAAAACTATGAGTTTAAACCTGGTAAGCTCTGCTTAAGAAATGACCTTTTGTCATATCCTGCCTGTATACACACACACACACATACACTCATATATTCTTTGTATATATATATATATATATATATATGGTACTTAAATGATATATAGGGTAAATATATATACCCCACTAGCCAGATCTCCAGTCGCTATCAGATGTAGTTTAGGTAGGGTAGGGGTCTTTGAGGGAGAGTCTAATCCCACTGCAAGAGATATAGTCAACGTATTCTAAGCTCCAACGACAGAGTGAATGGATTTATGAATAACAGTATAGATGAATTGATAATTGTATGTATGGTGACTAAATTGATAATATTTTGACTACTTTGGCACAATTTTTTTTAATAATAAATGCTTAATTTATGTTATGTTGGTATTGATTTATTGATGATGTCTAACCTACGTCTGTAATTAAAATAATCTTATGACCTTTTCATTTACAAAACGTTCTCTTCATCGGTACGAAGTGTTGGTAAGAAATAGCCCTTATATAAATAGCATGTGTTGCGTGTATTTTGTGGTCACTAGTTAAATTGTTCAAAGAAAAAGAAATGAAACAGTTTATTTTTCTTCTTCTTCTTTTGCGCACTTTTTTCTTCTCTTAATTATGTCGGCGTTCCATTGATGCAGCAAATGTTTTATTTTTCTTTTCTTTTTCTTTTTCTTTTTTTCTTTTTATTTATTTATTGCAAAACAGGAAACTCATACCATTGTGAATTCGACGCACCTAATTCCATCCCATTCTATTGTTATCTTTCGTTTGTTCTTAGGATCACATGAGAACAGAAAGAATCAGTTAGGAAGAGGAGGTAACTGAAAACCTTCAACAAATCAACTCTCTCTCACTCTCTCTCTCTCTCTCTCTCTCTCTCTCACACACACACACACACACACACACACACACACACACACACACACACACACACATATACTCTTTGTATATATATATATATATATATATATATATATATATATATATATATATATATATATGGTACTTAAAAGAGATATAGGGTGTTTCAGAAAAATGGATATCATTTCGTAATCTAACTTGACTAATAACAGTTCAAATAATCTCTGATTTTAACGTGTTGAAGCAACTAAAAATACTATGTTGAATGTTTAAACGTATTTTTTTTTCTCTACTGAATAGTATTTCTATACCTGAAAAGAAAAAAAAAATTAAAAAATTAAACATCAAACACAATTTTGAATTGTTTTTATACGTGCTGTTAAGATTTGAGATTATTTGAACGAGAATTAGTCAAGATTTCAAATTACGATATTATGTCAATTTTTGGATAAACCTTATATATATATATATATATATATATATATATATATATATATATATATATATATATATATATATATATATATATATATATATATACGTGGTGCATTCAATAAGTTTCCAGACTTTTCTTGTACAGGCATTTAGAATTGTCGTAGACTCTTGAAAATTCAGTATGTTATTGCTATACATCTTATGAGATGACTGACATATTTACATGATTTCAGGTTCAAATGAACAGCTACAGCAGGAATTGGAATACACCCTACTAACTCCTGATTGTCACAGCTGATGAATTTCAAAAATGCAATCTGGACGTGAGGACACGTTAGAAGAAAGAAATGAAAGAAAATCTGTTTTAAACTTGGAAAAAATGCTACAGAAACGTATAGAATGCTTCGAACTGCTTTTCAATCATCTTGCATGAATCGAGCATCAGTTTTTGAGTGGCATAAGAGATTCAAGGAAGGCAGGACGTCTGGGAGGGATGATGAGAGGTGTAGCAGGAGTAAGGAAGTCAATACACCACAGTTGATTGGCCAAAGGGTTCGGGTTAGGGTTAGGGTTACTATGTTGAGGTTTTAAGGGAGTTCAGAAAGAGATTCCGTCGTAAGAGGCCAGCACTCTTCAAATCGGGTCAGTGGCATTTCCACCAGGACGATACATCAGTCCACAACCCCATCCTTGTCACAGACTATTTGACCAAGATGGACATCAAGACAGTTCCTCAGCCTCCCTATTGTCCGGACCTTGCTCCCTGTGACTTTTGCTTATTCCCTAAGCTCAGAGGCTATCGCTATGTGACAATTGAAGAGATGAAAGAGGCTGTGACGAAGGTCATTGACACACTCACACAAGAGGACTTCCATGAGGCCTTCCAGAAGTTGTTGGAACAGTACAACAAGTGCATTGCAGCCGGGGGAGATTACTTCAAAGGGGACTAGAGTTTCATGTGTGTACTATCAATAAAAGTGCCCATACGAAAAAAGTCTGGGAACTTATTTAATGACCCTCGTGTATATATATATATATATATATATATATATATATATATATATATATATATATATATATATATATATAATAAAAAATATAATAAAAATAAAATAAAATAAAGAATGTAATAAACATTTTATAAAAGACATTTTTTAAAAATAATCTCATTGTGGACCATTTTAACTTTTTAAGAAATTTTATTTTTACTCTTTAGACCAAATAAAACTTTATATATATATATATATATATATATATATATATATATATAAGTGTGTTTGTGTGTGTGTGAAACAGTTATTTGATAAGAATACCATAGTTTGGCCACAATGTTAAAAATATGAGACAGCCGGTGAAATGAAATTTACCACTGAGTAGGAAAGAATGGCATGATTAATATGTCAACCATTCCGCTACAAGGAGATATCAGTAGTTACAATTTGGTTTGGTTTGATTTTGTATATTTAACGTCACACCAACTCCCAATGGATTATTTAATGTCAAAATTTGATTCATTTGTAAATATATGATTATAATCGTAACTACATTTCCAACTTTCTTTGGAAAATATTTTTAATCACACTCATTTTATGTATAATAGTCATTTGTTTATATACAGATATACGGTATCAAGTATTCCTATCAAATACGAATAATTAATGCACAATTATATGGTTTCAAGTAAATATAATAATCGGTTTGCTCACAGTTATATAGTTTCAAGTATTCCCATTGAATACTGATAATTTTCTAACAGATCTATTTGACCCATAGACCCTGACAGGTACGATCACTCTAGATCAGAGTGAATCTGGATGTAATGATAATGAAAGGAATTGCATTTCACATAGCACTAATACCCTTGGGAAAGGTATGAATCCAATTATTTTCCCTCCAGCTATGGGTAAATAGTAGGGCAGACTAGGTTCTTCAGCCTTGGTGAGGAAACTAGTCTAGGAGAAGGAAAACCCTGAATTCAAACCAGTTAAACTTCGCTTAAAAACTGACCTTGCGCTTAAAAACTGACCGAGCGGAGGGGTTGGTAAATATGGGTAATGAAAGGAGTCTCCACACGCCCCAAAACTCTAGAACTGGAGCCTTACCCCCAATACATTTTATTATCATACTCAGGACACGATCGAAGTATCGATTTTCAATCTGGAAGAGCATCATACCGACGTAACATAAAATGAGCCCGAAAAGCTCTCTGTGAAGCAATTATAGTTTTACCAGTCTTTAAAAAATTTCAAAGACAAACACACGGTATGCCCCGGTCCAGTCGATATATTCTTTATCCTGCCGACGGGGCAATCAATGGTTGTCCTTAAAAATGCAATTTAGTGTCATATTCAGGACTCCCTCTTTTTTTATGGGGGGGGGTCGTCTTACTCTTCTGCATGGGATACAATCAGCGTATTATCAAATACGACGACAAGTTGATCAAAATTTGGGATCAAAAAGTATCGAGATTAAAGCTTTAAATTTCTAAATTGTAACTTTTAAATTTCAAACTTCAAATGTTAAATAAATATGAAGACGTAATAACAGCTGGGCAAGTTTTACAATAAGGTTGATGATATCTAGAAAAGTTGTTGCCAATTTGAAAAAAATAATGAAGCTATTATTTGAACAACAGTTTGGGGGAAAACACAGGATCGTACAAATGTAGTACACTCCATTATCCCTACATCGAGAGCCGTGTGAATTTTCTTCTTTCCAAAATGAAAATTTATTTCAAGAGTAACATTTGAGGACTTGGCGGACCAAAAAAATATCACAGCACAGTTTCATTTCAGAATCTCAATAGAAAACTCGCTGGAATAAGTTTGTTGAATGATAGTTTGAAGAAAATTAATGCTTCTGTTACATATTGACCTTTGACAGCATGTTAGTTGTGGATTTCTAAACAAGATATTCCACCTGTGTAAACAAGGGGATAGCGGGAATGAATCACGTGAACTGGGAACCGGAAGGAAATCACGTGGGCGTTGAAAATATTATATAATCACACAGATAAAGGTAGAGATTCGGCTAGATTCGGAAAGCAGTCAACGAGTCCTCAGATGGGGTGTGCTGGTCCCCCGACTGAGAAGTAGAAGTACTAAGTGGGGCTCTGAATATAGAATCACTGCGTGGGTTAATAAGATTTAGTATCAATGATAACAGTCCTGCCCCCTCTCTCTCTCTCTCTCTCTCTCTCTCTCTCTCTCTCTCTCTCTCTCTCTCTCTCTCACACACACACACACACACACACACTTGCAGCATTTAACCCTTTCGAGTAATAAAAAAGAGATTTATATTTTGATAAACAGAAGTGTTATGGTCTCTTCCTTCATTGGTATTCACCACTTCATTTATTGTTCATGTCTGTCTTGATGTATACAGCTTTAGTATCGATGCTTTTAACACATTAGCCTAGTAGGTAGAGTGTTTGCCAATGGCCTGGGAGACCGGGATTCAATCCCAGGTTCAGTCATACTAAAGACTCAAAAAATGTTACTTGACGCTGCCTTGCTTAGCACTCAGCATTATAAGTGTAAAGTGGATACGTCTAGGGAATGGAGTAGCGCCCTCTCCTACCCCTCGATGTGGTAGCTATTGAAAAGGGAGCCTTTGTTGCATATTGACCCCGGCCAAGCTGTCAAAAGAAGAAATGCACCTGTGTAAATAACAGGTGCATCCGGTCGAAGATATCAGGAGATCAGAGGCGACCTTGACTGTCGAGGGGTTGAATTGAGTGCGAAATTGTGACGCTCGCAGGAAGTAGGTGGACGCCAATTTATTATATAACCCCGGTAACAGGAAGTTCAGATCAGTTGGAGAGAAGTGGCTGGAATGAGAACTATGTCCCAGCAGAGGCTGAGCCCCCAGGCCCCTGGTTAAGCAGCCCAGGAGAACGGGAAAGAAAGGCTGTGATAGCCAGAAGAGTTGGGGGTCAATATGTTGCAGTTCTGTTCAGTCTCCAACTCACCTCTTACACATAACCCTTTCAATAAAGTGAGAGGTATATTTTTCTCAAGAACTGTGTTCGCTCGTCTTTATTGTGTTGAATATGATTCTGCATGCATGTGAGTATGTATAGTTGTTCATGGCTATACAACACCTTTGGGTCGCCCTCGACTACGGTGGCCAACTTTAAGACTAATATATATATATATAATGTAAACCAAATCTAGTTTGCTAAAAATCACACCACAACAAGGAACCAACATTCTCACCTACACACACACACACACACACACACTCATACATACATTTATATATATATTAGATCTGTCAAAATTTCCCTGGGTAATTTTTAAAAAAGATTCATCACACACACACACACACACACACACATACATTTATATATATTTTTTAGATCTGGCAAAATTTCCCTGAGTAATTTTTAAAAAAGATTCATCACACAAACACACACACACACACACACATACATTTATATATATTTTTTAGATCTGGCAAAATTTCCCTGGGTAATTTTTAAAAAAGATTCATCACACACACACACACACACACATACATTTATATATATTTTTTAGATCTGGCAAAATTTCCCTGAGTAATTTTTAAAAAAGATTCATCACACACACACACACACACACACATACATTTATATATATTTTTTAGATCTGGCAAAATTTCCCTGAGTAATTTTTAAAAAAGATTCATCACACACACACACACACACACACACACACACACACACACACACACACACATACATTTATATATATTTTTTAGATCTGTCAAAATTTCCCTGAGTAATTTTTAAAAAAGATTCATCACACACACACACACACACACACATACATTTATATATATATTTTAGATCTGTCAAAATTTCACTGAGTAATTTTTAAAAAAGATTCATCACACACACACACACACGCACACACATACATACATTTATATATATTTTTTAGATCTGGCAAAATTTCCCTGAGTAATTTTTAAAAAAGATTCATCACGCACACACACACACACACACACACACACACACACACACACACACATACATTTATATATATTTTTTAGATCTGTCAAAATTTCCCTGAGTAATTTTTAAAAAAGATTCATCACACACACACACACACACACACACACACACACATACATTTATATATATTTTTTAGATCTGGCAAAATTTCCCTGAGTAATTTTTAAAAAAGATTCATCACACACACACACACACACACACACACACACACACACACATACATTTATATATATTTTTTAGATCTGTCAAAATTTCCCTGAGTAATTTTTAAAAAAGATTCATCACACACACACACACACACACACATACATTTATATATATTTTTTAGATCTGGCAAAATTTCCCTGAGTAATTTTTAAAAAAGATTCATCACACACACACACACACACACACACATACATTTATATATATTTTTTAGATCTGGCAAAATTTCCCTGAGTAATTTTTAAAAAAGATTCATCACACACACACACACACACATACATATATATATATATATATATATAAACAAAGATTTAACCCATCGTTGAAAACCGGTTTTTCAATGGAAACTTTTGCACTCACTCAATATGTTTTATAACTTTGTGTACAATAAACTTTATCACGCTAATGCACTTAAGAAAGTTATAAAGTAAAAGGAAAGGTGTTTTTCGTCCCAATCTTATAATCCTTTACACATATTTTTATGTATGCTTGTAATCAATAAACTTTATCACGCTAATGCACTTAAGAAAGTTATAAAGTAAAAGGAAAGGTGTTTTTCGTCCCAATCTTATAATCCTTTACACATATTTTTATGTATGCTTGTGTACAATAAACTTTATCACGCTAATGCACTTAAGAAAGTTATAAAGTAAAAGGAAAGGTGTTTTTCGTCCCAATCTTATAATCCTTTACACATATTTTTATGTATGCTTGTGTACAATAAACTTTATCACGCTAATGCACTTAAGAAAGTTATAAAGTAAAAGGAAAGGTGTTTTTCGTCCCAATCTTATAATCCTTTACACATATTTTTATGTATGCTTGTGTACAATAAACTTTATCACGCTAATGCACTTAAGAAAGTTATAAAGTAAAAGGAAAGGTGTTTTTCGTCCCAATCTTATAATCCTTTACACATATTTTTGTGTATGCTTGTGTACAATAAACTTTATCACGCTAATGCACTTGAGAAAGTTATAAAGTAAAAGGAAAGGTGTTTTTCGTCCCAATCTTATAATCCTTTGCACATATTTTTATGTATGCTTGTAATCAATAAACTTTATCACGCTAATGCACTTAAGAAAGTTATAAAGTAAAAGGAAAGGTGTTTTTCGTCCCAATCTTATAATCCTTTACACATATTTTTATGTATGCTTGTAATCAATAAACTTTATCACGCTAATGCACTTAAGAAAGTTATAAAGTAAAAGGAAAGGTGTTTTTCGTCCCAATCTTATAATCCTTTACACATATTTTTATGTATGCTTGTGTACAATAAACTTTATCACGCTAATGCACTTAAGAAAGTTATAAAGTAAAAGGAAAGGTGATTTTCGTCCCAATCTTATAATCCTTTACACATATTTTTATGTATGCTTGTGTACAATAAACTTTATCACGCTAATGCACTTAAGAAAGTTATAAAGTAAAAAGAAAGGTGTTTTTCGTCCCAATCTTATAATCCTTTACACATATTTTTATGTATGCTTGTAATCAATAAACTTTATCACGCTAATGCACTTAAGAAAGTTATAAAGTAAAAGGAAAGGTGTTTTTCGTCCCAATCTTATAATCCTTTACACATATTTTTATGTATGCTTGTGTACAATAAACTTTATCACGCTAATGCACTTAAGAAAGTTATAAAGTAAAAAGAAAGGTGTTTTTCGTCCCAATCTTATAATCCTTTACACATATTTTTATGTATGCTTGTAATCAATAAACTTTATCACGCTAATGCACTTAAGAAAGTTATAAAGTAAAAGGAAAGGTGTTTTTCGTCCCAATCTTATAATCCTTTACACATATTTTTATGTATGCTTGTAATCAATAAACTTTATCACGCTAATGCACTTAAGAAAGTTATAAAGTAAAAAGAAGGGTGTTTTTCGTCCCAATCTTATAATCCTTTACACATATTTTTATGTATGCTTGTAATCAATAAACTTTATCACGCTAATGCACTTAAGAAAGTTATAAAGTAAAAGGAAAGGTGTTTTTCGTCCCAATCTTATAATCCTTTACACATATTTTTATGTATGCTTGTAATCAATAAACTTTATCACGCTAATGCACTTAAGAAAGTTATAAAGTAAAAGGAAAGGTGTTTTTCGTCCCAATCTTATAATCCTTTACACATATTTTTATGTATGCTTGTGTACAATAAACTTTATCACGCTAATGCACTTAAGAAAGTTATAAAGTAAAAGGAAAGGTGATTTTCGTCCCAATCTTATAATCCTTTACACATATTTTTATGTATGCTTGTGTACAATAAACTTTATCACGCTAATGCACTTAAGAAAGTTATAAAGTAAAAGGAAAGGTGTTTTTCGTCCCAATCTTATAATCCTTTACACATATTTTTATGTATGCTTGTGTACAATAAACTTTATCACGCTAATGCACTTAAGAAAGTTATAAAGTAAAAGGAAAGGTGTTTTTCGTCCCAATCTTATAATCCTTTACACATATTTTTGTGTATGCTTGTGTACAATAAACTTTATCACGCTAATGCACTTGAGAAAGTTATAAAGTAAAAGGAAAGGTGTTTTTCGTCCCAATCTTATAATCCTTTACACATATTTTTATGTATGCTTGTAATCAATAAACTTTATCACGCTAATGCACTTAAGAAAGTTATAAAGTAAAAGGAAAGGTGTTTTTCGTCCCAATCTTATAATCCTTTACACATATTTTTATGTATGCTTGTAATCAATAAACTTTATCACGCTAATGCACTTAAGAAAGTTATAAAGTAAAAGGAAAGGTGTTTTTCGTCCCAATCTTATAATCCTTTACACATATTTTTATGTATGCTTGTGTACAATAAACTTTATCACGCTAATGCACTTGAGAAAGTTATAAAGTAAAAGGAAAGGTGTTTTTCGTCCCAATCTTATAATCCTTTACACATATTTTTATGTATGCTTGTAATCAATAAACTTTATCACGCTAATGCACTTAAGAAAGTTATAAAGTAAAAGGAAAGGTGTTTTTCGTCCCAATCTTATAATCCTTTACACATATTTTTGTGTATGCTTGTAATCAATAAACTTTATCACGCTAATGCACTTAAGAAAGTTATAAAGTAAAAGGAAAGGTGTTTTTCGTCCCAATCTTATAATCCTTTACACATATTTTTATGTATGCTTGTGTACAATAAACTTTATCACGCTAATGCACTTAAGAAAGTTATAAAGTAAAAGGAAAGGTGTTTTTCGTCCCAATCTTATAATCCTTTACACATATTTTTATGTATGCTTGTGTACAATAAACTTTATCCCGCTAATGCACTTAAGAAAGTTATAAAGTAAAAGGAAAGGTGTTTTTCGTCCCAATCTTATAATCCTTTACACATATTTTTATGTATGCTTGTAATCAATAAACTTTATCACGCTAATGCACTTAAGAAAGTTATAAAGTAAAAGGAAAGGTGTTTTTCGTCCCAATCTTATAATCCTTTACACATATTTTTATGTATGCTTGTAATCAATAAACTTTATCACGCTAATGCACTTAAGAAAGTTATAAAGTAAAAGGAAAGGTGTTTTTCGTCCCAATCTTATAATCCTTTACACATATTTTTATGTATGCTTGTGTACAATAAACTTTATCACGCTAATGCACTTGAGAAAGTTATAAAGTAAAAGGAAAGTTGTTTTTCGTCCCAATCTTATAATCCTTTACACATATTTTTATGTATGCTTGTAATCAATAAACTTTATCACGCTAATGCACTTGAGAAAGTTATAAAGTAAAAGGAAAGGTGTTTTTCGTCCCAATCTTATAATCCTTTACACATATTTTTATGTATGCTTGTGTACAATAAACTTTATCACGCTAATGCAGTTAAGAAAGTTATAAAGTAAAAGGAAAGGTGTTTTTCGTCCCAATCTTATAATCCTTTACACTTATTTTTATGTATGCTTGTAATCAATAAACTTTATCACGCTAATGCACTTAAGAAAGTTATAAAGTAAAAGGAAAGGTGTTTTTCGTCCCAATCTTATAATCCTTTACACATATTTTTATGTATGCTTGTGTACAATAAACTTTATCACGCTAATGCACTTGAGAAAGTTATAACGTAAAAGGAAAGGTGTTTTTCGTCCCAATCTTATAATCCTTTACACATATTTTTATGTATGCTTGTAATCAATAAACTTTATCACGCTAATGCACTTAAGAAAGTTATAAAGTAAAAGGAAAGGTGTTTTTCGTCCCAATCTTATAATCCTTTACACATATTTTTATGTATGCTTGTAATCAATAAACTTTATCACGCTAATGCACTTGAGAAAGTTATAAAGTAAAAGGAAAGGTGTTTTTCGTCCCAATCTTATAATCCTTTACACATATTTTTATGTATGCTTGTAATCAATAAACTTTATCACGCTAATGCACTTGAGAAAGTTATAAAGTAAAAGGAAAGGTGTTTTTCGTCCCAATCTTATAATCCTTTACACATATTTTTATGTATGCTTGTAATCAATAAACTTTATCACGCTAATGCACTTAAGAAAGTTATAAAGTAAAAGGAAAGGTGTTTTTCGTCCCAATCTTATAATCCTTTACACATATTTTTATGTATGCTTGTAATCAATAAACTTTATCACGCTAATGCACTTAAGAAAGTTATAAAGTAAAAGGAAAGGTGTTTTTCGTCCCAATCTTATAATCCTTTACACATATTTTTATGTATGCTTGTAATCAATAAACTTTATCACGCTAATGCACTTAAGAAAGTTATAAAGTAAAAGGAAAGGTGTTTTTCGTCCCAATCTTATAATCCTTTACACATATTTTTATGTATGCTTGTGTACAATAAACTTTATCACGCTAATGCACTTAAGAAAGTTATAAAGTAAAAGGAAAGGTGTTTTTCGTCCCAATCTTATAATCCTTTACACATATTTTTATGTATGCTTGTAATCAATAAACTTTATCACGCTAATGCACTTAAGAAAGTTATAAAGTAAAAGGAAAGGTGTTTTTCGTCCCAATCTTATAATCCTTTACACATATTTTTATGTATGCTTGTGTACAATAAACTTTATCACGCTAATGCACTTGAGAAAGTTATAAAGTAAAAGGAAAGGTGTTTTTCGTCCCAATCTTGTAATCCTTTACACATATTTTTATGTATGCTTGTAATCAATAAACTTTATCACGCTAATGCACTTGAGAAAGTTATAAAGTAAAAGGAAAGGTGTTTTTCGTCCCAATCTTATAATCCTTTACACATATTTTTATGTATGCTTGTAATCAATAAACTTTATCACGCTAATGCACTTAAGAAAGTTATAAAGTAAAAGGAAAGGTGTTTTTCGTCCCAATCTTATAATCCTTTACACATATTTTTATGTATGCTTGTAATCAATAAACTTTATCACGCTAATGCACTTAAGAAAGTTATAAAGTAAAAGGAAAGGTGTTTTTCGTCCCAATCTTATAATCCTTTACACATATTTTTATGTATGCTTGTAATCAATAAACTTTATCACGCTAATGCACTTAAGAAAGTTATAAAGTAAAAGGAAAGGTGTTTTTCGTCCCAATCTTATAATCCTTTACACATATTTTTATGTATGCTTGTAATCAATAAACTTTATCACGCTAATGCACTTGAGAAAGCTATAAAGTAAATGAAAAAGTCTTTTTCGTCCCAATCTAACTATCGTTTACATCAACTGTTATCCTCCCTACAAGTTCTGTGCCCTTCCAACTTTCATTTTTTATTGTTTCATCATTTCTATATGTCTTACCTTGGTCTGCTCTCCCATCAAGCCACTCTGACTCGGAGTGGTTGTACCTATTAGGGACTCATCTATGGGTCAAATAGAACTAATGTCCTGGGTATGACATTAAACTGCATCTAATGGTAGGGCCACAGGCCTGATGCTTTGGGAAATGTGAAATACCCTTTTACTGCCATTACTTTCAGGTCCACCCGGACTCAGGCCGGTAGTACTTGTTAGGGTACCAACTATGGGTCAAATAGAACTAGTCTCTTGCGTACAACATTAAACTTCATCTGGTGGTGAGGCTCCAGTCCTAGAGTTTTGGGGAATATGGAATATCCCTTTATTACAATTACTCCAAGGTCCACTCTGACCTGGAGTGGTAGTATCTATTTGGGTCCTATCAGTGGATCAAATAGAACTGTTTAACCATTCAACTGGGTGCAAATAAATAACTGATGTTGAATTATTAGTGTTACATTGCAGTACTTGAAACCATTTATGAGCACGTGGATGAGTAAAACTGAATAAAATTATGTGTTAAATTGCAATACTTGAAAACATTTAACTACGTGCAAATAAAACTATTAATGTTAAATAAGAATTCATGAAACCATTTGACAGTGTGGGAACAAATGAATAATATTAAATAGAATTATTCATGTTGGATAGAAACATTTAAAATCATTTAACTGTGCGCAAACAAATGAGCTTTGGTTTGTTTCAAATGTTACTTACAAACTGTTCGACATCTCCACACTAAACGGTAGCTCACTGAAACTAGTAGACAAGTTCACCTACCTAGGAAGCAGTGTCTCGTCAACCAAGGCAGACATCAACAAGCGATTATCAAAGGCATAGACAGATATCGATAAGCTATTGGTCATATGGAAGTCAGACCTGACCGATAAAATAAAACGCAGTTTCTTCCAAGCGGCGGTCGTCTCGATACTGCTATATGGATGCACTACATGGACGCTAACTAAACGTATGGAGAAAAAGCTTGACGGCAACTACACAAGAATGCTGCGAGCAATATTGAACAAGTCCTGGAGGCAACACCCCACAAAGCAGAAGCTGTACAGCCACCTACTACCTATCACCAATCAACATTAGACGAACCAGACATGCGGGACACTGCTGAAGAAGTAGAGACGAGCTCATAAGTGATGTATTCCAGTGAACCCCTTCACATAGACAAGCAAAAGCAGGACGACCAGTTCGAACCTACATACAGCAGCTCTATGCTGATACGGGATGTAGCCCTGAAGACCTGCCGGAAGCAATGGACGATAGGGAGGGATGGCGAGAGAGGGATATCCGTGCTGATTGCACGACAAGATGATGATGATGATGATGATATTTATGTGTGCGTATAAATAGGATTTGGCATTGAATAACTTCCAAGGGTTGATATGCCATAAACCCAACCAACCCAACCTCATCTAAGTTGATCTCTTTTTTCTCTCTCATCCATCCCTATCATTACCTTTTCTGTTGTCTATGTTTTGTTTTGTACTTATTGAGTTACGTTTCCCAACTATAAATTAAAGCTGGTTTGATACAATCATTGTATATGTAATGTTTTAAGCATATTGCTAAACAGACAATAATATCCATCGTTTTTGTAAATACTTGTCAATCTCTCGTTATACGTCTTTTCATTTAATATTTATGATCCTTCAATTGTAGAGAAACAGGTCGACGCTAAAAGAGGTCTAGAATTGTGTAAGTTAGGTGCTCTACGCACCCTTAAAATTAGTACCGTTTCTAGCAAGTGTTATATCCTCTTTCTCAATTAAATGTTTGGAAAGGAAATTCAGCCATCGCAGGTGGAAATAACCAAATCTGCGTGGCAATTGTCGAACTAATTTGCATAGGAGTAGTACCGGGCAGATATTTGCCGAGTCTTTGTGAGGGTTTGAAGCGATACACCCATATAACACCGAGATTTCCTCAGATGAGTAGAAGAGTACGTGGCTTGTTTAATGGCATATCAAACTCTGTGGGTTATATAATGCCAAAGCCATCCAAGTAGAAGAACAGAAATACAAATATTTAACCCATAGCTTGGGGATAAGGAGATTCGAAAATGAACGTAATGGCATGCAAGTGGGTTGGTCCATTTTACTAGGATGGACCTAGCCAACACATTTGCATGAGTGGTGTCAATTCACCCATATATTTATTCCGTAAATGAGAGTGTGAAGGGAATCTACACTCGTCTACTTGTGTGTCAGACCACTTTCAAGTCAACCAAGGTTCTACAGCTTACTACGATGTCACAGTCCAGCACTTTAGCCACTACGTTGCGTGGGCTCTTCCGAAAAAGAGTTCAATATTCATGTAATATAATTGCGGAGGGTTTTTTTTTTATATTATCATTTTTCGTTTTATATATCTTGCCTTTTCTTTTAGTTAGGCTGAGAACCTTTCGGCTTAGTGCATAGGTTAGTCAGGTGCACAGATTGAGTGCAGGTGTTCAAGCGCGCACGGGTCGGGTGTGACAATCAGAGATGTCACAATAAAAACCCCAGAGAGAAAATGAGACCCGGGACGTGAATGACATCATGCCCGGAAGCGACGAGCTGAGGATTTTGGTATTTGAAAAAAAGCAGTTAGTTGAGATTCGAATCTAGAGGAAGGTAGTCGATTTTGGGGGTCTACGAAATGTGCCGCGCGTTTGTTGAAGAAATGGTGTCTCTCTCTCTCCTCATGTCGAAAAACCTTAAACTCAAAAAGGTAATAAAAAGTTTCGTACCTGAACCAATTTCGTGTTTTTCGGATTCCTATATGTTTATGAACATTATGAACATTCTATGAACATATGTACATTTCATGGCAATGTTACATCCAGACTTGAGAATTGGTAGTACTGACATTTATTGCTATTATAACTTTTTTGCCACACCTTTGATTTTATGCTTTAAACGTTGGTTGGTTGGTTTTACGACATATCAACAATTCCTGGGGTTACTTAATGCCGAAATTAGCCTTTTTTTCATGCAAATATATTGTTACACGTAACTAATAATAATCATTTGTAAACAATTATGAAGGGTGCCACAGAATTACCTCCCATATTTTAAACAGTCGCCTGTGTGGAACAAGTGAACTTAGGCAGGTGGTAATGGCAGCTCCATCTTGCTAATGTCCTACAATGGTTATCATCACATCGACAGGGTACAGCAGAATTACCTCCCCTATTTTAAACAGTCGCCTGTGTGACACAAGTGAATTTAGGCAAGTGATAATTGTTGCTCCATCTTGCTAATGTCCTACAATGTTTATCATCACATCGACAGGGTACAATAGAATTACCTCCCACATTTTAAATTGTCACCTGCGTGGCACAAGTAAATTTAGCAAGTGGTAATTGTAGCCCCATCTTGCAATTGTTATCATCCCATCGACAGAGTGTGACAGAATTACTGCCCACATTTTAAACTACCATCTGTGAGGTGTAAGTGAACTTTGGTAAGTGATAATGGTAGCTCCATCTAGCTAATGACTTACCTTTTTTTCAGATTTGATCAGTTTTGATCATGGCAAGGACTGGTACACACTGTGCATTTGCTGTTGAAACGTTTTTTTTCAGATTGGTAAATCTATAATTGCGACACAGAGAGCTTTTCGGACTCATTTCGTGTAACGTCGGAATGATGCTCTTCCAAATTGAAAATCGATATTTCTATGGACTGAACATTTCAGAACAGGTCTATCGATGAAAAGAAAGTCACCTCGAAGCAATCGAACTCCAGAAAATGTCCAGACGGTGAGACAGCCAGTTGTGTAATCTCTTACACGTTAATCTTGTAAACATGCTTCTGCTTTGAGGTGATCGTATCTGATTGTAGTTGATTGTATCTGAAAGAAAATTATAGTAAACGTTGCTACCATGGCCTCTATCCTATGTTTACGTGCATCACAGAGGTGATAGTTTAAAATGTGGGAGGTATTTCTATCTCACCCTGTCAATGGGATAATATAATCATCATTGAAAGACATTAGGCATATGGTTCTACCGTTACAACTTGCTTAAATTCCCTTGCACTACACAAGTGACTGTTTAAAATCTATGAGGTATTTCTGTTATACACAAATCTTAACACAAATAATTTATTCATATTTTTTCAAGTGTTACAATTTAATACTAATAATTTTCAGATCTGTTTGATCTACATTCCAATTTTTTTTTCTTCCCGTTGATCTCTGTCTAACTCTGAGCTCCTTTTGTTGCTATCTAATTAATTCTACAACTATAGCGTACTTTGACATTCCAGCGAAACACAGAGTGAACTCAAAAGATACAATAAATACCTGGACCTCACCAGAGAACTGAAAAGTTGTGGAACATGATATCAATCTAAACTGGAACCCCAGAAACACTTCCAAAGAACCTGGAAAAGATAATAAGTGAACTGGAGATGAATAGAAGAATCGAGACCGTCCAGATCACTGCACAACAAAAAACGGTTAGAATACAGGAGATCTGGGGAAACTTGCTGTCACCAGTTGGAACCGGTGTGAAAAGCTTCCATAGAGTATACTACTACTACTACTACTACTACTAATAATAATAATAATAATAATAATAATAATAATAATAATAATAAAACTATAGAACATAAAAGTTATGTTGATACCAATTGTAATTTGTGCACTTTGAACAACCCCATAGGATAAGTACAGGGACAAGAAAACCAGAAACGAAGAGAAGTAGAGACCATTCCAACTACAGCATTATTAGGATCAGCCAGAATACTAAGAAGAGTCCTGGAGACTTGAGGAGAATTGCTGTCACTCCAGTGAAAAATCTTTAGCCAACGCTGGTGTGAAAAACTTTTAAAGGAATATGATAATAATAATAATAATAATAAACGATTGTGCCAATTGTGATTGGTGCATTAGGCACAATAACTAAAGAATTATTAAAAGGCTTGGAGTACTTGGAAGTTGGCGGTCAGGTAGAGACTATCCAAACGACAGCATTGCTGAGAACGAGTCCTGGAGACTTGAGGAGACTTGCTGTCACTCGAACTCCAGTGAAGAACCATCAGCTAACACTGATGTGAAAAACTCTAAAGGAGTAAATAATAATAATAATAATAATAATAATAATAATAAAGAATTTGCAACCACAGAATAAAACTGAAAGAATGTGAAAAGAAGGATAAGTACCTTGACCTTGCTAGGGAATTGAAAAAACTATGGAACATGAAGGTAACGATTGTACCAATTGCGATTGGTGCTTTTGGTACAGTAACTAAAGGATTATTAAAGGGATTGGAGGACTTGGAAGTTGGCGGATAAGTGGAGACCATCCAAACTACAGCATTATTGAGAACGGCCAGAATACTGAGAAGAGTCGAAGAGACTTGTTGTCACTCAAAATCCAGTGAAAGACCATTAGCTAACGCTGGAGTGAAAAACTCTAATAATAATAATTGACGAAGCCTCCTTGGCCGACATACACCTAGACTCACTAAGAGGAACACCCAAGAAAGTACCAAATTGGAAAACGCCAGGACATGATTACTTACATAAATTCTGGTTTTAAAAAATTCATGTCCATCCAGGACAGATTGTCTCTGCAACTGAGTAAACCCCTAGAAGAATAAAAACTACCCGAATGAATGACGAAGAAGAAAACTATCCTGATCCAGAAAGACATTTAAAACGGAACCATCCTCAATAACAATAGACCAATAACGTGTTTACCTACGATGAAGAAGATGCTAACCACACAGATAAGAGAAAAAATAAATTATTCGCTAGTATGTAGCCAGTATGAAGAGCAGAAAGGACGCTGCAAGAGGTCAAGAGAAATAGACGAACTACTATACATAGATCAATACATCCTTAAGGACGTAAAAACAAGGTGGGAAAATGTAGCCAGAAAATGGATTGACTACAAAAAAGCCCGTCATACAATCTCGCAAAGTTGGATAATAGATCGTCGGGAAATGTCCAAAATACCCGACAAAGTCATAAATTTCGTCACAAAAGCTATGGAACTGGAAAATGGAATTAGCAGCTGGAGAATAATGTCTAGCAGAGGTGAAAATCCAAAATGGCATCTTTCAGGGAGACTCACTCTTGACACAACAATGATGCCACTAAATTTTATACTTGAGTAATGCACAGGGGCAAAAAAATTATAAAAAAAAATTTGTGTATATGGATGATGTCAGGATATTTTCGAAAAATGAAAAATTACTGGAAACCCTAATACAAGCAATAAGAATATACAGCTAGGATAGAAGAATGGAATTTTGAATTGAAAAGTGTGCCATGTTCATGATGAAAAGTGGACAAAGAGAAAGAACAGAAGTAACAGAGCTACCAAATCAAGAAAGCATGAAAACGCTTGGAGTGAAGGAAAATAATAAGTGCTTAGGAATATTGGAAGCGGACACATTAAGCAATGAAAAATGAAAGAAAAGATAAGAAAAGAGTACCTAGGAAGAATATCTAGTATACATTCAAGACCTAATTAATAAAACCAAAACTCGGTGGAATATAGAAAATCATGATTAACATGGCAAGCAGTAAATGAAGTGAGCGGAAGAAAAAGCAGCTCTTGAGCAAAACTTTAAACTGCCAGCCAAGAAAAAAACTTCAGAAATGAAAAGAACATTTCAAAGATCTGCTCGAAAAATCTCCTGAAATCACAAATAAACCTACCGGAGAAAATTATTAATATACAGACATATATATATATATATATATATATATATATATATATATATATATAATCCGCCTAGCTGAATCTAAAACCTATCTAGTTTGTCTGTTGACAATTTATTGAATGATTTTTGGATTTTTTTTATCTGAGAAAGTCCTTAAAAATTGTGTTTATATTAATAATTCTTGAAATTGCATTTAATTTTTTGCATGTACAAATAAAATGACATATTCCCTAATTTGGAAATCTAAATCATTTCTATTTCTAGAGTAATAATGATGAGTTTTATAACGAGATTTAATAGAGCAACATAAATAAACAGGCGCTCGGTGATTTTTTTATATTGAATATTAAACATTGCAATGAGACTGTGAAGAAATCTGTTATTTCATTGGTTGCAATTTTCGTCAATATAAGCCAATACTTGTAAAACCAATGTCTTACTTAGCGGATCCGGGATAAAATCTGATTATGTAAATTATATTACGGCGGAGATTACAAAAAGGATTATTACAGACAGTTAATATTAAAACCTCGCAAGTGTGTACAGACATCCACCACTGAGATTACCACCAACGCTAATACAGACATTATCGCATGTGTTGATCAAGCAATTAGGTATAAGTTGCAATTTCAAGGTTGTCAATAATTGTCTAGATGTTTTGAATGCAAAAAATGAGTAAAAATTGAGCTTTATTTTGGTTGACTTGTCAGTCGAGTGTTACTGTCAAATCATAGTTTCAAGTATTTCTATCTAATATTAATAATTTGCAGGCAAATATATATTTCCATAACTATATATATTTAATATTTGTTTACATAGTTTCGAGTAATCCTATTTCGCACCCATCATTTTCCAGCAAATCAATTTTGGGAGTTATTTAAAGCCGAAAATTATATGATTTAAAGTATCAAATAATAATAATAATAATAATAATAATAGGGGATACTAATTGTTATTGGTGCTCTTAGTGCAGTCACCAAGAGTTGGTACAAGGACTGGAGGGCGAGTGGAGACCATCCAAATGACAACATGATTGACATCAGCCAGAATACTGAGAAGAGTCCTGGAGACTTGAGGAGACTTGCTATCACTCAAAGTCCAGTGAGAAACCATCGGTTAACACTAGTGTGAAAAACTCTCAAAGGAGTAAATAGTAATAGCTTTAAGTAAGCCAAATGAAAAAAAGAAATAGAGATAAACAAAGGAGGAATATCCATAATTGATGAAATGAGTAAGATTGTAAAAGTGAAAACTAGAAAAGAAAGAAAAAATTAAATAAAATATGATATAACATCAATTGGGAAGATTCTGATAATGAAAAAAAGGATAAAGCGAAAAGATCCAAATTAAGGCGCAGCATATCCGAAGATGTGAAAAACGAACAAAATTCTCTAAATATAACAAAGTATTTCAAGACATCCTGAGAAAATTCTATCAAAAAACAGGAAAAGAGAAAATAAATATAAAGGAAATCACATGATTGAAGAATTAAAATCATTTTGAAGTATTATATGGAACAATAAGAAAATAATTTAAAAAATGATAATAAAAATAAAAAAGCAAAGATGACTGAAAGTATAAAAGACACTTATGAAAATAATGAACCACAAATGTATGAAGATATTACAATGGGAGAGATTATGAATACACTTTAACGTACACATAAATGGAAATCACCTGAAATAGATAGAATAACAAACTTTCAGCTCTACCGCCTATCCATCACACATCAAAAATTGACAAAACTTATAACAGAAATCATTAAAGAATCTGAAAAAAATGCCTGATTAGCCAACAGAAGGCGAAAATAACTACAACCAAAAACAAAAGATACAATAAATACAAAAAACTACAGACCAATCACTTGCCTTCTCACAGCATAAAAAATGATAACATCTATTCTAACGGAGAGAATAGTCAAAATTATAGAATGTAAGGACACGTTCTCTTTAGAACAAAAGGGATGCAAAATAGAATCAAATGACTGCAAAGATCAGCTCCTCATTAACAAGATGATACAAATTGAAAAATTTAAGTATGGATAAGATTGACTAAAAAAGCTTTGATTGCATCCTCAACGAATGGATTCTTAAAGTTCTAAACACTTTAGAAATTTTTATTATAACCGGGCATATCTTTTTCCAGCTATAATAACATTTTTAAAATATAGTACGGAAAGGTAGCATACTATTCTCAAATTAATCCATGGAAAAGGCACGTTCCAAACTAATAATCTGAACATTAACAAAAGAATCTTCCAAGGAGACTCAATTTTTCTTCTTTGTTGTATAGCTCTTATAATTCTCTCCTTAGAAGGTATACTAAGAACTGTAAAAAGATTTAGTGACAACATAGAGATGCAATTTGAGCTGGACAAATGTGCAATAGTCACATTTAGAAAAGGCTCGCTAAAAACATCACACTAGATATAAACACGGTAATTACATAGTTCGAACAATCTATAAATATTTAGGAATTAATGAAGTGAATGGTATCATTTATACTATAAATAAAGAAAAATCAAGAAAAGAATTCTGCATGAGAATAAGAGCCCTATCTTAATATGGCTCGTATTCTCATATAGAATTATTTTTCTTATTTATGAACAGAATTCAATGCAAAAAAAAGTTATAGCAATGAACACCCTGGCAATATGTGTAATGACGTATTGCTTTAATATAATAAACTGGATGTTGGCTGAAATAACGAAAAATGGATTCTAAATTTAGGAAACTAATAACTTGCCAGAAAATGCATCACCCTAGAGCAGATATAGAACGTCTCTACATCGAGAGAGAAAATGATGGAAAAGAATTAATCCAACTAGAATCAAACTCCAAAAGAACCATTATATGATTAAAGAAATATTTAGACACTACAACAGATTGAATGTTACAGTTAGTTACTCTGTATCCGAGTTTGCCAAAGATTAATGGTAACCATGAAGTGGCTCCATACTCCCTAGAGCTACAGAACAGGAGCCTCAACACTGGGTGTAATTCAGTGTTATACTCGAGAAAGTAAAAGCATTAGCCTTTTATATAAGAATGCACGAGTACAAGTCATCAAGCGCCGTTGACTCTGTTTCTACAGAGGGGTCTCCGTGATGTAATGGTTAAAGGGATGGATTGCAGAATCGTAGTAAGCGAGTTCGAACTCCAGTCGTACTACTACGTTCACTTTCGGACTAATATTCTAGGGAAAAGTATGATCGCCCTTATCCAGCAATGGGTTGAATAGTAATACTACTGTTATTCGAGAAGGATAGATATGTCACTGAATAACCCAAGACGGTTGATATGCCATTAAACTACAAAATAAACAAGCAAATCAGTATGTACGCTATCCTTATATACAGACAGACAGACAGACCGACAGACAGATCGAGAAGCTTGCAGATTTGTTAAAAGGAAGAAGTTAAGGAAACCAGGTCTTAGATGAAAATCGTCGAACTTTGCAAACCGAGTGAGAGGCGGAAGGCATGATTGCTAAGTACTTATCAATTCATACCGTCCTTCAATGTCAGTTTCTTTGTTTAATGACATATCAACCTTCATGAGTTATCTAATGCCAAATCCATCCTTGTAGACGAACAGTAGTGGGACTATTTAATCCCATAACTGTAACTGGGGGAATTAGAAAGTTCACACCTTTTCCAATATTATCAGTTCAAAAATGAACGTAATAGCGCGACTGGAGTTCGAAGTCCTTCACTAAGATATCGCAGTCCCACACTTTAGCCACTATGCCCCTAATACCGTCGTCGTAATGACCTGTAAATGTTACATTCCACTTGAGCAATAATTTCTCGGAAAAAAACGAACATGGATGATCCAGTTATTGTTGCTGTTTGTTTGCTTCTCACGACCCCCAGACGATCATTTTTTATTATTACCCTCAATCTCCGTTATCATCTATCGAGGATATAACAGTTGGAGCTCGAATCAGTAAAGAACAGACTTGCATCTTTGAAAATGCTTTTCATCCTAGGGAAGATCAATAAGCTTCCAAAATGGATACGAATAATTGATCAGAATAATCGTTATCCGCTTTTGTTGACAAGTTAATCTCATGCAATTAACATTATTGATTAATGGCAAGGAATGAGTTATTTACAAGACTCAGCCATAATCTCTCGCAAATATTGAGGGAAGATAGTTTATATATTCTACATCACATTTCTTTAGTAGAAGAGGAGCAGAAAATCCCAACCTTTTTAACTTACTGTATTTGGCAGCATGGCTGGCGAGTTAGGTTAGCGAAAAATTGCTAGAGAGTTCGGGTTTTGGGTGTAATGTAATGAACTCACCACCTTTGGGTTAAATAGTATCACTGCTATTCTTCTACAAAGGTGGCTAATTAAATAACCCACCAAGGTGGATATTCGATTAAATAACGACATCGAACAAAATTGAGGGTCTGTCCACCGAAGTAAGACAGCAGCTTTGGGTTTTATATAAGTTATTGTGCGTATTGGTCATCCAAATACGCCTATAAGCTAATCGTCTTGGATGACAGTAAAGACAGTCAGTATATTTCCTCAAAATGAGAACCTTTCGAGTATATATGTACATATAATATATACAGAGAGAGAGAGGGAGAGAGAGAGAGATTTGGTACATGAAAATCTTAATGATATATATATATATAATGAAGAAATTGTTATCATCGTAGGAGATGAACATGGCCAACCGAGTTCGAAACCTCGATGAGGCTGTTTACATTTCACATAGTGCTAATATTCTTTGGAAAGGTCTGAATCCAATTATTCTCCCAGTTTTGGGTAAATAGTAGGGCATACTGTGCTCTTTGATCTTGATATAGCAACCAGTCAAGGAGAATGAAAATTCTGAAATCAGACTTCTTTAACTCCGCTTAAAAATTACCTTACGCTGCATCCTGCACATCCGAAGTGTTAGGGTATATATATATATATATATATATAAGATATTCTCGATCGATATTCTAAATCATTATTATCAATTTATGAATAGTATTTTTTTATATTAGTTGTTTTTATCGTTATTTCTATGACAGCGCGAATCAGAGATAAAATTGCCCAGTCGGTTGGGGTTGTAAAATTCTGCAGAGGAGTACCCCCCCCCAACGAGTATCCGGGATATGACACTAAACGATCTGATGGTGAGGTTCCAGTAAAACTGGAGCTTTGGGGAATGCGGAGTACCATTTCATTCCCATTGCTGACAGGTCCACTCTGTCCCGGAGTGGTAGTACCTGATAGAGTCAGATCTATGGATCAAACAGAACTAAACTGCGTACTTATACTAAACTGAATTGTTTGAAATAGGAATGTTTTGAAATTTGTGCGGACAAAACTATACTTATACTAAACTGAATTGTTTGAAATAGAATTGTTTTACTAAACCGAATAGTTTGAAATAGAAATGTTTTGACAAACTGTATACTTACATTTAAAGTGCACACTTATGCTAAACTGAAGTGATTGAAATAGAACTGTTTTTGACATTGAAACTGTACTTACGCTAAACTGAATTGTTTGAAAGAGAACTAATTATTTGTATAAAAATGGATTTGGCATTAAATAACCAACAAATGTTGATATGCCATAAAACCAAAACAACCAACCAAACAACAGAGATAAAAAAATAAAGGATAAACACCACGAGAGACTTAACCTCCCGTCCTTTTTCCCATCAAGAAAACTATAGTTCCCGTACCAACTGCCTTATCAACTAAGATAGGGGAGCCATTGGCATTGCAAGAGCCGAAATCGCACTTAAAATTCCTTCTTTGATTCGTTTTTTGATCAGTTAGCATCATTTTACTGTTACAGCTTTTAGACACTGGCTGTATGATTAGCATATTTCATTCATGTTTTTAGATTAATCCTTGTCATTCATTTTCCTTGTTATCAATTTTGAATAATATAACTTTTTATCTTTTAATTTCCGTTGCTTTTTTAATGCAATTTCCAAAGATTGTTATTTCTTGACTTCGGGGAAAAACTCGAATGGGTGACAATAATAAAGGATAAACGCTTTGTGAGACGCGAACTCATGTCTTTTGTTTTTCTCGGAGAAACCTTGTCATTCGTACCTGGTGTTTTAATAACTTAGCATCGAAAGCTGTTGGTATTGCAGAAGCCTAAATTACACCTAAAATTCATTCTTTACTTCGACTCTCGATCTGTCAGTGTCGTGTTTTACTTTGTTTTTTGTTGGGTTTTTTTTTTTGCATTGTATTTAAATATTTTATTTACCTTTTTTTTTGTAGTGAAGCACCGCCAAACATTATCATTAATTTTAAATCGTATATTCTTTGGGTTTGTTTTTTTATTGTTTTTGTTTTTTGTTTTTTGTGTGGTTGGATTTTTTTAATTTATTTTTTTATTTTTTTTTTTTATTTCATTTATTTTTTTAAACTTTCACCGAATTTTTAGTACAACTCTGTCTGGTTGTCATATAACGACTGCGAAAGGCATTATAAATCATACATATTGATAAAGGTTAAGCTCAGTCTGCAACTTGCAAACATCTTATGGACTTTCTTGTCTGGATCTTATTATTTCTAAACCCACATTATCAGAATATAAGTCACTAGAGAATCAAATGTATCATGTCTCCTGATCTTTCCATTATTTTCATCCTTCGGTTTAGAATATATTGATTGTATCTCTTGGCGAACAGTAAGAATTTACCTCACTAAAAAAATAGTATCTTTGGTAAGGCACTAAACCGCACCTGATGGTGATACTCCAGTACTGGATGATCTGAGGAGTATGAAGTACCCGTTTATTACACTTACCCTGTTGTCAATTCTGACCTGGAAAGATAGTACCTATTATGGGTCCATTTATGGGTCAAATAGATCAGTCTAAAAATTATTAGTATATGATAGGGATTCTTGATACCATATTGCTGTAAATTATTTGTATTAAGAATAGTTAATTGAAGCTATGATTATTTACTAAAAATGATTATCATTAATTACTTGAAACCATATAACAGTGGGCAAACAAATGACTATTATCAACTAGAAATACTTACTTGAAACCATATGATTATTAGTATTAGATAGAAATATTTGAAACCATACAACCTGGTGCAAATTATTATTTTTAGATAAGAATACTTGATATCTAATGACTGTGCACAAAATATACTCTTAAGAAACAAGTACTCAAAAATGTAAGTATAAAGTAAAATGAACACGATTCTCTAACCTCGAGGTATAAATAACCCTGAACAAATTGACATACCGTTATGACCAATCAATCAAACAATTAGTCGTATTAATCTTTTATACAATGGACCAATGAGTACAGAATTTTACGGCCAACGTACGACATCCTCCGAATTGACATGCCATTAAAACCAGTCAAGTGGAGGTGCCCGTGGTGTAATGGTTATCGTCGTAGAAAATGAACACGGCGACACGAGTTCAAATCCTGGACGAGACTGATTGCATTTCACATACCACTAATACCCTTGGGAAATGTATGAATCCAATTATTCTCCCTCCAGCAATGGGTAAATAGTAGGGCAGACTGGTTCTTCAGCCTTGGTGAGGCAACTAGTCTAGGAGAAAGAAAACTTTGAATTCAAACCGGGAAAAATCCACTTAAAAATTGACCTTGTGTCATATCCTGCCCGAGCGGAGGGGTTGGTAAATATGATTAAAACCACTCAAGATTTACAAAAGATTATTATCATTATTAGTTACACGAAACTATATAACTGTATGCAAATAAAGGATTATTATCATATTTACCAACTCCTCTGCTCGGGCAGGATATGACACAAGGTCAATTTTTAAGCGGAGTTTAACAGGTTTGAAATAAGAGTTTTCCTTCTCCTAGACTAGTTGCCTCACCAAGGCTGAAGAACCCAGTCTGTCCTACTATTTACCCATAGCTGGAGGGAGAATAATTGGATTCATACCTTTCCCAAGGGTATTAGTGCTATGTGAAATGCAATCAGGATTATTATAGAATGGAAATAATTACTTGAAAATATGTAATTGTGTATAAGAATACTTCATATCATAAAAGTGTGTCGAAAAGTCTTAAAAAAAAACAACTAGACAAATATGTAAATACATATGTACAATGAATACAATTCCCTAACCTCACGGCATAAAATAACTCTGAACGAGTCGATATGCCGTTAAAATCAATCATTCAAGTAATCAGTCGTAATAATTACTAAACAATGGAGCATTGGGTAGAGAATTTTACGACGAACGTACAACATCCCCCGGAGTCAACACCTGCGAAAAAAAAAATCAGAAAGGATTTGTAGAATTCTAAACTTCTATTTCACGAGAAAGAAGAGACGGAAAGAGTTAACTTTGGATTTTGAGTGAGTTGGCTTTTGGGTGACGAGTAGAATGGAGCTTAGGTTGTTATCGGGCATATCCCACCCGAAAGCGAAATGTTAACGAGTGTAATGAAATCAGAAGAATTTTCTCCTACGACGAAAATGATGGCCGAAGACATTGTCACACACCTAAGAGTATCTATCTGTCATTGATACATTAATGAATCTATAAATAAGAGTAAAACAGCAATTGTAGTCAAAGGATTAACAGGCACATTAGCAACTGCTAATTTGATAAAAGCTGAAATTGCAATTGAGGCACAACGAAGAAACAATGTCGAAGTATTTGATGTCAAGAGGATTAGATTATGTCTGATTTGAACAGAGCTTAGGGTGGATTAAAACGTAAAAGAGGGATTAGAAGCAGATCATGTGAAAGCGTTGAATAAATTCGATAAACCTTCAAACAGGATAAATCGTCACTTGTTCGTTGCCTTGGGAAGGATTTCTTCATCCAAAAGAGCATTTCTTCTCATAGAAAAGACAAGAGACGGAAAACGGTGAAAATGATGGTGGTCTCACGCACCCGCTGTCACTTGTCCAGAAGGCTAAACTGTATCCGGTGGTGAGGCTCCACTTTCCGAGTTCTGAAGAGAAGAGAGTCGCTTCTTAATTACTATTAATCATACGTCCACTCAGATCTGGAGTGGTAGTATCTGTTAGAGTCCTCTCTATGGGTCAAACAAATCTGTTTAAAATTATTTGTATTGGATAGGAGTACTTGAAACCATATAACCGTGGGCAAACAACTGATTCGGAGCAAATAAATCGTGAAATTCAAAATAAAAATTCAATGGAACATTGAAGATATAGTTATTACAATCATTTGAAAATAAAAGAAACTTCAAAATTAAATAACCTATGAGGAGTTGATATGCCGTTAAAAATAAACCAAATCATTTTCCAAGACGGAGCAAAAGATATAATCAGAATACATCTTACTGATAACTCTGTTATTTATTCACCTATTACGAGTGCAGACTATAGTACACAGTTGAGTTTATTGTGGGCTTTTTATATGGACACTCAGTGACGATCAAACTCACTAAACAGAAACAATAGCTTGCGAGACTTACTTTTTAACTAGTATTGTCTGGTTTTAAAGAAAAATTTAAATCTAGTAAGTACTTAAGATGTGTCTCTAAGTAATCATTGTTTGCATTGACCCCTTCATCCCAGTCTCTGTAAGGTCTAAACTTTCAAACACACGAAGCTGCGATAAGAAGGCCTAATTCAGGGAGAGATAAATGCTTCGTTTGTTCCTCCAGTACCCAGCAAACATCCATATTTGAGGCCTTCTTGTGAATGCGAAAATGAATTTTAAATAATCTGAGATTAAACATCCAATTCATTTTTAAAATTGAGCCTATATGTCATTTCAGCAAACAGAAGTATTAATTCAGGAGTGTAAAATTTGAATAAACTAATGAGTTAACAATGTCAAGATGGCGCAATTGATGTGAACTTTAGATGAAAAGGCGAGACGAAGTTCAACAGTATCATTTCTTACATGACTGCAGATCTTTTTATATATATATATATATATATATATATATATATATATATATATATATATCTTCAAAAAAACAAACAAATAAACCCTTGAAAAAGGCCAGAGGACATATGATTTATTAAATTGGTAAATGACTTTGAATTTATATTAGTAATTTTGCTCTATTATAGTTATGGGGGTGGTTGCCGTAAATTATGTTTGTTTTAGATTTTTTTAGCTCATTTTAAAGATAAAAATTGATGTATTAAAATTAGATATGTCTGAATAATAATTTTTTTATATAAATGTTTGGACATGTATTTTTGTAGCCGTAAATTTTTCCTCTGTTAAATATGAAGTATGATTAAACCGGATGTTCCTTTACATGCTAAAATTAAGTTGATGCATATTGTTTCTTGAATTGGAAGGGTTACCTTTATATAGAAGAAATAAGTCATTTTTAAGACCGATCGCTTTTTTTTTTGTTTTTTGTTATTGTTTTTTTTTTTTTAGATAAAATTATTTGTTCTGTGAATTTTATTTACATTTAGCTCTTGACCGGTATTACTTAAATTAATATTCAATTTTTGAATATTTTATTTGTCCTACTTGGAACTGTTCCCAACTCCGGATTTACTGGATAAAATACTGTCTTTTATATATATATATATATATATATATATATATATATATATATATATATATATATATATATTGGTGTGTATGTGTGTGTGTGAGTGAGTGAGAGAGAGAGATAAAGAGAGAGAGAGAGAGAAAGAAAGAAAGAAAGAAAGAAAGAAAGAAAGAAAGAGATCCGCTGTAGGGTCAGTTTATTCAAAGCTGGACTTGATAGTCATATGAGATCTCATGATAACAATCACAAACTGATTTTATACAGGGTCTTCCTCAGCAAACTGTAAGTAGTGTTAATTCTGTCACGAAATATGTGGGTCTGTAACAAGTCTGAGAAGCCATATAAGAGTAGATTGGGTTAATGCTAACACCAAAGACACATATTTAGCAGGACTTGCAAGAGTGAAGTTGGTCTGAGGACCCACATGGGGATTGAGATGGTCATCTTCAGTAAATAAATGGCAGTCACTGTCTATATTTAAATCGGATAACTCGAGTCGACAAAGAGATCATGTGTACTCTAGTATTTATACCAGATACACAGATTACTGTGAGCAAAAACTGCTAGTCATTAACAAACATTTTTAACAACCCAACTAAAAATACCAGATTTTGTAATTTCGACGAATTATTTCATCATCTGAACTTGTATGATGAAAAAGGCCTCGTTATTACGTCAGCCTTTCTCTCCATCTGATTTGGGTTTACAAAGGTTTTCTCACGTTAATTTTATGAGCAACTGCTGTGATTTATATGAAGTTAGTACAGTTTAGAAAAAGGGTAAAAAAATGGAGACACTTGTTGTGTAATGGTTATTGTCGTCGGAAATAGACACGGTGACCCGAGTTCAAATTCTAGACGAGGCTTTTTGGATTTCTCATAGTGCTAATACTTTAGGGAAAAGTATGAGTCCAAGTATTCTTGAATGCACAAAATTAACCCACATTCGACGAAGGTTTTATAATGTTAACAACATGAACGAACTATTTAGAATAATAGACCCTAAGCAGATATAGAACTTTCTCAAAAGAATCGGCCCCTTATCAAAGATGTAGACGGATACATTTTTGATACTCGCAATCACTTAACTGTGTGGAAACAAATTACTAACATTAGATAGAAGTACTAGTGTTAGACAGTAATACTTGAAAGTATTTTGGCTGTGTGCAAAAACAGTGAGCTCTGGTTTGTTTAAAAATGCTAGACAACAAAACATGCGCTTACAATTCATATACATTTGATATATATATATACATAAACAAGATTTGGCATGAAATAACCCATAAGAGGTTGATATGCCGTAAAAACCCAACCAACCAACCAACCAACCAAGTATTCTCTCTTCAGCTATGAATAAATAGTAGGGTAGATAGAGTTCTTTAACCTTGTTATGGAAACCGATCTCAGGGAAAACAACTCTGAATTCAAACCTGTTAAACTCCACTTAAATATTGACTTTGTGTTGCATCCTGCTGGTGTATAAGGGTTGGGTAAATATACTCTGAATACTAAATTAGGTCACAATTGTTTTTTTTTAAATAATAACGGAATTCACACAGCTATTGTCAATTTTCAAAATTATGAAACTTTTAGCGACAAGAATTTCTAGAAGTTTGTTTCTTTCTAAAATGTCAGATTTGCTGGGTAGTTTTAAAGTTTTGTAAAAGACTGTACAAAAATGTAGATGTATTTATCCAAACACTCCGTTACGAACAGGGTGCGTCACAAGTTCAGATTTTCTGCGAAGTATAGCTGGTTTGAACTCAAAGTTTTCCTTTTCCTAGACGTACTCATATACTAGGCAAGTACTTTGCAAAGTAAATTATCATATTTATCCAACCCCTCCGATCGGGCAGGATATGACACAAGGTCAATTTTTAAGTGGACTTTAACAGGTTTGAATTCAGAGTTTTCCTTCTCCTAGACTAGTTGCCTCACCAAGGCTGAAGAACCCAGTCTGTCCTACTATTTACCCATAGCTGGAGGGAGAATAATTGGATTCATACCTTTCCTAAGGGTATTAGTGCTATGTGAAACGCAATCAGCCTCGTCCAGGATTTGAACTCATGTCGCCGTGTTCATTTCCTGCGACGATAACCATTATACCACGCTGAGCTGAGCTCATTAACTTATAATTTACTTTGCAAAGTAAATTATAAGTTAATGAGCTCAGCTCTATTAAGCCGTCCTCCCAGCCTGTACCTTCCCCACCCCCGTAGCTTAAAAGAGGTATAGATTGGGTTTATTTCCTGGCGATTAAGGTGTCCTAAAAGAGGAATACAGACGGGGCTTTACAATCTTTTAAACTCGCTATCATAGCTGGGCGAGAAAATATGGTTTCATACCTTTCCCAAGGGCATTGGAAGAGAAAATATGTATTCATACCTTTCCCTAGGATCTTCGTGCGAAGCGAAACACAGCTTAGTCCAAGATTTGAACTCGGGTCACCGATTCCATTTGCTAAAACGACAACCGTTACACTAAGTTCGCTTCTTGTAAAACTTTATAAGTTTGAAACAAACAAACCACTCTTCCATGAATATTGTTCTTACAGTAATAAATATAAAATGTTTATAAATCGATTTGTCAACCTTGACCGGGGCTAGAATATAATGAAACAAGCTAAATGGACGAAATATTGTGGGAGTTAGAAATTTTTATATTCCATACTAGAGCTGCAGTGACATAAAAGTCACCGTTTTAAGAAATATATTTGACAGCGATTTTAAATCCTGGATGAGTTTGTTAAACTTTCACTTCATACTTATGTTCTCAGGAAAGGCATGAACCCATCTCTTCTCTTCCCCACACCAGTTATGAATAAACAATAGAACAGACTTGTCTCTCTAACCTTGTAGGGAAGGAAAACCAAGAACAGGAGCGGGAATCTCTAAAGCAGTCAGAAGTTGTATTCATTCTTGTTTAGGAAATACTTACAGGAACACTAATGTCCAGTTGTATAGCATTGTGCCCTTCCTTTAGCGGAAGTCCTTGCAGCGTAGTTACTAACGTGCTAGACTCCGACGTCGTAGTCAGCGAGTTCGAACTCCAGTTACGCTATAGCATTCACTTCCAGACTAATACTCTTGGGAAAGGCATGAACCCCCTTATCTCTCCAGCTATGAGTTAAATAGTATCACTGTGGTTCTTCTACAAGGATGGCTTTGGCATTATATGACCCACGAAGGGTGATATGCAATTAAACAAAGAAACCAAAACTAAACTAAATCTTCCCTTGGGTATAGATCAGTGACGAGAAAAGGGGTGAAGTGCAGCAGAGGCAACTGTTGATCTTTCATATACAACTTTGCCCAAGCCTCAACCGTAATCCAGTTGCAGATTCATCGAGTCTCTCGAGACTGGCGGATATCATAAATGAATTTTATGAATATCTTATTTCCGGGAGGGTCATTTTGCCTCTGACAAATCTGAATGCTGGTGTTTAAAATACAGGTCGTTGATTGTTAAATAAATCATTCAATAAATGAAAAGAAAATTTGTTCGTTGTGTGCACCTCTAGTCATGCAGCGTATATCACAACAATAGCCATTTTTTGCCAAATACGTGTTAATATATCTTCAGTTGCAGGGGCTATCATTTTATTTGTTTAATTTTTTGTTTGGTTGTTTGTGTTGTTTGTTTTTGCTTTATTTTTTTATTTTTTTTATTTTTTATTTTTTTTAAAGATTTTTTTTTCACTCAGGCTACCGAATACATTAATAATAAATTTCGAGTGTTTCTGAAAAAAATCATATGTTGAGATTGCCTATAGGTTTTAAATGATTTTAAAAATTATCTATTTATTTTGTCGACATCCTATATATTTATCATTGCAGATAAATAATTATATTTCATTTTCTATTCAGTTCAGTCGGCTGTAAAATACGCTAACTTTCGCCAATGGGGCCGGGAGACATGGGTTCAATCCCAGGTCGAGTCATACCAAAGACTCAAAAAATTGATGCTGCCTTGCTTAAAACACACCATTATAAGGTACGGATTAAGGGTAAAGTGGAGCAATCCAGGTAAAGGAGTAGCGCCCTTCCCTACACCTTGGCGTAGTAGCTATTGAAAAGGGAGCCTTCAGGTCACCCTCGACTACGGTCGCTAACTTTATCTTTACAGAGGAGTAAGACCTCCTCCACTCCCAACGAGTGTCCTGGAGATAAAAATACACAATCTGATTGTAAGGCTCCTTTCTGGGAGCTTTGATGAATGTGGAGTATCGCTTCATTCCCATTACTTTCAGGTCCACTTTGTTCCGGAGTGGTAAGCCCAGTCGGCTGAGACTGTAGAATACATCAACTGCGTCTTTGCAAAGAGATGAGACCCCCCCCCGCCTCCGCTAACAAGTGTTCAGGAGATGAGACTAAACGAATTCGTTTTGAAATGTTGAGAGATGGAACGAGTGTCGGAAAGGAGAAGCGTTAAACGTCTCAATAGAATGGTAATAGTCAGGCTTATTTATGGGCCGGTTGGTATAATGGTTAAAGTGATCGCCAACTAACCGAGAGACCGGGCTTCAATCCCTGGTCGAGTCATATCAAACACTAAAAAAATGGTACTTGATGCCTCCTTGATTAACACGTTACATTATAAGGTACGGATCATGGGTAAGTTGAGTAATCCAAGGAAAGAAGTAGAGCCCTCCCCAACACCCCGGGGTAGTAGCTATTGAAAAGGGAACCTTCGGATCGCCCTCGAGAACGGTCTTACAACTTACATTGGCTGTACTGAGGTGACTACTCAAAAGAGAGAATTTATTATAGATGATCAGGTTTGTTGTATTGAATTTGGGAAAATATATGTAAAGTTTTATTTTATTGTTAGAGACGATACAGGAAACGTTACTATATATCAAATTTAATCCAATACGTTTAAAGAAAAATGCTGCCAATATATATATATACGAGGTGCCTTCAATAAGTTTCCAGACTTTTTTCGTATAAAAACTTTTATTAATAGTACACACATGAAACTTTATTCCCCTTCGAAGTAATCTCCTCCAGCTGCAATGCACTTGTTGTACCGTTCCAACAACTTCTGCAAGGCCCGATGGAAGTCCTCTTGTGTGAGCGTGTCAATGACCTTCGTCACAGCCTCTTTCATCTCCTCAATTGTCTCATAACGACAGCCTCTAAGCTTAGGGAAATACCAAAAGTCACCGGGAGCAAGTTCTAGACTATAGGGAGGGTGGGGAACTGTCTTGATGCCCATCTTGGTCAAATAGTCTGTGACAAGGATGGAGTTGTGGACTGGTGCATTGTCCTGGTGGAAATGCCACTGACCCGATTTGAAGAGTGCTGGTCTCTTCCGACGGAATCTCTTCCTGAACTCCCTTAAAACCTCAACATAGTATTCCTTGTTGACTGTCTGTCCAGTGGGAACCAGTGCATGTAGATCATGCCAGTGCTGTCAAAAAAAGGGTCATCAAAAGTTTGTGGGTGGATTTGCTCTGTCTGGCCTTCTTGGGTCTGGGAGAGCCAGCATGCTTCCACTGGGAACTCTGTCTCTTGGTCTCTGGGTCATAGCAGTAGATCCAGCTTTCATCGCATGGCATTTTTTCCAAGTTTAAAACAGAATTTTATTGCATATCGTTCTTCCTCACGTCCAGATTGCTTTTTTGAAATTCACCAGCTTTGACAATCAGGCTTTAGTAGGGTGTATTCCAATTGCTGCTGTAGCTGTTCATTTGAAGCTGAAATCATAAAAAATGGTAAGTCATCTCATAAGATGTATAGCAGTAATATACTAAAGAGACTACGACAATTTTAAATGCCTGTATAAAAAAGTCTGGAAACTTATTAAAGGAACCTCGTATATATATATATATATATATATATATATAGGCAACATTTTCTCTTTTAAACTATATATATATATATAGCGAGCGAGAGAAATAAATGGGTTGGTTTTGTTGCTTTGTTTAATGGCATATCAACCTTCGTAGATGATCTAATGCCGGAGCCATCCTTGTAGAAGAATCGTAATAGTACTATTTAAACTCTTAGCAGATAGGAATAAAGGGTTTCATACCTTTTCCTCGGGTATTTGTCCGAAAGTGAACATGATAACGCGGTCAGAGTTTGTATTCGCTTGCTATTATGTCACAATGTCACCGTGGAGATTCTCCTATATATATATAGACACAGAGAGAGAGAGAGAGAGAGAGAGAGAGGGGGGGTAATAGACGGAGATGGATAAATAGTTAGATTGTAACAGAGATAGATAGATAGATAGATAGATAGATAGATAGATAGATAGATATCTTTGCAGACGGATAGCCATCATTTGTTTCTTATTCTCTCTCTCTCTCTCTCTCTCTCTCTCTCTCTCTCTCTCTCTCTCTCTCTCTCTCTCGCTCTATCTATCTCTCTCTCTCTCTCTCTCACACACACCCACACACAAACTGTGCTGATGTTATACATTAAACCCATCTATTGCTGGTATGTATTTACCCAATGTTCCATCCGGATAGCACGAGAAACCACGCTCTTGCATTGTAATTCCATTTAGCAAATTATTGGAAGATAATTTCTAGTTTGAACCACGAAATAGAGTTAATCGATCGCATGCATTTCAAGTTTACTTTGTCAGCAACAGCAGCAGCAGCAGCAGCAGCTGGTAGTTTTACCTTTTCTTATGAACAAATATAGAACGAATAACGATTTTTAGAAAAAAATTTAAAATGCATTAGTCGTCTACCAGTCAGTCTTTCTCTCGTATATATATGTGTGCACATTTATATCTATACGTGTAAGAAAAAAAAAATTATAACACTTAAAATAAATGGATGTTTACTCACTCCTCTATGGTTGCCTCATCACTCTCAGTTTCACGGTTTCTTTGTTTTTAATGACATATTCTGTTCTATTATTCTGCAATTTTATACAACGTCCTCGCTATATGAAAAATATATTTAGATTAATAATGATAAATCCAAGGAACACTGAGACCAACCAAACCACAACACTGCTAATTCTGGGAAATTGGGTTCTGGGAAGCAATAAAATAATGATTATACTGTTTTATTTGATAGTCCTTGAAAGTTGTTGCATATTCAATAAAGTTATTCAAGTGGACGTATCAGGTTCAACACAATTATTCACTTTGAATAATGATATTAAAGATGGTTGGTTGGTTGGTTGGATTTATGGCATATCAAATCTTGTGGGCTATTCAATGCTAAATCAATTTTTATTGAAATAAGCAGTTCTATTTCGAACAATTAATTTTAGTATGAGTACACAGTTTAATAGTTAAAACATTTCTATTCCAAGCTATTCAGTTTAGTCAAAGTGCTAATTCAAACAATTCAGTTTAGTATAAGTATAGTTTTTGTCTGCACACAGTTAAATGTCAAAACAGTTTTATTTCGAACGATTCAGTTCAGCATAAGTACGCAGTTTGAATATCAAAACAATTCTATTTCAATTAATTCAGTTTAGCATAAGTACGCAGTTTAGTTTTATTTGACCCATAGATAGGACCCTATCAGGTGCTACCACTCCAGACCAGAGTGGACCTGGGTGCAATGTAAAGAAGCCCAACCGACAGGACAAATTAAAGATGAAGCTTCCACTTGAATAACAGCATTGACTATGCAACAACTGTCATGGACTATTAAGTAAAAATAATTGATTATTAATTATATATATATATATATATATAGTAATGAAGTAATTTTGAGGGCTATTGCAATGCGAAATAATAATTGCATTGCAATAGCCCTCTAAATTAATTCAATTCTATTAAATAAAATAATTTGAGCAATGCTTCCAGCAAATTACAAAATACGTTTATATATATAATTGTTGTGTAGAAGAATGTGCCGATAGTGACCCATGTGATTTGAACACGGATCTCTTGCCAACAAACACAAGTGTTGAAATGGATTGCGCTACTGGAGTTCACGTGACTAGAAGTGGTGGATATATAAATGGGTCTGTATATGTTTGTGTGCGTGTTTGAATTGTATACAATCTGAACTTGCAAAAAGGTAAATCAACACTAGTAATAACCAAAAATAATTCGAAGGTATCATCAAACAGTGAAAAAATTTGTTGCGGCTGCTACAAAGGTACTTAAGACCGCCGAAAAGAGTCACCCGAGGGTTGTTTCCCAACTTTCTCTGTCGCGACTTAAAGGTAAAGCTGTGAATAACCCAGGCCTTACCAGTGGAGAACTTTCTAGGCGCATTGGAGAAACAACTGTGTCCAGAACTACTCGATGCCGTCTTCTGAAAGATCAGGACATCCGTGTGACCAACGCTTTTATCGATAAAAACCCACGAACAAAAATGTCTGGAATGAGTAGAAGATAATATAAAGCTTGACTTTTCGAAGGTTTTTATTACGAATGAATTTCGTACTGCCCTTGCTGATCCTGATGGTTGGAGCAAAGAATGGGTTGTAAACGGACAAGATCATCGTCCACCTACACCTACAAAGAGGAGGAAACCGGCTCATTGGTCTTGTGGATAGTGTTCGCCAATGGTCCGGGAGACCTGGGTTCAATCCCAGATCGCGTCATACCAAAGACTTTAAAAAATGGTACTTGATACCTCCTTGCTTAATACTCAGCAATATATAGTACGTATCAAGGGTAAAGTGGAGGAATCCAGGGAAAGGAGTAGCGCCCTTCCCGACACCTCGGTGTTGTAGCTATTGAAAAGGGAGCCTTCTAGTCAACCTCGACTACAGTCGTCAACTTTACTTTACTTATTATTGGAAGTATTATTGTTGGTCTGTAGAAAATACCTGACTATATTAAAGTGACTGCAGGTGCTTATGTAAACTTTCTGATTGAGCACCTTGAACATTAGTTTCAAAAGCAAAGGATCACTTTCAAGAGAACCATTATATTTATGCAAAATAATGCTCCTTAACATACGGCGTACAAACCTACGGAGTACCTAGAATAATTAGGTTTCTATGAACCTCGAAAGATGAACTGGTCGGCCAGTACTCTAAACTTAAACCCAATCGAAAATTTGTGAGGAATTTTGAAGCGACTAGTTACGAAAATGAACGCCAATTTAGAAGCAAGGGGTACTCGAGTCAGAGAATAGTGAATGTATCACGTGGAATTACATCAGAGGAGATCCAAGAATTGACATGTTTCATAGACCAGCACCTTATCCAAGTCATTTCAATAAAAGGATCACATATCCCTTATTAACCAGCTCCACTAACATTTTTTAACTTATTTACTTGTTGATTTAAATTCATTTCATGTTGGTTACTACAGGTATCTACAACAATCTATATATGAAGCAATTAAACCGTTATTTTCTTGTTTACATGAGGTTTTCGTTTACACCTCGCTTATAATTTTGAACAGTTATAATAAAGTAAAATCGGTAAATGACCGTAGTTTCTGTTCGTTGTTGCGCAAACTTTCAATTTTTACACAATATGCGTATTTAACTGTTGCCATCATTCTGCGAAAACTTGGTTAAATTCCAACTCGTATGGAAAACTGTCACCGTGCTAATAATTCGTTATACAGCACACACACGCGTATATATATATATATATATATATATATATATATATATATATATATATAAGCTACTGTGTCTCTTTTTGTTTTTCCAGGTCTGTGTTGTATATAAAATTGTGTTACTAAGACAACTGTTTCTCTCTGCTTTAAATAGTAATTTACGAAGCTCTTTGCTTCGATGTGGCACAAGGCCGAATGAATGGGCGCCCAATGAGACTCGAACTCACCTGTGTAGGTTTGCTAGTCTAGCTTGCTAACTGTCACACCACCAGAGGTGCCCCTTTTATTTGTCTTAAATAGGTTTCTGAACAGACTGATATAAAGTTTATCAAACGCAACGGTTTTTTCTTCAAATGAAGTTAGTAAATTTGCATATTTTGCTTTAAAATTGCTTATTTGAAATTTTATTTGTATGATCTTTGCCTTAGATTATAATAACAATATATTTTCCTAATGCAATTACCCTAATTCTAATAGAAAAAAATGTTATAATTTATTTCACCTTACAGATAAATAGAAGTTAAACTTCAATCCTTATTTGTGTCACAATAGTCAATCAAAAGGTTTTCATGACATGTTGCGCTTATTTTCAATATTTAAGTATTCTATTTAGTCACGTTTATTCCTTTTGTTCAATTATGAACACATTCTTTATGGGGATAATTACTTGGAAGAAAGATTCATAGTTTAACGTTCAGAAAGACATTAATATTGAAATATTTGGCGGTTGGGAAGATATTTAGTTGAATCCCCATATTAGCATTATTATATTCGTGATGTACAAACACTGAACAAAACGAAAGGAAAGAATGTAAACTCATTTATATATACAATAATATGTAATCTTTAATATACATAATATCATCATCATCATGTCTTGCCGCTAGCACGGATATCCCTGACCCTCTCTCGTTACTCCTCCCTATCGTTCATCGTTTCTGGTAGGTCTTCAGGGCTACACCCATTATCCTCACAGAGCTGCTGTATGTAGGTTCGAGGTGGTCGTCCAGCTTTTGCTCAGCTATATGAGGGGGACCATAGGAGTACATCACTTATGAGCTCGTCCCTGCTTCTCCAGCAGTGTCCTGCTTGTCTGGTTCGTCTAGCTTTGATAGTTTTCGTGATGGAAGGTAGGTGGCTGTACAGTTTGTGCTTTGTGGGGGGTTGCCTCCAGGACTTGTTCAATATTGCTCGCAGCATTCTTGTGTAGTTGCCGTCAAGCTTTTTCTCCATACGTTTAGTTTGCGTCCATGTAGTGCATCCATATAGCAGTATCGAGACGACCGCTGCTGGGAGGAAACTGCGTTTCATTTTATCGGTCAGGTCTGACTTCCATATGACCGATAGCTTATCGATAGCTGTCTATGCCTTTGCTAGCCGCGTGTCGCTGTCTTTTTCGGTTGATGACACACTGCTCCCTAGGTAGGTGAACTTGTCTTCTAGTTTCAGAGAGCTACCGCCTAGTGTGGAGATGTCGCCTGTTACAAGTTGTATTAGAAGAAATAACATGCAAATGTGTACCAAAAGTTAAAATTATACCCATATTGTTCCATGAACTAACAGAATGTGGAAGGAGGAAAATGGGAAAAAGTCTTACTTACCATGTGATTTTACCGTCCATCGGTAGAGTTAGAGATGTCATGTCAACAAACAGAAGCAAATAGAGGTATTCAGTGAGTTTCTGAAATAGACATGTGACACCATACACGGTATCCAACGGAATACCGATTCTCAAAGAGAGATAATCATTTATTATATCTCTACGGACCATACAGCCATATTTATAGAATGCCTAGTTAAAGCCGAACTCAATCATGAAGCGGTGGTTTCAATTGGGAGGATTTATTGACCCAACCCCGCGGCCATGGTCAGGATGTAACACAAGGTCAATTTTTTAAGCGGAGCAAAGCTGGTTTGATTTGAGTTTGACTTCTAGATCGGTTACAATACCGAGGCTAAAGAGCTCAGTCTGCCCTGCTATTTAACCATAGCAAGGGAGAAAAAAGATAATTTCATGCCTTTCCTAAGAGAGTTAATGCAAAGTAAAACGCAAACAGCCTTGTATAGGATTTGAACTCGTCTTTCCAAGTTCATTCCCCAATAATGATAACCGTAAAACCACGCGCAAATAAGTTTTTAAGGAATGGCGTTGCTAGTCCCACAACTGGTTTTTAACTTCTAAGTTTCTCCTTTTCCTTGACTGGTTTGCTTACCAACAATGCCAAAGAACCCAGTCTGCCAAATTATTTACCCACGGTTAGAAGTGGGAAAGAGAGGGGTTCAGTAAGGGCATTGACACTAAGTGAAATCCATTCAGCATCGTCCAGGATTTAAACTTGGCTTATCGACTCCATTTAGCCATCAGCGTTTCATACAATTATGTTATAGGCTTGTTTTAAAATGGGTAATACGCGATCAACTCTACCAGAGATTAACAGGTACACTCGTACTAAAAAGCAGATCAAGCTATTGATAGAACTCCAGAAATCATAGACTGCTAAAAATATATATATGTAGGCGTATCAAAGAATACATCACATGACCGAAATACAGTTCAGTTTTTTGGATTTTTTACCCTCCTACTTATATAGACTCAAGATTCAACCCAAAACATTTTGTCTGATCCCATGCTGCCTTTAATTACCTGGGGTGACAGTTATGCCGTGGTTCTGACTTTCAACTCAGGAAATAAACAACAACACCGACAGTTAGTAAACTATCTTTGATTTAATATGTTTATCTAACTTTAACTTAGTTCGCTTTGTGTGCAGGATTTAAAATTCGCCGACTGAACTCCCCGCTGAAGGGTACCTCTTCTTAAAAAAAAAAAAAAAATACGATGTCCTAGGTGTGAAACGAAGTTACAACCGGTGGTGAAGTTCCAGTTTTAAAACTCGGGGAATTATAGAGTCACTCCTTTGTTTCACTCTCAAGTCCACTCTTACCCGGAGAGATAAAACCTGTTTAAATACTATTTATTGGACAAATAGGTTTGCTTTTAAAATTTTTAGTATGAGATAGGAATACTTGAAACCATAAAACTGTGTACAAACAAATTATCATTATTATTCCTGGCGAGTTTTTCACACCAGCGTTAGCTGATAGTGTTTCTCTGAAGTCTAAGAGACAGCCAGTCTCCTCAGGTCTCCAGAACTCTTCTCAGTATTCTGGCCGACCTCAACAATGCTGTAGTTTGGATTGCCTCCGCTCGTCTTCCGATATCCAAATCCTCCAGCCTTCTTACTAAGCCTTTAGGGATCGTTCCAAGTGCACCAATTGGTATCACCATCCCCTTCATGTTCCATAGCTTTTTAAATTCTCTGGAAAGATCTAAGTGTTTGCCTCTTTTTTCGTTTTCTTTGATTTTCTCTCTGTGGTCAACCGGAACAGCAAAGTCTACTATTCAACAAGTTCTCTTTCTTTTTTCTTTCTTTTTTTTTCTTTTGTTAACTATCACTAGGTTTGGTCTTCTAGTCGGGATCTGGTAATCTGTTAGTATCTCAAAATCCCAGAAAATTTTGTGTGTCCCCTTCTCCAAGAAGGGTTCTCTTTTGTGCATATACCACCTTTTTGTGCATATGATCAAATTTAAATGTCTTGCACAATTCCAAGTGGATCATCTTCCCCACCCAATCATGTCTAGTCGTGTATTCTTTTTGTGATAGTTTGCTGCATTCGATTATTATTATTATTATTATTATTATTATTATTATTATTATTAAATAGGAATAGTCACTTCAAACCATATAATTGAGTACAAATTATTTATGTTAATACAGGGTGCCATAGAAATACCTCCCACATTTTATAGTGTCATCTGTGTGATGCCTGTGAACTAAGGCAAGTGATAATAGTAGCTCTATCTAACTAATGTTTTGCCATTTCTTAATTTTATTTATTTATTTATTTTTAATACGCTCAGTTCCGATCATGACTAGGAGCGGTACACAACGTGCGTTTGTTGTTAAAACTTTTAAAGACTGGTAAATCTGTAATTGATACACAGATAACTTTTCGTTCTCGTTTCATGTTACGTCGGATTGATACTGTCCCAGATAGAATTTTCAGCCCACAATAGTTTTGATTTTCTATCCGGAACAGCATCATTTTGACGTAACCGGAAATAACCACGAAAAGATCTGTGTAGCAATTAGAGATTCACCAGTCTTAAAAAAATGTTTCAACAGCAAATGTATGGTGTATACTGGTCCAAACCTTGATCATAACTGATTATATCTGTCAAAAAAAAAAGGTAAGACATGAGCTAGATGGAGCTACCATTACCAATTCACTTGGTTATAGTTTAAAATGTGGCAGGTTTTTCTGTCGTATCCTGTATAATTACTTAAACCTATAAATTTTGACAAATAATTATCATTAGTTATCTGAATTACTATAATTACTTATAAAATGTGAATGATTTCAGCATTAAATTAACATGAATTAGATAGGAATACTTGAAACAATATAATTGTGTACAAATAATTTGTAGTAAGAATTGTTACTTGAACCTATAACTGTTTAATTATTATCATAATTAAATCATAACTATAATTATTTCAAGTGGATCACCTTCCCAGTTCCAAGTGGATCACCTTATATTATTATAATTATAATGATAATAATTATTCTTTTTGTGATAGTTTGCTGCATTCGATTATTATTATTATTAAATAGGAATAATTATTATCATTATTAAATCATAACTATAACTGTTAATTATTATCATTATTAAATCATCTTTATCATACTTGAAACCATATAACTAATTTCAGAAAATGAATAATTTAGGCATTAAATAGCCCAACAAGTTTTGACATGCCGTAAAACCAACCAACAAACCAATCAAAACTAGTTATATATTTATAGGTAGGTCATGCTAATGAGTCAGAAATTCTTCAATCAGATAAGGACTGTCTACAAATATTGGTTGAGATTGTATTGTAAAATATGCTTAATATTTTATTATTATTATTATTATTATTATTATTATTATTATTATTATTATTATTTTCATCCTCTATATTATTCAAATTCTAACTTCCAATCGTGATGTTATTTCTGTCTATAGTCTTTGGGCGATGGTCAGCTGATTTTTAGCTCTTCCCGCTGTTTGAAGCCGTGTTACAGCTGTCACTACTACTTCCTTCATCGGAAAAGCATTTTCATCTTTCAGGATTAACGCGTCACATGAAACACATCCATTTTAAAAGTCTGCATAGTATTTACATTTTTGGTTTATGTTCTTTTTTTCTTTCTTTTTCTGAACTAGTTGAGACTTCGCAAACGACCTTAACAATAAATCACTTCAACAACATTATTTGGCTGGATTCCTGCTCTACGGTTAGATTGTTATTCGAACACACAAATCAATATTAAATAGCCAAAAGGATAAAAGACTTGAGAAAAGAAAATGGCGAAGCATCAATCTCACCCAGAATAAATTTGAATTAGCTCATCTTGAAAAACGGCTTATGTAAACTATATTCAAATGATCACAGTTGGTTGGATTGGTCAGGTTTTATGGCATATCAACCATTGTAGGTTATTTAATGCTAAATGCAATTTATACATATAAATTGAATACAGGATGTTTCAATGTACATGGGACCCATGTGACTGTAAATAACTCTACAAAAAGTAATATTGTATAATTTTTTGTTTCAGATTTGAAATAGTGTACTATAACAATTATTAATCTTCAATCTTGATACCTTGGACCAGAGAAGAAAAATATTTTGCGTCACTACTTATTTGGAGACAAAATTATTCAAAGCTGTACAAGCAAAATTTCGCGGGAAGTTTAACTTTAACAACTATCCCCAGAAAAGCCAAATTTATCGTTGGGTCCACAAATTTCAAGCAACAGGGTCAGTAAACAACCTCAACAAGAAAGCAGAAAATCCTAGATCTAGCAGGAATTTGACTGCAAGATATCGTGACAATATGGATGCGGTGTGAGATTCTGTCGGAAGATGACGAAAAAGTCTCTCCGAAGACATTCCAAGCATGTGCACTGTAGGTTAAAGTCAACCAATTTCTGCTCTTGTCATCAAGTTTGACCTTTCTAAAGTGAAATGATTGCTTTTTAAGACTCAAATGAAAGATGACTTGATGCAATGTGAATTATCATATTAATGGTTGTATCTATTTTGAGACAACCTGTATAAATGATTTGTAAATACATTTTGTAGATAACATTTTTAAGCGAGTTTGAGCCCTTTTTGCATACAGTTAAATGCTTTCAAATGTTTCTCTTAGGCACAAATAATTCTATTTACTAATAATCATTGGTTTCCACTCATTCACTGTTGGTGATAAACATAAACTTACAATCGTTTCATCACTCTGCCGACAGGATTCAAAATACACTCTATCCCCAACAGAAGAGTAAGACCTCTCGAAAATAGGGGTGTTCTGCATATAACTCTAAACTGAATAGGATAGTAAGGCTCTAGTTATGAAGTTCTGTGGAATGTGAAATTCATTGCAATTACTCTTTGATTCACTCGAACCTGGAATGGTAGTACCCATTAGGCTCCAAACTATGATTCTAATAAATGTTTGAAAATTATCAGCGTTGTATGTATTCATCAATCCCTCCGCACAGGATGTGACACAAGGTCAATTTTTAAGCGCAGTTTAACAGGTTTGAATTCAGAGTTTTCCTTCGCATAGACTGGTTGCCTAACCAAGGCTAGAGAACCCCTTCTGTCCTACTATTTACTACTTAGCTGGAGGGAGAATAATTGGATTCCTACCTTTCCCAAGAGTATTAGTGTTATGTCAAATGCAATCAGCCTCGTCCAGAATTTGAAATCGTGTCGCCGTGTCAACTTCATACAAAATATAAGAATAAGTGAAACTATATAACTGTGTACAAACAAATCATTACTAAATAGATTTATCAATTTTAGGAAGATTTGAAACCTTAGGATTATTAGTAACTTAAAACCAAATAATTGCCGGCAAATTATTAGGGTTAGATAAGAATATTTGAAACTACCTTAATGCGTAACTCATACAATTATGTGAAAATTATAAGTATTGAACAGGAAACCCAATCAGTAGGGCTAAGATGACATCGTCAGTAACCCCTGCAGAGAAGTAAGATATCTCCTCCCGAAAGAAAGGATGACTTAAGTAAGACACTAAACTGCATTTGATGGTAAAGTCTTAGTTCTGGAGCTTTGGGAAATATAGAGTATTCCTTCATTGCAATTACTCCCTGACCGACTCATAGATGGGACCATGACACGTACTATCATTTCGAGTCGCAGTAGACCCCTGGGAGTAATGGCAATGAAGTACTCCACATTCTCTAGATCTGGAGCTTCACCATCAGTTGCAGTTTAGTGTCATACTTAGGACACTCGCTATGGGGGAGTCTTATCCCTCTGTAGATATACAATAGCCGTATCCTAGAACTGCAGCTGACTGGGCTAATATTATTTTGTAGAGTTAATATTGTGCTATGAAAATTTCATGTAGTTTAGTAGAAAAATATTTTTCAATTTAAATGAGTGACACTAAAGAGATTTACCGGTTAAAACATTTTAGAAATTAATAATGTATTTGCAATGTTTATTAATTTCTAATTTCTCAAAGCTGTTTTTCATCCATCACACTCGACGTAAAAAGAGTCAGTAACCTGTAGTAACTAAACAGTAGATACAAATAAAACGTCCTTGAAGTATGAATAATAGTCCTCAAAATTGATGAAAGCGTTCGTCCGTGCCACTAAGGCTCCGATATTTTTACCCGATTTCAACCCAATTTTCAAAGATTATTATTGTTATACCTGGGATTATTTTAATTAATACGAAAAAATCCAAACCAGATCTAGGAGATATAGTTCAGGTTGGTTGTTAGGCAGTATCAGTCTTACAACCTTTCTCGTTATAAAAAAAAGTGTTCGTCCAACAGAACTCGCTCACTCTCCTGGTAATCGTTACAGGAGGCAGTTCACTCGCTCCATATATATATATATATATATATATATATAATGCTCTTAAGAAGATTCGCGAAACACAACCTTTCCAAGTCTTGAAAATAATAAAATCAAAAAAATATTATTTTTAATTTTGGGAGGAGGTGTTCGAAGGTTACAAGGATCCCTGAAAAAAAATGACAAAAACTGTGTAAACACGGGTAGCACCTAGTGTTGGCACACTCCGGCCGGTCGTGTTCGCTGGTACATAGTGCAGGTCAGTGCGGCTTGGATCTGGTGGCAGTCGATTGAGGCCGCCTGACGCTTCAGGAAGCCGTCCCCACAGGCTCTCACCTGCTTTGGTAGGTCTTGGTTTATCATTTGGCGTCTAGGGTGCTCCTTTTTAGGAAAATGCCGACGGGGCCCAAGGCATTTTTAAAGCCATCGGGGGTGTTTGCACCTGGCTACCACGTTAAAAAGGCCTTGTGCTACACTCAAATTCCTTTATTCTTAATAATGATCACCTGATAACTTGTATGTTATACGGGTAAGTACTGCGGATTTGACTCTTTTGATTATGTACAGTTGTGCTAAAATTTAATAAAAAGCAAGTTCTTGTCATTTTTAAAGAAAATAAACATTTTTCCAACCGTATGTAACGACTGCTAGTTCACATAATTATGCAACTTCTTTTTTTTGGTGGGTGGGGTAGTTCCCGTGGGGTAGTGGTTTGGTTTGGTTTGGTTAAGTTTTATAGCATATCAACCATTGTTACTTATCTAATGTCAAATCCTGTTTATACATAACACATCACTGAATAAATCCTGGGCCTGACATATAGATTGAACCACTGATAAAAAAAAAACATGATTTTTATAAATTACTAACCTTCAAACGGTACGTGTCAAAATTTGAGCCCAATCAGATTATTAGTTTACAAATTACAGTTATTCAAGTGAAGCTACTGTTGCAAAGTAAAGTTGGCGATCGTAGTCGAGGGTGACTCGAACTCTCTCTTTTCAATAGCTACTACACCAAGGTATAGGGGAGGGCGCTACTCTATTCCCAGGATTGCTTCAATTTACCCTTGATCCTCACCTTATAGTGCTTAGCAAGGTGGCATCAAGTACCATTTTTTGAGTCTTTAGAATGACTCGACCAGGGATTGAACCCCAGTCTCCCGGACCATTGATGAACACTCTACTCATTAGGCCTAGTGGGTAGAGTGTTCGCCAATGGTCCGGGAGACTTGGGTTCAATCCCAAGTCGCGTCATACCAAAGACTTTTAAAATGGTACTTGATATCTCCTTGCTTAACACTCAGCAATATAAGGTACGTATCAAGGGTAAAGTGGAACAATCCAGGAAAGGAGTAGCGCTCTCCCCTACACCTCAGTGTAATAGCTATTGAAAAGGGAGAGCTTTCTGATCGCCCTCGACTACGGTCCCTAACTTTGCTATACTGTTGCAAATATTCAAAACAATGGAAAAATCTGAATTTCGTGTGTTGATAAAGTATTGCTTTCTGATAGGAAAAATACTATTCAAGTAAAGCAATTATTTGATAAGTGTTATTCGGACTCTACTCTGACAGAAACAACGGTGGTATGCTGACTTTAAATACGTTCGTAAAGACACTGATTATGCTGAACACGCAGGTCGCCCAAATTCGGCAATTGTCTCGGAAAACACAAAAAAACCTCCATAACCTCGTTTTTGCCGATCGTAGATTGAAGTTGCGTGAGATAACAGAGGAGTTGAAGATATCAGAAGGCAGTGTATTCACCATTTTGCACACAAATAATTCTATTCGATATTAATCATTTGTTTTCAGACTGTAAAACTTTTACAAATATTGCTATTTAACACTAATTGTGCTATTCAACATGACTAATTCATTTGCACACAGTCAAATGGTTCCAAGTATTTCAATGTAATACCAAATATTCAATTTAGGCACACAATTAAATAGTTCCAAGAATTGCTATTTAACACTAATAATTCTATTCAACATTACTCATTCGTTTGCTCACAGTTAAATGGTTTCAAGTATTGCTATGTATAACTAACAATTCAATTAAACATCTGTTATTTGTTTGCACACAGTTAAGGGACAAAAGAGAACTATTTCTAACAATTGAATTAAACATCGGTCGTTTGTTTGCACACAATTTAAACGTGAAACAGTTCTATTTGACGCATAGATAGGAACCTATTAGGTGTTACCACTTCGGGCCAGAGCGGAACTGGGAGCAATGGGAATAAAGGAGTATTCTACATTTCCAAAAGCTTCAGGACTGTTTTGAGTCATATCCAAGACATTGCTTGTGGGGGGGGTCTTATCCATCTGCAGAGATGCAGTCGGTGTATTCTACAGCCCTAGCCAACAAGGCAAGTGGAATAGTGGATAATATGCTAGAATGTAATTTCGTAAGCGAGTTCGAACTTCAGTCGTGCTATTACGTTCACTTTCGGACTAATATCCTTGGGAAAGGTATGAATCTCATTATACACCCCATCTATTGGTTAAATAGTACCATTATTGTTCTTCTAAAAGTATTTCTTTGACATTAGATAACCCACGAAGTTTGATATACCGTTAAGTAAAAAGACTAAATCTACGACTTTTACTGCATTAAAATCAAACTAACACGAATAAATCACGTAATAAAAGCTTGTATGAATTATGCATAGAAATTACAATAATTTAATCAAGACATTGCTTTTATGACAATAAATAGATTCAACAGAGAGTGACACATGAGTGTTATATAACAACTGTCTTTGTACTGTGTTTTAAATACGTATATGGGCCATTGAGTATAGTGTTTGCCAATGGTCTGGAAGACCGGCGTTGAATCCCAGATCGAGTCATACCAAACACTCAAAAAATGATACTTGATGCCGCCTTGCTTAACACTCAGCATTATAAGGTAAGGATCAAGGATAAGTGGAGAAATCCAGGGAATGGAGTAGCGACCCCCCTTAACCTTGGTGTATTACCTATTGAAAAGGGAACCTTCGGGTCACCCTCGACTTAGGTCATCAACTTATGGTTGGAATTGTTTGGCGAAATCACAGTCAGCATAATTTATGCAAAAAGTAATGAAGATGATTGTGTGAATAGACTTTTTAAAAGACTTCAGAGAGACTGTAAAAGGTTTAATGGTATATAGAGATAGTAAAATGAAATAAGAAATAGAATAAAAAATATATAAGATTTAACAAGGTCTTAGTTCGTAAATAACACCCCGTTTCTTAAAACGCATCAGGTTATCCCAAAGAGAGTAACGTAATGCAGAATATTCGGTAGGAAATAGAACAAGTCAATAAATATGATCAGATATCTAATTGTGCACAATGCGAGTAGGGAACTTAATTACCTTCTTAGGCTATACAAGAGTCACATGGGTACAAGGAACAAGCAGAAAAGTCTATACAGCAAAAAGGGAAAACCACTTACTCTTTTCAGGTCAGGAATCTAAAGTAGGGAAGCGAAACACCACGTCTGCTCAACTCAAAGTCCTGTTCGTGAAAGAAGGGGATTCCCCGGTTCACCTTGTCACGTGACCAAAAAAGACTCGTGACGTAGGAGGGTTCCTCAAATACTGTGACAAGGGAGAACACTCCGTTTAGTCTCCCAAGAAATAGAATAATTTTTAAAAAATAGAATGAGTGAAATAATAAAAAAGAAAATTTAAAAATATGAATTTACATTTTTCTTCATCATGCAAGAGATTTTGGTCACCTAACCAAAATTTGTGTTTCAAATTTCTGGTCCTAAGTCATGCCCTCCTTTTCTTTTTGTTTTTGTTTTTGCTTTTCTGTTCTTTCTTTTTACTGTCATTCTCGCTTGAGGAAGGACACTGTTCTCAGAGGTTCCAAGAACCTGAAGATATCGAAGTAGCACACAAACGCTCCACGTTAACTTAGCAAGACGTTCATATCTAAATTACCTAATCCTTTACAGACAAAGGAATTGAACGGAGTTTCTTCCAAAAATTATGAAATACAACTGGTACGTAAAAAGAAGCGAGGTGTTCACTTCTTGATTTTGTGAATTGTTTCACATTTTACCAACACGTGAAACACAGAGACGCTACACATACAGCCCAACCCCATAAAGATATTACCAAACGTCTTGTCTGTGCTGACAGTTGGACTTGGACTGACACAAGTTTTAGGACTGAATATGAACAGACCTAACCTGGGAATAAACCACAAATGGAGATGGCATAGAAATTATTGATCTTTTTAGCCAATTATAAAGAGAAAGTGCATCAAACGAGCGTCTGCGAAAAGAAGAAATTTGATTGGTTAATGTGGATAAGGTTTTGAATAAAACTTTCTCTGTTTTCTTTCTTTTCTCAGAGGTTAATGTACGTAAATTGATGTGATATATATATATATATATATATATATATATATATATATATAATCACAAATCAATATATATATATATATATATAGTGACTTAAAAATGTTAACGCCATAATGGGAGTACCTTTATGATATAATTTCAACGTCTCCATATGTTCACCATCCTTGTCAACACATTCCTGGAATCTCCCACTGTTGATTAATAAGAATGTTAATATTTCTAAGGGGTTATCTTTATTGGAAAACAGAATTTATATTACAAAGATCACCTGGAGAAGAATCTAATAAGGTGTTCAGATGGGTTGTGAATAGGGGGAGACTTTAAAATCATATCACAGGAACTTCCATAGAAATAATAACATTTTTCAAAATACTCTATACTTGGTCCGGAGAAATAGTTTCACTGGATATGTGGAAGTGATTATATGCGACTGATCAAGAAATTTCATACTAATATTAGAAAGCTTGGTGGCAGGGAAGACATTTTAGTGAAGTTCCCTCTCTCCGATGAACAATATTAGCAATAAGTATATCCGTGAAATACAAACAAAATAGAAGTGAAGACAAAATAAACTTATTTTTACGTACAAGAACATTTAATATTTTATATGCAAAATATACATGCAGGTGACATTACACAAACGTGAATCATACACAAATTGTTTCATGAACAAGCATTATATAAAAGGGGTACAACAGAATTACTTGTTAAGATTAGGTAAGATAACCATGAAGCTTTACCATTCTCCGGCAAAGTTAGAGACACCATCATACCATGAAACCAGTCAACCAATTCCTTACTCTATTAAAATATGAATACATATTGATATGTATTTGGTCATGGTCTTACGAGATAAGCTTGTAGTGAGTTGTAATTTACAAAGCTTTTTGCTTAGATGTGGCAGAAGGACGTATGACTGGGGCACCCAGTGAGAATCAAACTCGCTTGTGAAGATGTGTTTGTTTAGTTTGCTAACGATTACACCACCAGAAAGCCCAAACTTGCAGTGAGTTCGATTCTTACTGATAGCCCTGAACTTTATTTTACAATTAAGCTAACCTTAGTAAATAATACGAGTAGGATTTTTTTAAAAAACTACATTTATCGAAATGCATGGTTGTATATTCGGAAAAAATGCAACTTACTGAGGCAACTGCGGCAGAACAATATGAGAACCTATGCCCTACGTTTGGGTCAAATAGAACTAAACAGTGTGCTTATGCTAAATTGAATTGTTTGAAATAGAACCAGTTTTTTTAATATTTAAACTGTGTACTTATTCTAAACTTAATTATTTTAAATAGAAGTTTTTGACATTGAACCTGTGTACTTATGCTAAACTGAATTGTTTGAAATAGAACTATTTATGTGTATAAAAATGTATTTGACATTAATAACCTACAATGGTTGATATGCCATAAAACCCAACCAAACCAAATCATATATATTTGATATATATGTATAAAGAGGATTTGGCATTAAATAACCTACAATGGTTGATGTGCCATAAAACCAAAGCAAACCAAACCAAGTATTCGCAAGTAGTTATATGGTTGCAAGTAACTAAAAATAATCCCCAGGTTTCAAATCTTCCAAACATTAATGATCATTTTTGAAAATAATCTTTTGTTTGCGCATAGTTATTTGGCATCAAGTATTCCCAACGAAATTTATAGGGGAAATTACTTTCGGAATACCATTCGTATACTATGTTGTAAGAAGCATCTCAAATCTAGTGCTAAAATTTGTTTTTTATGTCTGAATTATATTTGTGAATGAAAAGCCGAATAATTGAATTTATTACATAAACGGAACAAGGTTATTTATCCGAAAAAAAAAAAAAACGTTGCGGATCCTCTGCTATTCTAGGTATGAGCAGGCGTTCTTTCATTTACACAGGTAGTCCATTGATAAAACTGACAGTAACCAATTGCAAAATACAAGAATATAACGAAATTGTCCTCGAGATTGGCAAGTCCACCATAAAGGCGAGAGACGTCCGTGGTGGAATGTGGAGTAAAAGTCACGTTGTTATTGATCAATAAATAGCGAGAACGCGGTCACGGCGCAGGCGCGGTCGATGTCACTTCCTCACCTTCATTTTCTTTAACAGCCATCACACCAACCAACCACCCACCGACCGCTTCACGTTTCTCTTTTTGCTCAGCTTTAGCTTCTGCTGACAACAACAGCTTCCATTTGCTACTACTAGAGGGTGCTGCTGACGTCAGAGAAAGTAAAGAAAGAAAAGAAAAAAAAAGATAGAAGGATGAGCGAATGAATGAATGGAAGGAAGGAAAAGAGGGGTAGGGGTACGAAGAATTCTACGTTTGACGTCATGAATCTATGACGAAAATAGCAAATTTATGATCATTATTTTTTTATGAGTGTGTTTTGTTTTCGTTTTGAGATATTAAAAAAACAAAAAAAAAACCTGTTGATACTTCTACTATCTTTATTGTCTAAAAATAAACATTGGATTCTGCTTTTAAAATGAAAGCTAAATTAAGACGAGCATATATAAGAATATATAATATAAGAATATATATACACACATACGCTCACTCTCTCACTCTCTCTCTCTCTCTCTCTCTCCACTGACGAGGGCGTCTCGTGTGGAGTAACAGTTTGCAACCTATCATTTGTGAGTTCAATTTTCAATGAGTGCTCTATACTTCTGGCCTTGTGCCACGCTTATCAAATGACTATAGAGCACCTCGCGTGATCTGATGATGAACTGGAATTTATTTTCGTGTAGTGTGGCAAATTACTACGTCACAAGATGGCGGAAGTCATTGAAAATTTTATCAGAATATCTACCTCCCCTGCCCTATCATGCACATAATGTACCGAGGTCAAAATCAGCATCGTCCTTCATAGTGTTGGAATTTTTCGACAACACACACACACACACACACACACACACACATAGATAGATAGATAGATAGATAGATAGATAGTGAGGCTTGATTTGTAGCCAATGTATTCCTTCTGACCTGCCCGGTACTTGATATAGAACTTTACTGATTTTTCCTCAGTGGGCCTTGGAATACGCCGACTGTATCCTCTGCAAAGATTTAAGACTCCATCTCAAAAGGAGTTTTCTGGGCATCACACTAAACTACTCTCAGTGGTACTATTTACCAACCCCTCCGCTCGGGCAGGATATGACACAAGGTCAATTTTTAAGCGGAGTTTAACAGGTTTGAATTCAGAGTTTTCCTTCTCCTAGACTAGTTGCCTAACCATGGCTGAAGAACCTAGTCTGTCCTACTATTTACCCATAGCTGGAGGGAGAATTATTGGATTCATACCTTTCCCAAGGGTATTAGTGCTATGTGAAATGCAATCAGTCTCGTCCAGGATTTGAACTCGTGTCGCCGTGTTCATTTCCTACGGCGATAACGACTACACCATGGGCACCTCCTAAAAACTACTCTCAGTGGTGAGGCTCCAGTTCTGGAACTCTGAAAAGTTTTGAGTACCCCTTCGAAACTGTTACTTTGCGACCTAGAATAGTAATCCCAATTAGTGTTAAATCTACCAGTTAAATAGATCTGTTTAAACGTTATAGAAATACTTCAAACCATATAAAACCTTGTAAATTATTTGGATTAGTTAGGAATACTCAAAACCATATAACCATGTACAAATTATACATAAATATAGCTTCATAGATATAGAATTTTATTTATGTTAAACGAGATAAATAAGAATTTCTTATGTTTCTATGCATTGAACTCTTTTTACTGCCTATGTTTCTTTCTACCACAAGATTATCTCAAGACAATGCAATTATTGCTACAATCCATTACAATGGGGTGTCCTCGTGGTGTAATGGTTAAAGCGATGGACTGTGGAATCGTAGTAAGCGAGTTCGTACTCCAGTCGCGCTATTAAGTTCACTTTCGGGCAAATACCCTTGGGAAAGGTATAAACCCCCTTATCCTCCCATCTATGGGTTAAATAGTACCACTACTGTTCTTCTAGGAGACTGGCTTTGGCATTAAATAACCTACAAAGATTGATATGCCATTAAACAAAGAAACTAAACCTATCCATTACAAATATTAAAAAACAATTACAATAAATCTATATAATAAACTGGGATGTGTTTGTTCGGCTGTCCTCCGTAGATGGTCTCATGGTTTAATGGGAGATACTTTATTGTTCACAAATGAGTTGATCAAATCCGACGGAATTCCCGTGGCGTTGTGGCTAATTTGCTCAACTACATCTTAGAAAATAGGTTTGCACTCCAATCGTGCTAATATGTTTATTTTCGGACTAATACCAATACGAAAGATATGAACCCTCTTTATACCCCAAGCTACAGGTTAGATAGTAAGTAAAGTTGGCGATCGTGGTCGAAGGCGACCCAAAGGCTCCCTTTGAATTAGCTATGTGTAGAGGAGGGCACTACTCTTTTCTCCAGATTGCTCCGCTTTGCCCTTGATCCGTACTTTACAATGCTGAGTGTTAAGCAAGGAGGCATCAAGTATCATTTTTTGAGTCTTTGGTAGGAATCGACCTGGGATCAAATCCCTGTCTCCCGGGCCATTGGCGAGCATTCTACTCTCTAGATCAAATAGACTGATATGAGGTTAAATAGAACCACTATTGTTTTTCTGCAAGGATGGCTTTTGGTATAAAATAGCCCACGAAATTTGATATGCCATTCAACAAAGAAACTGAACAGAACACTATCATTATTTTATAGTGGTCGTGACCACAGAATATACGGACTGCATCATGTCTACAGGTGCTTAGGGATCACAATGAACTGCATTTGAATATGTTTGAGGTATTTTCAATCAGAATATTTTTTTGTGTTTTGAATATATTCTGGTTGAAAATCCTGTTTTCTTGTAGTTATGATTATGGAAACCTAAGAAGCATCTTTGAATTGTACTCAGCTCATTATTGTGCATTGTTTGTTTATTGAATCAACTGTAGCATGCAGTTTTATATATACGATAATTTTGTTTAAAAAAAAAAGAAATTATTTTTCAAAAACAAATTTATTGCTTTACCAACAACTTGCCTTCTTTAAAATAGTCCCCTACATTTTTTTCACTTCTGGAAGACTTTTTAAAAGATTGAGTACAGATCACGTAGCCCATTTTCTTTTGTCTCTTCAATTCGATTACTTTTTAGCCCTGTCGACACGACTTTGAATACGCTATCCTCTAATGAGGGGTAAGACCCCACCTCAAAAGAGGTGTCTTTAGTATGACACTTAACTGCATCTTGTGAATTTGGAGAACCCCTTCATCGCCATTACTCCCAGGTCCACTCTGACTCGAAGTGGTAATACCTGTTAGAGTCCCTTCTGTGAGTCAAATAGATCTGTTTGAAAATTTCAAGATGGATTATAGCATTTGGAACTGAAAATAGTCACCAGAGACCAATTACTGGGTGTAGGATGGTTAAGAGACAAAAAGTATTTCGTTTAGATGTGGGAAGTCGTCTTGATTTGGAATCGTCTTGTCCAATTAGTCCACTGGATTACATTGTTTAAAGGTTTTATAAAATCTTCAAGAACCAAGAAAAGCGGTTCCACGTGAACTTACAGAAATAAATATTGGTCAATAATAAAATACTTCATTTTCTCTTCTTGCTCGACAGGGAAAAACAGCCATTTTTGGACAAGGTAGTCATTGGTGATGAAAAATGAATGGATTTATTGTATGAATTCAGAATCAACAAAATCAAACATTGATCAAAACATTTATTTCATATCTCAATCTAAACGAGATCTAGTGGCAAAAACGTTTTGTGGAATTTAAAGGAAATTCATTATTGCAAATTACTGAAAGCGAGAAAACTTTCAGGATTAGATTTTACAAATTTAAAACAATATTCTTAATCCAAATGGTTTAAACTTTCCCGAATTGCGGTAATAGATAAATCTTTGGTAGACATGAGGTCAATTTTTGGGCGTAGTAAAACTGGTTTGAAACCAGAATTTTTCCTTCTCCTAGACTAGTTGACTTACTAAGACGGAAGAAAGTAGTCTGCCCAACTATTTACCTAGAGCTGAAGCAGAAAGAAATGGATTCATTTCTTTTGGAAAGAAAAGAAGTGAAAAGCAAACACTATCACCTAGGATTTAAACTCACATCGTTGATTCCGTTTCCTATGACAATAACCGTTACAATAAGCGCATCTCTACGAAGTCAGAAGTGATACAATAAATTTGTTTTATATGATATGATAACATTTATAATATAATATAATAGCACTAATACCCTTGGGAAAGGTATGAATCCAATAATTCTCCCTCCAGCTATGGGTAAATAGTAGGACAGACTATGTTCTTCAGCCTTGGTTAGGCAACTAGTCTAGGAGAAGGAAAACTCTGAATTCAAACCTGTTAAACTCCGCTTAAAAATGGACCTTGTGTCATATCCTGCCCGAGCGGAGGGGTTGATAAATAGGATAATATAATATAATTGTGATAATACCATTACATTATTATGCTATAGTAACCGGGCCATTGGCTTAATGAGTAGATTGTTTGCTAATGGTTCAGGAGACCGGGGTTCAATCCCAGGTCTATTCATACTAAAGAATCAAAAATGGTACTTGATACTGCCTTGCTTAACACTCAGCATTATAAGATAAGGCTCAAGGATAAAGTGGAGCAATCCAGCGAATGGAGTAGCGTCCTCCCCTATACCTTGGTGTTGTAGCTATTGAAAAGGGAACCTTCGGGTCACCCTCGACTAAGGTCGCCAGCTTTACTTATACTATAATATATATTATCATATTCATAATATGTATTATTATATTATAAGTATATAACCAAATGTATATACACGTCTATATGTTTTGTTTTGCTTTTTTATTTTTTTGGGAGGGTGGGTGTATGTACATGTTTGTGAATATGTTGTTAGGAGAGGGTGTAAATCTTCTGCGTCGAGTTGACTATTGTTAATCAACGTTTGCAATATTGTAAACGAATATCAACCGACAACGCATGCGTAGATTGGGCCAACGTGAGTTGATAGTTGTTGGAAAGGCACGTGCAGGAGGCATATTTATGTGTAAGTATTGATTAGTAAAGGAGTCGGTAAATACCTGATGCGTAAATAGTATTTTCGATTTGTCTACCTGTTCATATTCCCGCATTTTTCAAAATTTGAAAAACGAAAATGTTAAAATAACCCTTTCCTTATAAAATTGTGCGTGTACATTCACTGGAACATTATATTTTAAACGCACTACCTCAGTTCCATAATAACCTTTACATTTACTTGTCTAAATTTATTGGTAAATATAACAAATATAATGGGAAAGACATTGTATTAGTCTTTGCTTAATTTGTAATATCACCATTCAATTTTTGTTGGCCCAGTCGGCTGGGGTTGCAGAATACACCGACTGCATCTCTCCAGAGGAGTAAGACTCTCTCAATGAGTGTCCTGGATAGAACACTAAACAATCTGATGGTTCTAGTAATGATGGAGCTTTGGGGAATATGGAGTATCCCTTTATTGCTATCACTCCCAGGTCCACTCTGGCCCTGAGTGGTAGCACTTAATAGGGTCCTATCTATGAGTCAAATAGAACAAAACTGTGTGCTTATACTATACTGAATAGGTTGAAATAGAAATGTTTTTGACAATTAAACTGCGTACTTATACTAAACTGAACTGTTTGAACTAGAACTGTTTTTACATTTAACTATGTGTGAATAAATGGTTCATTTTTAATTAGTTACTGGTACATAGTAATACTTGGAATAATTTAACTTCGTTGACTTAGCGGAATAGCTTGAAATAGAAATGTTTTTTGACATTTAAACTACGTACTTATGCTAAACTGAATTATTTGAAATAAAACTGTTTATATGAATAAAAATGGATTTGGCATTAAATGACTTATAATGGTTGATATGCCGTTAAACCAAACCAAACCAAAATCAATTTTAGTTTTATTGTTTGAGCTAAGTAATTGACAGTTATGGTCAAGTCAAGCACCGGTTCTTGCTAAATCATCGAAATTAAGGTTTTGTTTTGTTTTTTTGTTTAATGGCATATCAACCTTCATGGGCTATTTCATGCCAAAGCCGTTCTTCTTAAAGAACAGCAGTGCTATTTAACCGATAGTTTTTTTGTTGGTTTTTTTTTGTTGTTTTTGTTTTTTGGAGGGGAGATTAGAGGTTTATACATTTTCGAAGGGTATCAGATATTGATATCTTCACTAAATAGGGAATATTTATCTGTTTAAAATGATTGTGAACTTTATTCATAAATTGCCTCTTAAAACATTGGTATTACAACTAAGTATGAAGACTTTACCAATTGAAAATTACCGTAAACTTTACTAATGAATTGGTTCTTAAAACATAAATTTTGTAAATGAGAATTAAACGTTTACTTATATCAAATGATCGTGAACTTTATATATTGAATCTAAAAACTGATATTTCAATTAAATATGAAGTTTTTGACTGTTTAGAATGATTGATACATTTTGTACCGTATATAATTGGAGACTATGACAGTTAAATTGACTTCGGCATAAAATGAACACATAAGGGTTTACATACCGTAAAACCAATCAACCATAATAAGCAGCAGCTATTTTGAATCCACTTGGACACAAGCCTTTGGCTTTGATATTGACTTAGATTATGCAAGCCTCTGCCATCTCTAACCAGTAAACTCCATCATCTCATCCTTTTCTGTCTGGTAATTTTTTAAATTGTAGCATCGTTTCGTGTGGTATAATGATTAGTAGTAGTGGGCGTTGTCACTGATTACACTGGTCACCAAAAACAATTTTTGAATGGTGTCGAGGCACCAAACATATTTTCTAGCTAATTTGAGGACGCTGAATCTGAAAAATGACCTTACTTTTTCTTGATTAGCTACCGTTTTTGCTGTATAGAAATGCCGCATCTTTTCATTTGTTTTCTGTATATATGACCGTTGGCAATATTTCTCAAAGTAAAATCATAGAAACCTCTCAATTTGTATTTAAACCAAAAAATATTGTACTGCTTATTGAGAAATAATTTTTTTGCAATAATAATCAGACACTAAGTCTTTAAAAATAACACGATTGAATATACCAAGACTAAGAATTATTTTCATCAAATTTTATAAACTAACAGCAGAAATAAAACCTTCGTGAACTTAAGAACGATGGTAAAAATGTTCTCTTTTTTTATTGTCTTGTTCAATGTTATTTAAGTCCCTTTTGCTATTCCAGACGTAGTCAGCCATTATTCGTTTATCCTAACATCCCTGGTAGCGCTCTTCCATTGTTTTGATATCATGATGGAATCATTCTCCTTGCTCATCACTCACATCTCTGCAATTATCAGGAAATTTATCTAGATGGCAATGTAAAAAATGAACCTTAATAGTCATATTAGCGTCAATGTCCTATAAACTTTTCAACAGCTTTTCCTCTAACTTGAACTTTTCGGTACGGCGATTGCTTAAGTTTTTCACTACGTCAACAAACGATGCCCAAGCTCGTAATTCCAAACCATTCATTGAATTAACAAATTCATCATCCATAGTCAGTTTCCTGATGTTATAATGAAACCATTTTCCTGATTTTCATCATATATTATGAAATAGGTGTATTCAATTGGGATGTCTTTAATTGGAGTTTCTTTCCAACTGAGAAAACAAAATATCTCAATGTGCTTAGTTTCCTTCCGTAGTGAAGGGAAAAACATGATGGGATAACTCTAAGAATATCAAAGATTTTAGGATTCCATTTTTTATGTCATCTTAATTATCAGGTTTACTAAAGTGTATTACTGATAAAGTTTATCAGTTAATTTGAATTTTGGCGATCAATTGGAAAAGTCGGTACTTCTGTTTAAAATTTTTTGACTCAAAAAAAAAAATTTTTTTTCTTATGAATTTTTTTTTTTTTTGCAGGTGGCTGCCATAAATTGCTCGGCCTATCTGAAAACTGATGGGTTTCGACGACCTTTATTGACTAAACTTTGCGATCAGCCACGATCGTAAATTGATCTTTTTTCTAAAAATGAACAATTACAGTACAGCAAAAACAGTAGCTAACTATGACAAACTAAGGTCAAATTCGGAATCAGTACCATCAAATTAGCTATAAAACGTGTTTTATTTCTAGACTTCAAAAATTGTGTTGACCCGTCTTATTTACGCAAGCGCTAACTAATAGATTACACGAAATATTAAATGGCCGTTAGCATTTTCCCTAATTCTTCGTATTCTGTTTCAATAAGGCATAATCGCTTGAAAAGTATTATTATTCACTCATTACAGCTTTTTACATCAGCGTCAGCCGATGGTTTTTCACTGGAGTCTGAGTGACAGCAAGTCTCCTCAAGTCTCCAGGACTTTTCTTAGTATTCTGGCTGTTCTCAATAATGCTGTCGTTTGGATGGTTTCCACTCGTCCGCCAACTTCCAAGTCCTCCAGTCCCTTTAGTAATCCTTTAGTTACTGTTCCAAAAGCACCAATTACAATTTGTATAACTTTCACCTGCATGTTCCATAGTTTTTTCAATTCCCTAGCAAGGCCGAGGTACTTAACCTTCTTTTCACATTCTTTCAGTTTTATTCTGTGGTCAGCCAGGGCAGCAAAGTCGACTACTTTGCAAGTTCTCGTTTATTTTTCTTTCTTTTTTTTTTTTTTTTTTGTTGTTGATTAAGTCTGGTCTTCTAACCGGGATTAGGTGACCCGTTTGTATGTTAAAGTCCCATCGGAGTTTATGCGTGGTACTTTCTAGGACAGGTGCTGGGTTGTGCATTATTATTATTATTATTATTCCTTGTGAGTTTTTTACGCCTACCTTAGCTGATGGTTTTTCATTGAAGTTTGAGTGACCGCAAGTTTCTCCAAGTCACCAGAACTCTTCTCAGTATTCTGGCCGATCTTAACAATGTTGTAGGTTGGATGGTCTCTGCTCGTCCTCCGATTTCCATCTCTTCCAGCTCCTTTACTAAGCCTTAAGAGATCGTTTCAAGCCCACCAATTACAATTGGTATCACTGTCACCTTTATGCTCTATAGCTTTTTCATTACTCAGGCAAGGTCTAAGTACTTGTCTCTCTTTTCGTTTTCTTTGATTTTGTACTCTGTATTTTTTTTCACATCAGCGTAAGCTGATGATCTTCCACTGGAGATTGAGTGACAGCAAGTCTCCTCAAGTCTCCAGGACTATTCTCAGTATTCAGGCCGTTATTATTATCATTATTATTATTATTATCCATGCAAGTTTTTCACACCAGCCCTAACCAATGTTTTTTCCACGAGACGGCTAGTCACCTCAGGGCTGTTGTGAGTATCTTGGCAGATTTTAGTTGTGTTTTGGTCTGGACGCTCTCAATTCTCTCTCTGATCTCTAGTTAGTCCATTCCTTTTTCAAGGTTCTTGGAAGTTGCACCAAGGATTCAAACTATTATTGGTATCATTGCCACTTTCATGTTTCACAACTTTTTAGGTCTCTAGCAAGGTTCAAGTATCTCTCCAGTTTTTCGCTTTCTTTTATTTTCATTCTGTGGTCCCCTGGAACGGCAAAATCCTTTAGATGACAAATTCTTTTTTTCTTATTATTAAAAACTAGGACTAGATTTCTAGCTTGAATTAGGCGATCCGTTTGAATCTCAAAATCCTAGAGAATGTTATACGCCTCGTTTTGTAGCGTAGAATCTAGTTTATGCATATACCATTTTTCAGTCTGGTCAAATTTTAGTCCATAATTATTTTACTCTTTTGAGAGTTTTTTGTACAAGCGTTAGCCGATGGTTTCTCACTAGAGTTTAAGTGACAGCAAATCTCCTCAAGTTTTAAGGACTCTACTCAGTATTCTGGACGACATTATTAGCACTGTAGTTTGGATGGTCTCAACTCGTTTTTTATAAGTATTATCATTATTATAGCGAGTTTTCACGCCAGTTTTAGCGGGTAATTTTCACCGAAGTCTAAACGACAACAAATCTCTTCAGATCTCCAGGACTCTTCTAAGTATTGTTGCTTATCTTAAAGCAGTGGTCTGGGTGGTTTCTATAATTCCTCTGATCTCTAATGAGTTTTTTACGCCTACCTTAGCTGATGGTTTTTCATTGAAGTTTGAGTGACCGCAAGTTTCTCCAAGTCACCAGAACTCTTCTCAGTATTCTGGCCGATCTTAACAATGTTGTAGCTTGGATGGTCTCTGCTCGTCCTCCGATTTCCATCTCTTCCAGCTCCTTTACTAAGCCTTAAGACTTCCTGCCTCCTTTTCAAGTCCTTAGCAACCATTTCAAGCACACTAACTACAATTGGCAATATTGTCACCTTTATGTTTCTCAGACTTTTCAGCTCTCTAGCAAGATCTAGCAATTTGTTTATCTTTTCGCTTTCTTTTATCGTCACTCTGTGGTCCGCCGCAAAACCAAATACCATTAGATGATCAGTTCTTTTTTTATTAATTAACATTTGGTTATCATCATTACTGAGTTAAGTCATAAATAATTTTTCTTTAATAAAATATAGTTTATTTATGAATTATTTAACAAGGAATTAATTTCAACAAATAGCATATCCACAATCATTTTGAATCACCTCTTGCCTTTTATCATCTGGCTTTTTAATTCCCCTCAAGTAAAATTCAGTTGGTCTTCACCTATTTTTTGAGAATATTTTTTTTATTTGGAGTATTTTGTCGAGAAAAAAAATGGAAATTATTTGGTGCGAGGTTGTGTTTAAAAAATTGGAAATTTGAAGTGCTTAGTTACAACTTGCTTTTAAGAAACGGAAATTATCATTGACTCAGCCCAATATTTCATTTTGTGAGTTTATCATATCAGTTTTAGTTTGTGGTCTTTCACTGATTTCTGAATGACAGCAATTCTCCGTAGGTCTCCAGGACTCTTCTCAGTATTCTAGCGGATCTTAACAATGCTGTAATCTGGATAGTCTCGATTCTTCCCCTGATTTATAATTATTTGCTGTTTCATGTAATCCTTGAGCAAGTTTTTCACTAGAGATCTGAGATAAAAGATTTTTCTTCGGAAGTTATTGGCCATATTAGAACGAGATTTCTTTTTTACTTGGTCGGTAGAAAGTCCATTAGTTCACTAAGATACACTCATGAAATGTGACCAAGTAAGGTTTATTTTTCAACATGGTCCTCTTTGCGTTCCACACACCTCTTTCATATGTGTTGCAGTGCTTTGATCCTATTGATCAAAAGAGTCATCAAGTGCAGATATGGCGTGATTACATGAGCTTTACAGTCTATGAACTTTTCAACACGCCTTCGTATATCTAATATGCTTTCTTCTTATGTTCATTTTTTGTTAAATTCATATTTAAGAAATAAATCATAAGAATTTCAAAATTGGGAGTTACTTTTCAATCACTCTTTGATAAACATGGATTTCAATTGATTTTCTTAGTCTGTAGGGACACAGGTTAAGATTTAGTCGGTTATTTATTAAGTATAGTTTGTTTGATTGATAGCAGTTGGTTTGGGGTTTAGATATCTGAATCCGTTGATTTTCTTCTCTACATCCTTCACCAGTCGGCTGGGGCTGTAGAATACACCGACTGTTTCTCTGCAGAGGGGTAAGATCCCTCCCCAATGAGTGTCCTTGTTAATTTGTTTTGATGTTTAATGGCATATCAAACTTCTGATGCCTCCCTGACTCACTAGAAAACTAATCACTATTAATGATTCATTCTCGATTTGCCCCCCCCTTATTCTGTTGGTATACTAAGCCGAAGAGTGCACATCCTACACATGTCCCACATATATATTACCATGCCCCACCGATGGAGCATGCGACCTACGAAGGGAATTACTGGCCTCGATTATGTAGTTTCCCAGATATTTACTTCTCAAATGATATCAATTCTTTTAGCAATCCGTATATCCAGGTAGCATTGGATCAGACAACCAAATTTATTCCCCGGCTTTCGGGATAGGATTAAAGTGTGGTATCTGTTTCTCTCCCTAATCTATGTTCGCTCAGAACACGAAATAAAATAAAAAAAATAACGAGGCGAACTTGGAACTCGTGATACTAGTTATTGTCACAAGGTTCAGACTAATCTCTTTTTTTTTCTTTTTTAGCTAAGCTCATGAAAGCTTGTATGGTCCTCAACCCACGTTAAACTGATTGTGTATCGCATACCACAGCGCCAAGGATATATCACTAAGCTTGTCTTAGTTTAGCACAAGGCAAGAAGTATAAGGCAATCAGTGTTTGATTAATTATTTGATTGATCGATTAATTAATTGATAGACTTTAACGGCAATTCAACCCGTCTAAGGTCATTTTGTATTCAAAGGGAATGTACATATGTATTTACATTTTTGTGTTGTTTTTTCTTAAGAGCTTTTTTACACTCAGTTATTTATCAAATATTCCTATCTAATACAAACATTTTGTACACAGTTTTAAGGTTTCAAGTATTCCTATCAAATACAAATAATTATATGGTTTCAAGTACTTATTTCTATTTGATAATCTTTATTTGTTTGCTCACAGTTATATGATTTCAGGTAACAAATAATAATCCTTGGTTCACAATTATAGCTTCAAGTAACTACTCTTAATACGAATAGTTTATTTATATGGTATTAAGAATTCTTATCGAAATAATTTTAAGCAGATCATAGAGGTGTCTTTAATTATGGGTAATACCGTATGTATGTATGTATGTATGTATGTATGTATGTATGTATGTATGAGAGCAAAAAACGGAATTTCTTGTTTCTCTGTAGCGAGACCGATAAACAACTATATAAAAAAAGTTTGGTTTGGTTTGGTTTGGTTTGGGTTGGTTTGGTTTGGTCGTGTTTTATGGCAGATCAATCTTTATTGGTTATTTAGCACAAATAATTTCATTAAATATTGATGATAATCCCTTGTAAAACATTGAATAGTTCTATTTCACACATTGATGAGATCCAAACAGGTACTACCACACTGGGTCAGCTATAATAGCAATGAAGTGTTATTCCACTATCCTCAGATCTCCAGAACTGGTGCCTCATCATCGGATGCAATTTAGTGTCATATCCAGGACAACCCCTTTTCTTTAGAGGTCTTACTCCACTGAAGGAGATTTAACGTATTCTAAGCCCCGCCGACGAGGTATACAGCCAGTAAAATCGAACTCACTAACAATTATTTTTATCATTAAGGGTTTTCGAACTATTGTCTCCATCTTTAGTGTTATTTCCGCAACGTTTCGGTCGATATATTCTCCACATAGCGTAACGGTTATAAGGGTTAGTTCCCTAACGGTTATAGGCATTGGTTCCCTAAGCTTCTAAAGATACAATCATCTGAAGGTTGCAGGTTCAGTCCTTACTGCAGGCGAGTAACAATAGAGAAATTCTTAACACTTGTACTCGGTTATGGTTAACGGAATCAGAATAGGCAACCCCTGTGGATTCAATAAAGGACGTAGTTCGAAGTTCTGTGTGGGTTCCCGAGTTCGACAAACATCTGAAGAAGGCCGGAGGAGATATAGGCCGAAACGTTGTAGAAATAACAATAAAGATGAAGACAATAGACTGAAAAGCCTACATTGAAAAAATCATTAAGCTTCGTTTCAGAAATTCAGACAACTCACTAACAATGGTTGGCAAGTAATTCTCGTTTATTACTACACCACAGTAAGCCTCCAAGACGCGGGAATATAATTAAATACAAAGAGAAACATCACTTACCAACACACCCTCAAAAGTTAGGAAACGTTTTGCGGTCATTATAGCCAGCTGCGATCTATATTTTGGTCTCTTAGCCAGTGTAATCTAGTCCTATTTACCAACCCCTCCGCTCGGGCAGGATATGACACAAGGTGAATTTTTAAGCGGAGTTTAACAGGTTTGAATCCAGAGTTTTCCTTCTCCTAGACTAGTCGCCTCACCAAGGCTGAAGAACCTAGTCTGTCCTACTATTTACCCATAGCTGGAGGGAGAAAATTTGGATTCATACCTTTCCCAAGGGTATTAGTGCTATGTGAAATGCAATCAGTCTCGTCCAGGATTTGAACTCGTGTCGCCGTGTCCATATCCTACGACGATAACCATTACACCACGGGCACCTCCAGTGTAATCTAGTAGATTATATCTGATTTTCTTTCGTCTCCTGTGTCCTGAGTATGACACTAAACTGAATCTGATGGTGATACTCCAGTCCTGGAGTTTCAAGGAATGTGGAGTACTACTTCATTACTCCCAGTTCCACTCTGACGCGAAGTTGTATTACTTGTAAGGGTCCCATCAAAGTGAACTGTTCATTCATTTACTAAGGATTATTATTATTATTATTAGTTATTTGAAACCCTACAGCTGCGTGCCAATTATTTATGTTACATAAGAATACTTGATAAATAGAATCACTAATATTAGATATTAGAATACCTTTAAGTAGAACATACATCAGAAGCTCTGAAAAGTACTTTTTTTTTCGGACACGTCCTATCAGAGAACTTCATGACAAAAGTAAGCAAAGTAGAGGGTTTTCTTTTCTTTTTTCTTTCATTTTTTGTTTGTTTGTTTGTTTAGTCGTCAAGTATCACGAGTTTATTCCTCTACATTGCTTACTTTTGTCACAAAGTTCTCAGACGAGACGTGACCGAAAAAAATCCCTTTTTTAGAAATTATAATATATGTTCTACTTAAAGCTGGAATTATTTGTATTTGGTGGTAATTCTTGAAATCATATAACTGTGTGCATGCAAATCAATTCTAACAACTCGTTCAAAAATAACGTTACCAAAAAACTATTCGCTTACAAATAACACACACACACATAAACACACACAAATACACACACACACACACACACACACACACACACAAATACACACAAATACACACACACATATATAGACCAATTTGATTTCAAATTGGTCTATATATGTGTGTGTGTATATATATACACACAATATATATACACACAAATATGTGTATATATATACACACAAATATATATACACACAAATACACACACACACACACACACAAATACACACAAATACACACACACACATATATATATATAGGGTTTGGCATTAGATAACCTACAAAGGTTAACATGTTATAAAACACTAAGCAACACGCTGACGATTTCGTCTCCTGTACAAGCAAGAAAATGATTATATAAAGGCCTTTATTGTTGACAGCCTATTATGTAATGCATTTCATTCTATCTAGTTAAATGCCTGATGTGTCGATGTGAATTGTTCAATGCCTCTTCAACAACTGGCTAGTTTGAACTTAAACATATTCTTACGGACAGATCTAATATCAAAGAGGAGATAACCTACACGCTGAAAACTAGATGAATACTGTCTTCCTATGGATTTTTATTGTAGCTTTCAACATTCACCTGTCAAAGCAAATAATTTCTGTCAGTGTTAAATAAAAAAGGACTATACTTTTTTTTACCCACAATGCTGAGTTTACGATGACAGCGGAATTATAATACCCTAACTGTATCTACTGCAAAGAAGTAAAACAATCCCAAAATAGATGTGCTGAGATGGAAACTAAACCGAATTTGATGGTTAAAGCTCTAGTTCTGGAGATCTGGGGAGCAGTGGAGTAACCTTTCATTGACATTACTCCCAGGCCCACTTTGATCAAGAGCTTTAGCACCTGTTAGTCCCATCTATGAGTCGAATAGATCTGTTTTAAAATTATTAGTATTCAATCGGAATACATGATGACATAAATGTAAATTATGTGTATTAAAAATAGTTTCTTATACTAATGATTATTAAAAGTTGTAAACCATAGTCGAGGGCGACCAGAAGGCTCCTTTTTCAATAGCTACTACACTAAGGTGTAGGGAATGGCGCTACTTCTTTCCCTGGACTGCTCCGCTTTATCCTCGATACGTACCTCATATTGCTGAGTGTAAAGTAAGGAGGTATCAAGTACTATTTTTAAAGTTTTTTGTATGACGCGACCTGGGATTGAACCCAGATCTCCTGGACCATTAGCGAACACTCTACCCATGAGCTGGTTTAATGATTATTATTAAATAGAAATTATTATTTGAAACCCTCTAATTATCATCTTAACATAGGAATACTTGAAATCATACAACTGTGTGCAAATTGTTTGCATTTGACAGGAATACTTTATCTCAAATAACTATGCACAAAAACTCTCAAGAAACAACAACACGGAAATGATAATACAAATATACATTGAACGCGCAGAATGGCCTTAAATGTGTCGACATACCATTGAAATTAATCAATCCAATCCTATTCATGGTATCAAAAGATTTTATTCTTATCATATGCTTTTTTATCTTTGAAGTGCTCACATAAAAGCTTTTAAGACATTTTTTTTTTAGTAACCCTTAATCAGTGTCACTACTGAAAGACCAAAATAACAAAGTTATCTCAAAACACTAGAGTTCGTTGCCCTAATTAGATTCTTGCTAGAAAAAGAAAACAATTATTAAAAAAATTCAAATTAAAAATATCTTATGGAAACAAAACATGAGTGATTTTTTAATGCAAAAGAAAGAATAAAACTGATATTTAAAAATTATAATTTCCGGGGATTTGGCTAATCATCTTCTTCGTTATAATAAAAGTGTGCCGACAGCACAGATTCCTTTGACCCACTCGACAACTGTCCCTATCAGTCATCGCTCACTACTTCTCTAGTAACGTTCAGCAAGCCTTGCTCGTGTTATTTGGATGACTTGTGAGATGGAGTTAATAAAATAAGACTGATGGGAATAGCTAGTCTTCGTATGCAACCATTATAGGAGAAGGATAACTCTGGATATACCTGATCCGGACTAAAAAAAAGTATTAACAAGTGGCAATATACACCTGATCCAGGGTGAAGAATGTACCGACAAGAGGCAATATACACCTGATCCAGTGTGAAGTATGTACCGATAAGAGGCAATATATATCAAATCCAGAGTGAAAAAATACTGACAGGTGATAATGTACACTTGATTCAAACTGAAGAATACATCAACAAGAGACAATATGGACCAAACCCAGAGTGAAGAATGTACAGAGTGATATCAATATGTACCTGATCCAGTATTAAAAATGTACCGACAAGTGACAATATTCGCCTGAATCAGACTGAAGAATTTACCGACAGGTGGCAATATACACTTAATCCATAATAAAGAATTTACTGATGGGTGGCAATATACACCCGACTCATAGAGAATAACGTACCAATCATTGGCAATATATACCTGATCCAGATTGAAGAATATACCAACCAGTGGCAACACACACCTGATCCAGACTGAGGAATATACCGACCAGTGGCAATATACACCTGATCCAGACTGAGGAATATACCGACCAGTGGCAATATACACCTGATCCAGATTGAAGAATATACCAACCAGAGGCAATATACACCTAATCCAGACTGAAGAATATACCAAACAGTGGTAAGACACACCTGATCCAGACTGAGGAATATACCGACCAGTGGCAATATACACCTGATCCAGACTGAGGAATATACCGACCAGTGGCAATATACACCTGATCCGGACTGAAGAATATACCAAACAGTGGTAAGACACACCTGATCCAGACTGAAGAATATACCGACCAGTGGCAATATACACCTGATCCAGACTGAAGAATATACCTCCCAGTGGAAATATACACCTGATCCAGACTGAAGAATATACCGACCAGTGGCAATATACACCTGATCCGGACTGAAGAATATACCAAACAGTGGTAAGACACACCTGATCCAGACTGAAGAATATACCGATCAGTGGCAATATACACCTGATCCAGACTGAAGAATATACCTCCCAGTGGAAATATACACCTGATCCAGACTGAAGAATATACCGACCAGTGGCAATATACACCTGATCCAGACTGAGGAATATACCGACCTGTGGCAATATACACCTGATCCAGACTGAGGAATATACCGACCAGTGGCAATATACACCTGATCCAGACTGAGGAATATACCGACCAGTGGCAATATGCACCTGATCCAGACTGAAGAATATACCGACCAGTGGTAACACACACCTGATCCAGACTGAGGAATATACCGACAAGTGGCAATATACACCTGATCCAGACTGAAGAATATACCGACCAGTGGCAATATACACCTAATCCTGACTGAAGAATATACCAAACAGTGGTAACACACACCTGATCCAGACTGAGGAATATACCGACCAGTGGCAATATACACCTGATCCAGACTGAAAAATATACCGACCAGTGGAAATATACACCTGATCCAGACTGAAAAATATACCGACCAGTGGTAACACACACCTGATCCAGACTGAGGAATATACCGACCTGTGGCAATATACACCTGATCCAGACTGAAGAATATACCGACCTGTGGCAATATACACCTGATCCAGACTGAAGAATATACCGACCTGTGGCAATATACACCTGATCCAGACTGAGGAATATACCGACCAGTCGCAATATACACCTGATCCTTGACTGAAGACTATACCAACCAGTGGCAATATACACCTGATCCAGACTGAAGAATATACCGACCTGTGGCAATATACACCTGATCCAGACTGAAGAATATACCGACCAGTGGCAATATACACCTGATCCAGACTGAAGAATATACCAACCAGTGGTAACACACACCTGATCCAAACTGAAGAATATACCAGTGGTAATATATACAAGTGGTTATATATACCAAGCTCCGTTTAAAAAATGTAGCGGCCGTAAACCTGTCATAAAAACAACAGAAATCAAAATGTTGATCCAAATGAAAAATAATATAACATATGGCTTTTCAACCTCATTTGTATAGGATTGGATACGCAGTCTGTGCATTGTGCCTTCAAACTGATACTTATCAGCATTCAAAAATATATGAGTCGTTTCTAATTTAGCAATATTTGTTTATAGGCTACGACATAAAATGACTCAAACAATACATATCCCACCTACGGAAGAGGAGACCGATCAATTAACATATGTTCCTCATTATCGAAAGAAATATAGACATGTATTGATAAAGTACATGTCTACAAAACTCTCTTTGCAACCTGTCTACAAAAGGCCTATTCAAAGTTATAAATAAACTACCGAAAGTTCTTTATTATGATGATAAACAATAAACAGCAAAATGTTTCAATCGATAGACTAAAACCTCCTTTTTTAGATTTCGTTGCTGAAACTCCTGAAGAAACAACGTACCAATCAGCAAACATACACCGATCACCGAATACACACTGATCAACAAATTCACACCGATCATCGTATACAAGATCATCGAACACACACCGATTACCAGATACACGCCGATCATCATATACACACCAATCACTAAGCATATCTCTTTGGTAAGATTTATTCATTCTGGGCGACGCCAAAATTTCCAGAAAATATTCAGTGTGATTCTTATCCGTTTTTTTTTTCTAAAATTCATCCTAATCAGGACCACGTTGACATCTATTTAGCGAAGGGGTTACAATGTCAATGGGTCGTGTCTAATGAATAAGAAGAATGGATATGAGAATCAAAAATGATTGAAGATGAGAATACGAATGAATAAGAAAAATGAGTAAAGAATGAAGAATGAATGAAGATAGAAAAATAAAGAATGAATGAAGATTGAAAAATGAATATGTAAACACGAAGAAGGAAAGAAGATAGAAAAAGGAACAATGAACGAAGATTAAAAAAATGAACAATGAATGAACAATGAATGAAGATAGTAAAAAGAAGATTGAATGAAGATAGAAAAATGGAGATAGAAAACTGAAGAATGAATGAAAATAGAAAAATAAAGATAGGAAAATGAAAAATAAATGAAGACAGAAAAGGAAGATAGAAAATTGAAAAATGAATGAAAATATAAAAATGAAGAATGAAAGAAGATAGAAAATGAAGATGGAAAAATAAAGAATGAATGATGATAGAAAAACAAAGAATGAATGAAGAAAGAAAAAAGAGGATGAACGAAGTTTAAAAAAATAAGATAGAAAATGAAGAATGAATAAAAATAGGAAAATGAAGATATAAAAATAAAAAATGAATTATGATAGAAAAATCAAGAATGAATGTAGATAGAAAAATGAAGATAGAAAAATGAAAAATGAATGAAGATAGAAAATGAAGAATGAATGTAGATAGAAAAATGAAAAATGAATGAAGATAGAAAAATGAAAAATGAATGAAGATAGAGAAATGAAAAATGAATGAAGATAGAGAAATGAAAAATGAATGAAGATAGAAAATGAAGAATGAATGTAGATAGAAAAATGAAGATAGAAAAATGAAAAATGAATAAAGATAGAAAAATGAAAAATGAATGAAGATAGAAAAATGAAAAATGAATGAAGATAGAAAATGAAGATAGAAAATGAAGAATTAATGAAGATAGAAAAGGAAGATAGAAAAATAAAGAATGAATGAAGATAGAAAAATGAAGTATGAATAAGGATTAAAAAATTAAGAAATAAAAATGATTATTGAATGAAGATAGAAAATGAAGAATGAATGAAGATAGAAAAATTAAGATAGAAAAAAGAAGAATGAATGAAAATATAAAAGTGAAGAGTATAAAAATAAAAATTAATGAAGATAGAAAAATAAAGAAATGAAAAATTCATGAAGATATAAAAATGAAGATATACAAATAAAGAATGGATGAAGATAAGAGAATGAAGATAGAAAAATAAAGGATGAATTAAAATAGAAAAATGAAGATAGGAAAATGAAGAATGAATGAAGATAGAAAATTTAAAATAAGAAATGAAGAATGAATACAAATAGAAAAATGAAGAATGAATGAAGATAGAAAAATGAAGATAGAAATGAAGAATGAATAAAGATAGAAAAATGAAGATAGAAAATGAAGAATGAATGAAGATAGAAAAATTAATATAAAAATGAAGAATGAATAAAGATAAAAAAATGGAGAATGAAGAAAGATAGAAAAATGAAGAATGAATGAAGATAGAAAAATGAAGAATGAACGAAGATAGAAAAATGAAGATAGAAAATGAAGAATGAATGAAGATAGAAAAATGAAGAATGAATGAAGATAGAAAAATGAAGATACAAAATGAAGATAGGAAAATGAATGTAAGTATGGACTGGAAATGATTCAGATCTCAAAGGACTAATAAGGCACTTGATCTTAGATTCAAAGAGCTCAATGTCATATGTTGATGGAAAATACTCACAGAAGAGTTATTCAGCATTTCAACTAATTAATGATTGACTAGCTTTAACGGCATGTGAACCTGTCTTGGGTTGGGAAATCTTGTTCATTTACGTTTATATTTACATATTTGTTTACTTGTATCATAAGTTTTTTGTTTTTGCTTTTGTCTTTTGTTTGTTTGTTTTTTTTTTTGTTGTTGTTGTTTTTTTGTTGTTGTTTTTTACTCGGTCCTATCAAATATTAATAAATTTTAAACATTTGTTTGACCCACAAATGGAACCCTAAAAGGAAGTAATGGCAATGAGGGTGTCCTTCACACCCCACCTGCATGCAAATGTGTGCAACTATCAAAACGGAACTTGAGTCGAGAATAAGACAAGGCTTGATATGATTCACGAAATCTGGCGAATTGAATTTCAACTTGAGAGATTGTAATTGTTTTAGCACGGAATGAGTTGCTATGTTCTTTGTACAACGATTTATATTTTTTTTAAATAGCTCTTACAAATCACTACAATTCAAAGGTCATAGCAATTACAATTTTTAATTTTGATAAGACAATTGGTGACCTTGGCTTATTTGTTTCTTTTTTTTAATTACTTCTCTTCCCGCCGTAAACGTTTTCAAACGTTCTCTTGAATTCGTGTCATATGCCATTTATTCTTCCATGAAAATTCTATGAATTTATCCAATCTCTCAACCACAAGCAGGATTGAACACAAGGCCATATTTGAAGTGGAGTACAGCTGGTTTTAATTCAGTTTACCTTGTCCTAAATTACTTGCCCAACCAAGGCTAAGGAACCCAGAACTCAAATTTGGGTTATCGATTCCATTTTCCACGACGAAAACCTTTACGCCAAGCGCGCCCTTGTCTATAGAAAGTGTAGTTTGTCTATAGAGTCGATCTGCGGTCATGGTTGATCGTAGATAAATTTTGATGAGTTTAGGCAAAAAAGCACTTTGAAATCCATCGTCTACTGTCTTATTTCAGTTTGGAAAAATATGAAAAATTTCTAGTTGAAAAAATCGAGAAGGGGCAACTAAGTATCAATTCTCTCTCTCTCTCTCTCTCTCTCTCTCTCTCTTTTTTTTTTTTTTTTTTTTTTGCTAATGAATTCCATAATTTTCCCTCAATATTGGGTTATTCCAGATTTTTTACTGAATGTCTTGGAAAATAAATGATTCCATTAATTGAAATTATCTAATCTAGCTTGTAGGTATATTTTATGAATCCAAAATATTCAGCTATTAAAGAAAAATGTTTTGCGTTTTATATGTTATTTGTTTATTTACTGTTAAATAAAAAACGACAAAGTGAAAATCCTTTAAGTGTGCTAATTCCATAATTTTTACTAGTTACATGTAATTATGACGAGTAATAAAGACGGAGTTTCAAATCAAGTTTTTTTTTTTGCTTTCGCTTGTTTTTGTTTGTTTTTTTTTTTTGTTTTTTTTTTTGTTTTGTTTTTTGGGTGGGCAGGGGGTTGGAGATCTCCTTCACTTCTGTGTCCAGTTCTGAATCGTTAAAGTTATACCCTATGAATTGCACCGAATACACAAAATGCGAATAATTGTCTTCAATGTATACAATCATTTTCCGAGTTAACAGAAAATTCCTTGGTTTCTTTTGGCTTTTGCTCACTTTATTTGAATTCTTGGTACTGGGTACAATGTATACCCAGCACCCCATTCTCATCGGCCTCTTCACCTACGTTTTCACTGGCTCAATAATTTTTTTCATCTTCCTAGTTATTCTTCTTCATTTCTTGGTTAGGAAGAGAGTCACATAACTGAACAGATGTTGTGCCCCAACACATCGGGTTTTTCGATTATCTATCTTTTCTCTTGAATTTCTCTTCAGCCAAGCAGATGGTGTAACATCGCTGTTGTCATGGATATGTTGCCTTCCAATAAATACATCGTTGTGTTTTATTTTCATTTTAGAATGTGTTTCTTTGACACTTTGCCCCCAAGAAAGGATTTTAACGATTTCAAACAAACTAGAGAGTCTGATACACGACTTGAGAAAACCCTTTTCTTCCATTTCTGTCATGGTTGCTACTATAATCCAACCTCCGCACTAAACACACACACACACACACACACACACACACACACACACACACACACACACACACGTGCAGACAACTATATACCCACACATGTACAAACACACGTAGAAGCTCAAACACGAACACACGCCCACATAAACACACACATACAGATACACAAACACACGCGCACATATACACAAAACATACACCGGTACAAACACACACACGCACACACAGAGGCACATACACGAACACGCGCACACAGGCATACACGCATATACACACGATTTAAGCCCCCCACTCTCAGTGTGTCGTGAACTATCGATGACCTCTAGTTCAGAGTAACAAAGAAGACCCAAGCGATAAATGATCCAGTGTGGTAATAGAAAGGACAATGAAATTTTGACTGTGGGGCAATTGAAAAGTGGGTCAAGTTTGAATCTGGAGGCAAGCACTTGGATATGACAAGGTGATGTGGTAAATGCATCGAAAGAAATATTGTAAAAGATGTATGAATATTAGGGTTATGACAGAGGAACAGGAAGTGACGCATACGCCTCAAAACCAACGAGATACTTATTGACCTTAGAACTGAAAAGTTCAAATTCACGGATTTGATGAGTGGTTTCGTTTTCTTTGTTAAATGACATATCGACCTTCATCGGTTATTTAATGCCAAAGCCATTCTTTTTTAAAAACAACAGTGCTAGAGGGGTGTCCTAGTGGTGCAATAGTTAAAGCGATGGACTGCGGAATCGTTGTACGCGAGTTCGTACACCAGTCGCGCTATTACGTCCAGTTTCGGGCAAATACCCTTAGGAAAGGTATGAACCCCCTTATCCTCCCAGCTATAGGTTAAATAGTACCACTACCGTTCTTCTAGAAGAATGGGTTTGGCATTAAATAACCTAACAAAGGTTGATATGCCATTAAACAAAGAAACCAAACCAAACCAGTGCTAGAAGGTAATCCATTGCTAGGGTGATAAGAGGGTTCAAAGATTTCTCAAAGATCAGTTCGAAATTCAACGTTTTAGCGTGACTCGCTCACTGTGATATCGCAGTCCAGCATGTTAACCACTGTGCCACGGAGACTCCCTCACGAACAGATTAGTTTGTGTGTCTGTATACACGTGCATGCGAGCGTATACTGACTCGTTCTTGCATCGGTGTAGGCAAGACTGTGAGTAGATATAACTACCTGTTTGTGAATAAGTGTGTACATATGCATATACATACGTGCATACACCCGTATATATTTGTAAGCACATAAATATCTGTGAGTTTATGTATGTATGTATGTATGTATGTATTGCTATGTATGTATGTATTGCTATGTATGTATGTATGTATTGCTATGTATACTAACAATTCAATTAAGTTTACACACAGTTAAATTAAAAACAGTTCTATTTCAAACAATTCAATTTATCATGTCATTTTTTTCACTAAACAATTCTATTTGACCCATCGATAGGACCCTTATCAGGTGTTACTACTCCGGACCATAGTGGACCTGGGAGCGTTGGCAATGAAGGGGTACTCCACATTCCCCCAAAGATCCAGCATTACTTGAGCCTCACTATCAGACTGTTTAATGTCATATCCAGGACACTCATTGCGGCGGGGGGGGTATCCCTCTGTAGAGAAGCAGTCGGTGTATGCTCATTGTTACCGGTATGTTTACCCTTACAGAGGTACACACACGTACACACGTGCACACAGGTATACACGCATACATACACATACACACACGATTTAAGCCCCCCCCGCCTCTTTCCTTTGGCTTTTGCTCACCTTCTTTGAATCCTTGGTTCTGGGTTCGATGTATACCCAGCACCCCACTCTCATCGGCCTCGTTACCTACGTTTTCTCCTCCTCGATAATTTCTTTCATCCTCCTCGTTATTCTTCTCCATCTCTTGGTTACGAAGAGAGTCACATAACTGAACAAATGTTGTGCCCCAACATACTGGATTTTTCGATTATACATGCATATGTATGTGCATTTGTTCAGTAAAATTGTTTACGTATGAATGAATTTGAACTTATTTATGTCTATTTTTGCTTTGCTTTTTTTAATATTGAATATGTCAAACGTTTCTGGTCTAAAAGTTTTTTTTTTTTCTGTGGACCTTAACTTACATAATTTCTGATAAATTACCATCAAAGAGCACCTTGTTTATATATACGAGGATCATTAAATAAGTTTCCAGACTTTTTTCGTATGGGCATTTTTATTGATAGTACACACATGAAACTATAGTCCCCTTCGAAGTAATCTCCTCCGGCTGCAATGCACTTGTTGTACCGTTCCAACAACTTCTGGAACGCCCCATGGAAGTTCTCTTGTGTGAGTGTGTCAATGACCTTCGTCACAGCCTCTTTCATCTCCTCAATTGACTCATAACGACAGCCTCTGAGCGTAGGGAATAACCAAAAGTCACAGGGAGCAAGGTCTTGACTATAGGGAGGGTGAGGAACTGTCTTAATGCCCATCTTGGTCAAAGGGTCTGTGACAAGGATGGAGTTGTGAACTGGTGTATTGTCCTCGTGGAAATGCCACTGACCCGATTTGAAGAGTGCTGGCCTGTTCCGATGGAATCTCTTCCTGAACTCCTTTAAAACCTCAACATAGTAACCCTAACCCTAACCCTAACCCTTTGGCCCATCAACTCTGGTGTATTGACTTCTTTACTCCTCCCACACCTCTCATCATCTCTCACACTCCCTGCCTTCCTTGAATCTCTTATGCCACTCAAAAACTGATCCTCGATTCATGCAAGATGCTCCAAAAGCAGTCTGACGCATTCCATACATTTCTGTGGCATTTTTTCCAAGTTTAAAACAGAATTTAATTGCATATCGTTCTTCTAAAGTGTCCTCACGTCCAGATTGTATTTTTGAAATTCACCAGCTGTGACAATCAGACTTTAGTAGGGTGTATTCCAATTCCTGCTGTAGCTGTTCATTTGAAGCTGAAATCATAAAAATTGGTCAGTCATCTCATCAGATGTATAGCAATAACATAGTGAATTTTCAAGAGTCTACGATAATTTTAAATGCCTGTACAAAAAAAGTCTGGAAACTTATTGAATGCACCACACACACACACACACACACACATACACAAACACACACACACATACACACACACACACACATATATATATATATATATATATATATATATATATATATATATATTATAATAATAATGTATGGTTGTCAATATCTCACGTGATAGTACATTATATTCCTTATGTACATACAATCATAAATTACAATAACATATACGTAATATAGCATTAACACAACGTAAACACCTAATACAATTTATAATTGCAATCTAACGCAAAGCAACGTAAATCACTGATATTGCATAATACCTCATTATATATCTTACCTTTCAGTCGCGCTATTACATTCACTTTCAAACTAATAACCTTGGGAAAGGTATGAACCCTCTTATCCCCACCCCAACTATAGGTTAAATAGTATAACTTCTGTTCTTCTACAAGGATGGCTTTGGCATTAAATAACCCTCGAAGGTTGATATACCATTAAACAAAGAAACTGAAACCATATTATTTTATGTAGGCAAATGATTATCATTAAATAGAGAACACTTACCTGAAGCCATATAATTGTGAATGAATTATTTGTATTGGATAGGAATACTTGATATCATATAACTGCGCAAAAACTCTTCAGAAATAACTACACACAAAAAATGTAGATATAAAAGTACAATGTATTCGATTCCCTACCCTTTAAACGTTGGTTGACATGCGTTAAAATAAATCAGTTAATGATGTAGGCGTGAGCACTCAAACGGATAGACGCATTCATATAAGATATCTACACAAATAAATTAGGTACTAGAAACTATAAATTTGTGATATAACGTTGTAAGTCGATTAACTGTTTTTGTGCACACTAAAATAGCAAACAGAGAATAAAATAAGTTACTTCTAAGCCTGTTTAATAAGAATAAAGCAACTCATAGCAACTTAAAGGAATAAGGTCAAAGAATGTAGTACAAAAGAGAATGTTTTCAAAGGCAAAACAAGTAAACATGTTTATATAGTTGCCAATTTTTGTCATTTTTGTGTTATGATGTGAGAGATGGAGAAATGAATAATCTTGAATCAAGCGAAGAATCACGTTGCTCTTGACCAAACAAAACTTATGTAAATAAAAAAAAAAATAGGATATACGTAAATGTGAGAGTCAAGTGGGACAGTTATTTGATCTTGTTTGAAATCGCAAGAACCATTCTTTCTTTACGTTATGAGTAACCTCTACGTTTCTTAAATGGTCAACCATTTAATTTTTTGCCCAGTCAGCTGGGGCTGTAGAATACACTGACTGCACCTCTGCAGAGGGGTAAGACCCCTCCCTAACGAGTGTCCTGGATATGACACTAAACAGTCTGATGGTGAGGTTTCAGCAGTGCTGGAGCTTTGGGGAATGCGAAATACCTCTTTATTGCCATCGCTCCCAGGTCCACTCTGGCCAGGAGTGGTAGCACCTGAGAGGGCCCTATCTATGGGTTAAATAGAACTAACAGCATACTTATGCTAAACTGAATTGTTTGAGTAAACTAAATAGCTTGAAATAGAAATGTTTTTGACTTACATTTAAACTGCGTGCTTATGCTTAACTGAATTATTTCAAATAGAACTTTTTTCGACATTAAAACAGTATTTACACTTAACTGAATTGTTACATATAACTGCTTGAATAGTTTGAAATGGAAATGTTTTTGACAATTAAACTGTGTACTTATGCTAAACTGAATTGTTTTAAATAGAACAGATTATTTACATAAAAATGGATTTGGCGTTAAATAACCTACAAAGGTTGATATGCCATAAAACCCAACTAACCAAACCAAACCCAACTATTTAATTTTTATCATGTACATCATTCCTGAATTTCAATGATCAAAATGACATCCGACAAAGTTAAAATTTTCTCTCTATTTTTAATTTCTCGATTTGGGGACATCACGAGTTTTCTTCCTCATATGTATCTACCTAACCCCTCCACTACCACAGTCAATTTTTGGGTGAAGTAAAGTCTTTCTTCTTCTAGACAGGTTACATAACCGAGGCTTAAGAACCCTGTCTACTCTATTATTTATCCAGAGCTGGGGGAGGGTAGAGAACAGATGAATTCATGCTTTTCCCAGAAGCAATTGCATGAAGTGAAACGCAAACAGCCTCTTCCATCATTTGAACTCAGATTGCTGATTCCATTTCCAAGAACGATAACCGTTACGCTAAGCTTATATCTCCCGTTCTTAAATAGGCTCATTCCATACCCTAAATATAGCTCACACTCCTAATTCAAAAATGTAAGTTTCATCAAATTAAAATAAAGAAGTCTCTAGTTGTCTGTATCTGCGTCACTGTGGTATGTGTCCTGGCATTTGTCACTGTTCTCTCCTTAATGATTTTTTAAAATGTTTTTAACTTTTTTCTCTTGGAGAGGGAAACAGTATTTTGATGCTTACGACCAGTTTTGTAAACATGGTTTTATAAAAATGTTAAGGGATAGTTATCTCCCCAAACGAATAATTGACTCCTCGGAGGAAAAAGAGTAAGAACAGACAACAAGGTGGCTGTTTGACAACAGGCACGTGTAGAGATGGTCGGCGCTACTCCATACCAATCCTACAGTACAGCTGTCGGTGAAAAAATAAAAAGAATATTGTTGTGTTAAAATATATTTAACTGTTTACGTTTTTGTTTGTTTGTTTGTTTTTGTTGTTGTTGTTTTGTTTTGTTTTTTTTTTTTGTTATATTTTGCCAATCCCAATTACTTGGGATATAATGGAAAGGATAAAGAACCGTGACAGGGTCATCTGTTGACAGGTGACACTTTATCAGTAAAGATATTCATATTTGAGATTTCAAAATCAAAAACCGAAATATCACAAATTTCTTGGTTTTAATCGTGCACAACATCCCTTTACTTCAATGATCTAAACGGTTTTCTTCTTTATATATGATCAATACAACTTCAGTTTTGCTGCGCAACCGGTCTAGGAAAAGCTAATCTCTGAATTCAAATCAGCGGTACTCCGCTTTGAAAAAAATATCTCGTTTCGCAGCCTGTGACGAAGGAGTTGGGTAAATACATACATGTATATCCTAATAAAGTTTATTTCTACGTCTCCTCTCCATTCTCGTGAGTTCATATGTGTGTGTGTGTGTGAGAGAGAGAGAGAGAGGGGGGAAGAGAGAGAGAGAGGGAAGAGAGAGAGAGGATTGCCCATAACTATAGCATTAATCAGCGAATCACATTAAAATCCTGAACAAGGCTGTTTAAGTTTCAATTCGCTCTGATACCCATAGGAAAGACATTTATCTATCTCTTCTTCCCCCAGATAGTAGGGTAAGCTGAGCTCTCTAGACTAGGTGAGAGCAACTGTTCGAGAAGAAAGAAAATTTTTTTACCAACAAAGCAAAACTAGAGTAAATAACTCCGAGGTGGGGGCTACAATTTTATTTTTGCTCCAAAATTTTAACTCTTTTGAGTTTGGTAATAAAAAATACCCAGTGATATTCGTTTTGTCGAATAAGATTTCCGAACAAATAATGAAATCTTAGTAGCTTTGATTTAGAAGAAAATTTTTTATTAAAAAAATTGTAAAGCTGTCTGAATTTCTGAGACGAAGCTTGATGATTTTTATCAGTAAGAGTTTTCGGACTATTGTCTTCGTCGTTATTGTTTTTTCACAACGTTTCGGCTGCTGTATCCTCCGGCCTTCCTCGGGTGTCCCCTGTTTATCTGGGCATAGAAATGATTCAATCTGGGAAATCGTTTCTATGCACAGATAAACAGGGGACACCTGAGGATACAGCGGCCGAAACGTTGTGAAAAAACAATAAAGACGACAACTGATAAAAATTCTTAAGCGTGGACTTATTCAAAGTGATATATATATATATATATATATATATATATATCATCAAGTCGCGCTGACAACACCGATTTCGCTGAATCTCTCCCTCCATCCATCTCTATTATCCATCGCTCCTGGCAGGTCTTCCAAACTACATCTTGTGTCCGCACCGAGCTGATATAAATAAGTTCTTGCTGGTCGGCCAAAACTGGCACGACTGTGTGTAAGGCTTCATAAGAAAAACATCACTTCCGAGTTCGTCCTCGCTTCTCCAGCAGTGTCCCACATGTCTTGTTTGTCTTACTTGTATGATTTTTGTGATCGGAGTTAAGTGGCCGTACAACTGTTTTCTTATTGGATGTTGACGCATAAACACACACACACACACATATATATATACATAAATGTGAGTGTATGTGTGTGTGAGTGTATGTGTTGGTAATGAAGTTTGCTTTATTCATATATAAAGATTGCTCAAATTCATTGATAAAGCATAAATATTTAAGTTAGGATTACGTTGACACTAGCCCTAAGAACGCATAGGCGAGAAATTGACAGTCGCCAAGTCGGTGTAAACGCTATCGTAACTTTATATATATATATATATATATATATATATATATATGAAACCATTCAGAAATTTGTTTTATTACACCATTCTTAGAGCATTGAACCGACGAGGTAACTTTTAGACATGCCACGTTTATATTTGTTTTAAGCCTCCTTTTCTTCTTAACATTAGTTTCGACCAGTCGAGTGATGACTTCGATCTGTTATTTGAATTGGCCATGCGAAGAATTCACGAAAGAGAATTCTTTAGAAATGTAATCTGAAAATAACTTGCCAAAAGAGAAATAACGTATTTCGTCGGTTGGTTTAAGGAAAGAAGATCAAACTCATCTTAAATCGAGAATTTCTTTATTTCAGTTTTATCATTGTATTTTTAGTGATCTTTTCTTACCTCATTTTTTTTTGTTTTGTTTTTTTTCTTATTTTTGCTTTTTATCTTTATAAAAAAAATGTCGTTTTGTCTATTTATTATATTTTCTTTCCGGTTAAAAATTTCTTTTTCAGTTATATAATTGTATTTCAGCTTTCTTTTTTTTTTCTTTTATCCTCGTTCTTTTTTGCTTTTGTTTTGTTTTTCTGCTTTTACTTTGTATTGCAACATTCTTTGCATTTTTTTCTCATTTTTTATAATTTCTTTCCGATACTGCTTCCTCTTCTCTTTTCTAATATTTCTTTATTTCTTCACTGTCTTCCTTTCGTTCTTTCTTTTTTTAACTTTTCACTGATTTTTATTCTCTCTTTCTTTTTTATTTATTTCCTTTGGCATTATATATAAATGGACACAGAAAAGGTAAAACGGAAGAAAAATATGTTTGATAGTTTGTTTACTTGCCAATGCGTTTCGACTTTGATCTTTTTTTGAATGCAAAAATATTTCATCAAAATTATTTTAGCATAGGAAATGATTATGATAGATAACTTTTGATTCGATTGGAAATCTTCATCAGGGCTTGTAGATTTTGCTATGTGAAAAAACGGAGTAATACTTCACATAACAAGATCTTATGGGATACACATTTTTTCTAGTCTTAAAATAAGCAATAAAAACATACTTAAGAACATTCTAGAAAAATAGGATCGGAAGTGAACAAACAGAAAATATTTAGACTCGAAAATAAAATAGTAAAATACAAATCTGATTGGTCAATAAATGTCTACGCGCCAAAGTTTTAGGGCGATTCTTTGATCCACCTGTAGGATATAAATAACACAGAGTTAGGGAGCCATTCACACAAGCTTACACACAGACTAAGACGAAGACAACACCACAAGCCACTAAGCCAGTAATGCAGTAGCCGATACTGTGTCCGACAAATTCCTTTCCTTCCTCAACTAAAGTTCATGGCCTCTCTTCAGATGGCCGAGAATCACATTCAAAAGAAAAACCCGACAAACTTTCTTTCATCAACGCGACACGCTGTCGCCACAATCATAAAACCCGCTATGAACTTAATGTAAGTAAGAACGACTTATTTACGGACTCCGTTAACATGAACATACACACATCTTTAAACAAATTTATTTTCTTCTTGCCAAACTTTATTTTCCAAAAGGCCATTTACACATCATGTATTTTGTTTGTTTTCATATTTTGTTATATGCATATTAAATTGTTTGTTGTTTAATGTTCGTTGTGTTCTATTCCATTTCTTTTACGCAATTGTAAAATTTTGTGTTGTATTTGTGGTGGGAATAATTCAGAGAGCAATACCCGTAAATTAC
>OY757910.1:86054236-86099236 GCA_963585895.1 Sepioteuthis lessoniana
ATGCCAATGTTCTTATTATCTATAGCAGAACATAATAAAATCAAAGCGAATATTATTAGGTGTCATCTATTACCAAACTCTCCACCATCAAAAGTTTGTGATAAAAAAATGCAACATATCTGTATCCAAAAAGAAAAATAGATAGTTTCGCCAATACGATAATTAGACCAACTACTCTTTGGTCTGATAATCACAGAGGCGAGAAATTAACCAGTCTCTCCATGGACAGTTGTCTTTGTATCTACCCAATTTAGATCCACATATGCTCTATCACTGATAATGATCGCTCTTCTTTTCATAAATATAGCAAACAGTAGATAGATAGATAGATAGATAGATAGATAGATAGATAGATAGATAGATAGATAAAGTTGTGTAGGTACTTTAAGACGACAGCATATTCATATTTTAACAACTAAGTTTCGAGGCTATAGAGTTTGGTAATAAATAGCACCTCTGACCGATAAAATGAAACGCAGTTTCTTCCAGGCAGCGTCCGTGTCGATACTGCTATATGGATGCACTACTTGGACGTTAACTAAACAGCTGAAGAAAAAGCTAGACGGCAATTACACAAGAATGTTGCGAGCAATATTGAACAAGTCCAGGTGGCAACACCTCACAAGGCACCGACTATACGGCCACCTGCCTCCCGTCACGAAAACTATACAAGTTAGACGAACCAAACACGCAGGACCTTGCTGGAGAAGCAAGGACGAATTCATCAGTGATGTACTCCTATGGACCCCCGCATATGGCCAAGCAAATGCAGGACGACCAGCTCGAACATACATACAGCAGCTATGTGAGGATACGGAATGTAGCCCTGAAGACCTGCCAGAAGCGATGAATGATAAGGAGAAGTGGCGAGAGAGGGTCAGGGATATCCGTGCTAGCGGCACGACATGATGATGATGATGATATCTGACAAATCTGTTCAAAAAATTATTAATGGGGAACTAGACGTCAAACTAGGACAGTTTACAGAAGAAAAAATTGATACTGTATTAAAAAAAATTGAAGACAGAAAAGCGGCAGGTTAAGACGAAATATTCCCCGATGTTAGGAAAACAAGAAAATTTGACAACATACTTCTCCGATTATGCAGTGCAGTCTATAAACAAATTTCAATAGAGAAATGGACGAAAGGTTGCATCCTTCTCTTCCCTTAGAAAAGCGACATTGGAATCGCTAAGAACTACAGAAGAAAAATTCTTACTGCTATAGCTGCTAAAGTTTACAATCTCCTGCTTCTCAATCATATCCAACTTGAAATCGAGAAAATTCTTTGGAAAAATCAAAAGAGCTTAGAAGAAATCGCTCCACAACCTCACAGATTCTGACAATTCATCGAAGGAGCACCGGCAAAGAATCTTGAGGCAACACTACCGTCTGCAAATTTCTCCAAGGCATTCGATTCCATACACTGAGGAAATATGAAGCAAATACTACTAGAATTTAGTCTCCCCCAAGAAACTGTTATCGCTATGATAATGCTTTGTTACCGCGATGATGATGGTTCGCTCACCTGATGGAGACACAGATTTCTTCAACGTTGGAGTCAACAAAAAGATACATTAGAACCATATTTGTTTATACTCAGCCAAGACTACATATTTAGATCATCTATAGATCTAATAAAAGAAAATGGTTTCACATTAAAAAAGGCTAGTAGTAGACGATGTCCCGCGGAAACTATGACAGATACAGACTACGCATATGACCTAGCACTTCTCACAAATACACCAGCCCCAGCCGAATCCCTAGTGCATAGCCTAGAGCAAGCAGCAGAAGACATCGGCTCCTTTGTAGATGCAAATAAAACAGAATACATGCGTTTTAAACAAAACAAAAAAAGGGGGCATCTCCACACTGAATGACAAGCCTCTAAAATTAGTGGACCAGTTCACATTCCTCAGCAGCAATAATTTGTCAACTGAAAGTAATGTCAACATAAGCTGAGCAAAAATTCATAGGACGGCTAAATTCACGTCTTCTCTGAGCGGACACAAGATACCGTCAAGAAGACCTGCCGGGAGCGCTGGATGATAGGGATGGATGGCGAAAGAGAATCAGCGTCAGCGCTTGATGATGATGATGATGATGATGATATCTATTTTGATTGTACAATCTTCCGTAAGAAATAATAAAAGCCTGGTATCTTTGGGGTTTAAAAGAAAATTAACTGCCGATAGCAAAATTCGTAGTGATTTAATTATTTACTGGTTGACTATAACAGAGGTGCTGGAAAGTCTTCAGTCCACATAATTTTTTTTTAATTTTTAGTTTTTGGGAAGAATTCTTTTTTAAATTAGAAAGGATGTGACAAGTGTGTTGAACTGCTGGACAAATATATGTAATAGCATGATTTTTTGATTATTCTTGGTCTAGCCGAGAACTTTTCGGTACTTACTCATAGTACATTCTATTAATCAAAATCGTGAAAAGATTTAAGAATGATAATTTGGGCCAATCACTCTCACATATCTATCTTACTGGTCAGGATTGAGTCCAAAACCAAACGTCGAACTTTGCTACATAACATTCGGTTCAGACCGAGTCCACAACTTTTTTCCCAATTTTTTTTTCTGACGTCATTAAGTTTTCTATATTTATTCCTTGGCTTCTGTCAGCGTTTAATTTTTTTAAAATAAACGAAGGTTTCTCTGTTTCAGCAAAACTTAATTTGAACTTCTATAGACTGTACAAAACTGGCAGATCGTGACATGAGACAAATAATGAGGCATGTGTAAATAGTCATTTAAAAGTAATTGAATACACGCACAACTGACATAAAGTTGAATTAATATGTATATCATTATGCACTCAAGTTAAGGATGAAAAATATACCATATATATATATATATATATACGTGTGTCAGTCGATCTCGTGTATTAGTCGACCTTTGTCTTATGGTAAGGAAATCATTTTTTTTAATTCAAGGATTGTCTTGAAATTTTTGGAGTTATTGAGATCGAATTTCCACGTTTTAATCATGCAGAGGTTAACCCCAAAATTTTGGCTAAAAATCATGTTTACAAAGTTTGACCAATACACGAGTATGCAAATCCTTTATCTTATTTTAAAACGAGTAAAGAAATCGTAAAGAATGATGAACCACAACAAATGAATACAACTTTTCGCTTCTCTTGCATGGAGAAGTGCGACTGTATATACTTATGTTTAAGTCGATCTCGAGTATAGGTCAACCTGTAACCTTCTAGTCAGGAAATGAATAATTTATAGAACTATTTCTCCGCTACGAGTGATGGAGGAGGTTATTCAGTTGACCATCAACTAAACTTTATTATTTTTGTATTATATTTTACTTCTATTTTGTTTTTGAACCTTTTGAGAGTGACACGTCTTTCATGGTACCACAGTTTGCTTGGTTTTTTCACAGAGTGGTTTAAATAAAGGCGTGGTGCTGGCTTCTTACTCCAATACATTTCGACAACCTACGCTGAGACGTTCTCTAGATATAAACGCAACGAGGAGGGAGCAAGATCATTCTAAGACGAGAAACGCTAATCAAGACCAAAGAGAAGTTTGTCCTCTTTAGCTATTATAAAAAGTGCAAGACGTAGTGCTCCATACGGCCTTCAAAATTCGACCTGTACAAAAGTATACACGAGGGTTTAATTTGATTAGGTTTGGATTAATGGCATATAAACCGTTGTAGGTTATTTAATACCAAATCCATTCTTATACAAGTATATCATGTGGTTTCGTATATTTCTTTCCCGTATTAGAATTTTAAAATGACCTATTTGACCCAAAGCCGTAGCCCTAAAGGTACTGCCACTCTGACGAGTATACACGGTATCTTCGAGAAAAAAAACCTTTAAAAGTGTGTCGAAGGTTTTAGCAACATGTAAAAAGAAATCCAGGTAACAGTTTTGACGTCAACTGTAGAGAAATAAGGTTGATAGCAAAGTTATTAGAGCAAGAAAAGGAAATAATTGGGTCGTGAAAGTTCCAAGAAACTTGCCAAATTTAGTTCGACTGATTGATAAGCAAACGGTCTCCAAACAGGAAAGAACGCAGAAGCAATGTATGCAGAGAGCGGCATTCGGGGCGATAGATTTGGCTTTCAGTAACACAATCAATAATGTCTGACATTTAGAAATCTAACAGAGAAATTTGTGTATGCATGCAATTACATATATAGCTGCCTGTGAAAATTAGTGTTTCATTATACAGTGCGTTTACATATTATACAAGAAAATTATCGTTTCATGGAATAGTACGCCTACATATTATACAAGAAAATTATCGTTTCATGGAATAGTACGCCTACATATTATACAAGAAAATTATCGTTTCATGGAATAGTACGCCTACATATTATACAAGAAAATTATCGTTTCATGGAATAGTACGCCTACATATTATACAAGAAAATTATCGTTTCATGGAATAGTACGCCTACATATTATACAAGAAAATTAGCGTTTCATGGAATAGTACGCCTACATATTATACAAGAAAATTATCGTTTCATGGAATAGTACGCCTACATATTATACAAGAAAATTAGCGTTTCATGGAATAGTACGCCTACATATTATACAAGAAAATTAGCGTTTCATGGAATAGTACGCCTACATATTATACAAGAAAATTAGCGTTTCATGGAATAGTACGCCTACATATTATACAAGAAAATTAGCGTTTCATGGAATAGTACGCCTACATATTATACAAGAAAATTAGCGTTTCATGGAATAGTACGCCTACATATTATACAAGAAAATTAGCGTTTCATGGAATAGTACGCCTACATATTATACAAGAAAATTAGCGTTTCATGGAATAGTACGCCTACATATTATACAAGAAAATTAGCGTTTCATGGAATAGTACGCCTACATATTATACAAGAAAATTATCGTTTCATGGAATAGTACGCCTACATATTATACAAGAAAATTAGCGTTTCATGGAATAGTACGCCTACATATTATTCAAGAAAATTAGCGTTTCATGGAATAGTACGCCTACATATTATACAAGAAAATTATCGTTTCATGGAATAGTACGCCTACATATTATACAAGAAAATTAGCGTTTCATGGAATAGTACGCCTACATATTATACAAGAAAATTAGCGTTTCATGGAATAGTACGCCTACATATTATACAAGAAAATTATCGTTTCATGGAATAGTACGCCTACATATTATACAAGAAAATTAGCGTTTCATGGAATAGTACGCCTACATATTATACAAGAAAATTATCGTTTCATGATATAATGCGCCTACATATTATACACGAAAATTAGCGTTTCATGATATAATGCGCCGACATATATGGGAGGTATAATGGTTATCGTCGTAGGAAATGGACACGGCGACATGAGTTCAAATCCTGGACGAGACTGATTGTATTTCACATAGCACTAATACCCTTGGGAAAGGTAGGAATCCAATTATTCTCCCTCCAGCTCTGGATAAATAGTAGGGAAGACTAGGTTCTTCAGCCTTGGTGAGGCAACTAGTCTAGGAGAAGGAAAACTCTTAATTCAAACCTGTTAAACTCTGCTTAAAAATTGACCTTGATATCCTACCCGAGCGGAGGGGTTGGTAGATATGTATATGGGAGGCAGGCACGTAGCGTAATGATTATCGTCTTAGAAAATAAACACGTCTATCAGAGTTCAAATTCTGGATAAAACTGTTTGCCTCATGCTAGTATCCATAAATCCATCTCTTCTCTAAAACACTCACCCCACCTTGTTATTGGAAAATAGTTGAGCAGACGAGGCTCTTGAACCTTGGCACGGCAATCTGTCAAGGAGAAAGTAAACTCAAAATTCAAACCAGCTGTACCTCACTAAAAAAAATGACTTTGACTCGCATCCAGCTCGTAGTCGAGGAGTTGGGTATCTCTGCTTAAAAAAATAACCTTGTGTTACATCCTTCTCATGACGAAGGGGTTGACTAAATACATATTGTAGACGTTGTTATATTGGATGTTACTGCCATCGAAATGGCCGATGTAGAATAGAAAGTGAATATACAAAAGGCCTTATTCAAGATCATTCCCCAATTTTAGGTTTAAAAGTACCATAACTCTTCTACAACAATGATAGCTTTGGAATTAAATTACCCTCGAAGGTTGATATGACATCAAACAAAGAAGCCAGCCTAAGATCATCAACTCAGATTTAGTTAGCAACAGTTTTTTCTAACGAGGGGTACTATGTGCGTACGTATGGGCAAGACCAGAAATTACCACCAAGGTACCACCGGTGCAATAGAGAAATTATAGCGACAGGGATGGAATCCCCCAAAATAGGCACACCTCATATCTAGTTGTATTCCGTCTGAAGACTAGAATACACAGCTGAAGGAGAGGAATATATACTACATTTCAATAACTAAATGATAATAATTTGATAATCACAAATATAAATATGGCATTCAAATCCACTTGATAGTGAGGGTACAGTTCTAAAACTCTGACAATGTGGAGTAATCAACTCATTTCCATTACTCCCAGGTCCACTGACCTGGAGTGGTAGAATCCCATCAATGGGTCAAATAGATCTATTTGAAAATTATTTGTATTAGAAAGGATTGGAATAGATTAATCAAAGCTGTAATTGTTTACAAAGGATTATCACTATTAATTATTTGAAACCATGTAGTTGCTTGTTGATTATTGATGTCAAATAAGAAATGCGCCGGTGTAAATAACAGGTGCATCCGGTCGAAGATATCAGGGGATAACCTTGACTGTGGACGCGTTGAATTGAGTGCTCACTGAAGCAAGTGGATGCCAAACAATTATATAACCCGGTGCCACGGGAAGTTCGAGTGAGTTGGAGATCAGAGTTTGGAGTCAGTGGTTGCAGTTCGAAGCAGTGTGAACCAGACCCAGCAGAGAGCTGGGCCCTCAGGGCCCCCGGTTGAGCAGCCCCACAGGATGAGAAAGAAGTGCTGCTATAGCCAGAAGAGCTGGGGGTCAATATGTTGCAGTCATTGTCCAGTCTCCAACTCACCTCTCACACATAACCCTTTCGTAACCCTTTCCTACCATTTCGAATAAAGTGTGAGAGGTATATTTTTCTAAAGAACTATGTTTCGTTCGTCTCTATTGTGTTGACTATGTTTCTGCATGCATATGAGTATGTTATATAATGATATGCAAACAAATGATTATTATCAAATATGAAAAGTTACTTGAAACAATGTAATAAGGTATGAATTATTAAGGATAATTTGTACCATGTATAATTGCTAATTATAATCTAGTGGGTAGAGTGTTCGTTTAATGGCCTGGGAGACCGGGGTTCAATATTTGGTCAATTCATACCAAAGACTAAAAAAATGGCACTTAATACCTCCTTGCTTAACACTCAGCATTATAAGGTACGTATCAAGGGTAAAGTGGAGTAATCCAGGGAAAGGACTAGCGCCCTCCCAACAACTCAGTGTAGTAACTAATGAAAAGGGAGCCTTCGGTTCGCCCTTAACTACGGTCACCAATTTTACTTACTTTTCTTTTATAATTGTGAATAAATTGTAAGTAACTTTAGTATTATTAGTATTTCTAGATTAGTTGCGTATAAATTATCACTGTTTGGGTCCTAAGTGTGGATTAAAGAGATCTGTTTGAAAACTATTTGTATTAAATAGGAATACAGGAAATCATATATATGTAGGCAAACAAAGAAGTTTATAAGTAAATGAGGATAATAGCTTTATGATTGCAAAATTAACGACTGACATTGGCATAAAATAATTCAATAAGAGTTGGCATACAGTAAAACCAACCAACCAGCCAAAGATAAGTAGCAAACCAAAAATACAACCGTTATATATTTATGCAATTTTACATTCGGTTACAGAGTTTTCATACAGTAGAGTTAGGAAATTAATAATAACTTACAATATCTGTATCGATTATATAATGCTTCACTAGAAATATAAAAATCATGGTATCTTTGATTTGAAAGAAAATTATTATTTTTTTTTTAGATGTGTGTACTTGTTTATGAAATGACCAAAAAATAAATAACATGAAAGAAATATTCCTATTTGTCTTGTCACTTTTGTTCATCTCATATATATATATATATAGAACAAGTGAACCACGTCAGCTCGGTTTATATATATATATATAGAGAGAGAGAGAGACAGAGGGAGACAGAGAGAGAGAGAGCTGATGTGGCTGAGCGGTATGATACTAAGTCCAATGTAAAGTTGGGCGGGTTTCGATCCCAGCTTCAAGTGTCCGACGAGTCTAGCCACACTGAAGAGTGATGATACAACGAAACAGCCTGTCTGTGAATGACAATATATACGCTCCTCCACGGGGGTTGAGCACTCTTGCGAAGGAATTTACGGCTGCCACTCGCATAATGCAAAGCTCTTCGAATGACTTGAGCATTCTGATATCCGGTAAGGCAAAAATGTAAACAAACGAAAGCTACTATCTCATGCCTTATGATTCCCAAGCTGACGTGGTTCGTTTGCTAGCTGAGCGGTATGATCCTAAGTCTAACGTAAAGTTGGGCGGGTTTCGATCCTAACTTCAAGCGTCCTACGTGTCTACCTCACTGAAGAATTGTGATACAACAAATCAGTCTGTCTGTGGATGACATATATATATATATATATATGTGTGTGTGTGTGTGTGTGTGTAAATAATCAGGGTAAATCCGACAATATCGAGAAAAATTGATAAACAAGGTAATCCAAGAAGAAGAGTTTAATAAGAAATAAAGTCGACGTTATAATGTTTCGGTTCTAATTCTATTAAACATCCATTGTTGATTTAACATCACAAGATATCGTCCTTCCTTGTATTCATAATGGTTCATTAGAACCGAAATGTTATAACGTCGACTTTCTTTCTCTTCAAACTTTTCTTCTTCTTGGATTACCTTGTTTATCAATTTTTTCTCTATATATTTATATAAACATCGTGACAGTGTCAAATATTTTATGGTTTGGTTTTATGGCATATCAACCGTTATAGATTATTTAATGCCAAATCCTCTTTATACATATATATTTGATATGATTTATAAACATAAGTCAACAAAGTTAAAATATTCCAAGTATAGCTATGTATTACAAACAATTCATTTAAACATCAGTGATTTGTTTACACACAGTTAAATGATCAAACAGTTCTATTTCAAACAATTTAATTCAGCATAAATCATTTGTTTGCTCTCAGTTTAAATGCCAAACAGTTCTATTTGACCCATTGATGGGACCCTATCAGGTAAAACTACGCTGGGTTAGAGTGGAACTGGGAGTGATGGCCATGAAAGGGTACTCAGCATTTTCCAAAGCTCAAGCATTACTGGAGTCTCAACATCAAATTGTTTAGAATCATATCCCGAGATGCAATCGGTGTATTCTACAGCCCTAGCCGACTGGACAGTCAAATATCTTGTTACATTCAGATAGATGTTTTATTTTTGAAACAAGGGATTTCCGTGTATCGATATTTTTATTCTCATATTTTTGCCTAAAATACTTGCAGGTCTGTTATCTTGCACCGGAGTGATTTGAAACCATACAAGCCATAGGCTTTTAGCTCTCTTTTCGTTCACATACCTTATAACTCTATTTGCTTGGTACAAACCTGAAAGACCATTTCTTTTTCAAAACTTATTTAAATAATAATTTTTTATATATTAGCTAAACGGGCAGGACTAATTAAAAAGAAAACCCGTCTTTGCTGAATGAACTGTGGTACAATTATCTCAAAATGTCTAAAAACAGTTTTGTATGAATACGAATCACAAGAAATTTAGCGAACAAAATTTCAAAACCATCTCTTGACTGAGTGTCCATATATTCCATTGACATTTCTGGTGGTGTTAATGAGAATCGTCTATACAATGAAAGAACTAATAAATAGATAAATAAGATCTGATTACGTATCGACTCATTTTATAATTGTCACGTTGTTACATAAGATTTTAAATAGATTCTCGGCGTGCTTATGAATGACATCTGCTGAAAAGCTGAATTCTTTTAAAAGCTGTTTTATTATCTTTTTAGAATTACAATTCTAACCTCTCATATAAGGGGATTTCCAGTGGAGTAGTGGCGTAGTGGCAAGAGTGTTGGACATCATAGTAAGCAGGTTCGAACTCCAGTCGTGCAATTACGTTGACTTTCGAAGTCATATTCTTGAGAAAGGTATGAAGTTCATTATCACCAAGATATGGGTTAAATAGTACCACTACTGTTTTACCAGGACAGCTTTGGCATTAAATAACACACGAACGTTGACATGCTATTAAACTAAGAAACCAAACAAAACCTAACCATTTTTGCCCTGTCGGCTGGGACTGTAGAATACAGTAAGTGCATATCTGCAGAGAGAAAAGACCCCGCCCCCTGCTAACGAGTGTTCTGGATATGATACTAAACAATCTAATGGTGAGGTTCCAGTAATGCTGAAGCTTTGGAGAATGCGGGGTACCCCTTCATTGCCATTGCTCCAAGGTCCACTCAAGGCAAGAGTGGTAGCACCTGATAGGGACCTATCTATAGCTCAAATAGAACTAAACTGTGTACTTATACTAAACTAAATTGCTTGAAATTGAACTATTTTGTATGCTAAACTCAATTGTTTGAAATAGAACTGCTTTTCACCTTGAAACTATACTTATGCTAAACCGAATTGTTCGAAGTAGAACTGTTTTGACATTTAACTGTGTGTGGACAAAAACTATACTTATACTAAACGGAACTGTTTGAATTAGAACTATTTTACTAAACGGAATAGCTTGAAATAGAAATGTTTTTGACAATTAAACAATGTACTTATCCTAAACTGAATTGTTTGAAATAAAAGTGTTTATTTGTATAAAAATGGATTTGGCATTAAATAACCAACAAAGGATGATATGCCATAAAACCCAAACAACGCAGTCTATAATCAAAATCCGATAGACAGATGGATGAAGGGATGCATACTCCCCTTCTCTAAAAAGGGTGATCTCGGTTTAGCTAAAAACTACCAAGGCATAACACTTATATCCATAGCAGCCAAAATCTACAATGCCCTACTACGAAACCGCATAGAACCCAAAATCGACAACATACTTAGGAAAAACCAAAATTGCTTCCGAAGAAATAGATCCACAACCTCATAAATATTAACCATCCGTAGAATCCTTGAAGGTGTACGGGCAAAAAAACATACAAGCGACATTAATATTTGTCGACTTTACCAAGGCCTTCGATTCCATTCACAGAGGGAAAATGGAACAAATCCTACTAGCATACGGCCTACCTAAAGAAACCGTAGCAGCAATAACGATTCTCTATAGAAACACCAAAGTGAAAGTACGATCACCAGATGGAAACACAGAATACTTCGACATTGTAGCAGGAGTACTACAAGGGGACACGCTAGCTCCGTACCTCTTTATCATTTGTCTAGAGTACGTACTTAGAACATCGATTGATAAAATCAGAGAGAACGGCTTCGAGCTGACAAAGAAAAGAAGCAGAAGATACCCCACAAAAACAATTACCGATGCCGACTACACCGATGACATAGCGATACTGGCAAATATACCCAACCAAGCCGAAACACTACTGCATAGTTTGGAACGAGCAGCCGCAGGCATAGGCCTCTATGTCAATGCACACAAAACGGAATATATGTGCTATAATCAAACAGGTGACATCTCCACACTAGACGGAACCCCTCTTAAACTAGTAGACAAATTCACTTACCTAGGAAGCAGCGTCGAATCAACCGAAAAGGACATCGACACGAGGTTAACGAAGGCATGGACAGCTATCAATAGGCTATCGATTATATGGAAATCAGACCTAACTGATAAAATGAAACTCAGTTTCTTCCAGGCAGCGGTCACATCGATACTGCTATATGGATGTACCACATGGACTCTAACAAAACGGCTGGAGAAGAAGCTAGACGGCAACTACAAAAGAATGCTGTGAGCAATATTGAACAAGTCCTTGCGGCAACACCCCACAAGACACCAACTGTACGGCCACCTGCCTGCCATCACGAAAACTATCCAAGTTAGACGAACCAGACATGCAGGACACTGCTGGAGAAGCAGGGACCAACTCATAAGTGATGTACTCTTATGGACCCCCACATATGGCCGAGCAAAAGCAGGACGACCAGCAAGAACATACATTCAACAACTATGTGAGGATACGGGATGTAGTCCAGAAGACCTGCCAGAGGCGTTGAACGATAGGGAGGAGTGGCGAGAGAGGGTCAAGGATATCCGTGCTACCAGCACGACATCATGATGATGATGATGATGATTTATATAATTATAAACTCACTGTTAATAAAAATAAGGTATTTTAATTTGAACACCCGATATACAAAAGTGATACATTCTCATTTCCATTTTACCAAGACACATAACAAAGTAAAGTATTCTTATCTACATTTGCACGGGAAATATGAAAAAAAGGAAGTATTCTAATCATAATTTTGCCAAAAGAATATATCACCCTGTCAGAGGGAATTAGAATACGCCAAGTGCATCTTCTGTAAAAGGGGTAAACACTGCGCCCAAAAGAGATGCCCAGAGTATGACACTAACCTGTATCCTGTAGAAAGGCTCCAGTTCTCAACACCTGAGCGGCGTGGATTATCCCTTCATTGCCATTACTCTTAATCCACTCTGACATGGACAGGGAAGATTATTAATTGATTGTATATAACTGCGTGCAAATTATTTGCATCAAGAATAGTTACATGAAGTTATAATTGTTTACTAAGGATTATTATTACAGGGTGTCTCAAAATAGATGCAACCCATTAATATGAAAATGATTTATTACTGGGATAAGCGCAATGGCAGGCATTTGTAACACGTCCTGTAAAAAATGCATCCTTTCATGAATTTGGTATTAAATAACCTACAGTGGTTGATATGCCATAAAACCAAACCAAACATAATTTGGACATAGTTGGACCCAATCTAATATTAATAATTTATCCACAATTATATGGTTAAAGTACCGATTCGTATTTAGTTTGGTTTGTTTGGTTTTATGGCATATCAACCTTTGTAGGTTATTTAACGCCAAATCCATTTTTATGTAAATAATCTGTTCTATTGAAAACAGTTCAGTTTAGCATAAGTACACAGTTTAATTGTCAAAAACATTTCCATTTCAAACTATTCAAGCAGTCATATGTAATAATTCAGTTAAGTGTAAATACAGTTTTAATGTCGAAAAACAGTTCTATTTGAAATAATTCAGTTAAGCATAAGCACGCAGTTTAAGTGTAAGTACGGTTTGTCAAAAACGTTTCTATTTCAAGCTATTCAGTTTACTCAATTCATTTTAGCATAAGTATGCTGTTAGTTCTATTTAACCCATAGATAGGGCCCTATCAGGTGCTACCACTCTGGGCCAGAGTGGACTTGGGAGCAATGGCAATGAAGGTGTACTCCGCATTCCCTAAAGCTCCAGCACTGCTGGAACCTCACCATCAGATTGTTTAGTGTCATATCCAGGACACTCGTTAGGGGGGTCTTACCCCTCTGGAGAGGTGCAGTCAGTGTATTCTACAGCCCCAGCTGACTGGGCAAGATTCCTATTTAATAATAATCATTTGTTTGCACACAATTATATGGCTTAAAGTATTCCTATCTTGTACCAATAATTTTATATATGGTTTCAAGTGACTAATATAGGGTCTCTCAATATATATAGGACCCAATTGACTGCTAATAACTCTACTAATAATAACGTTGTGCATTTTTTTAATTTCAGATTTGAAAAGAGTTTACTATAACAACTATTAATCCTCGATCGTAATGACTTTGACAAGAGAAGAAATATTTTGTGTCACAACTTATTTAGAGACAAAATCATTCAAAACTCTTTCGAAATAGATGCAACCTCGTAATATGATAATGATCTATTACTGAGACAAGTAACTCAAAAAATATTGGATGTCCTGGAAGTTGATATTATAACAATTAAAAAAACATTGATTTGATGTCTCAAGCTCATTGGATGCATTTTTTTACAGGGCGTGTTCCAAATGACCGTTATTGCGCTTGTCTCAAATATCATTATCATATTAACGGGTTGCATCTATTTTGTGACACCCTTTTCCTATGCTTTTATTAAGTTGTCTTTTTCTTCGTCATGTTATTTACATGTGAGCGTTTTAAAAGTTTCCTAGATTTAAAATCTCGTTTTTATTACATTCGTTAAGGCACGCCATTTCCTTCAATCTTCAAAAATTTTTATTGATAAATAATCTATGAGTCACTACAACAGAGGTATATAAACATTACCGCCACCCTAACAACTACTCGCATATCAACAGAAACCTGGTTCAAATCATATATTCTTTTTTCTTAATCTTAGCTTTTTTAATCTCAAAATCAAATGGATAGGCATGCGTAAATATTTACTTCTTTAGTGATGAGAAAAAATGTACTAGTATGTCAAAACTGTGTCAATAATGACATCGGAAACTGTATTGACATCAACAGAACAAAAATAAACATCTATTGGATATGGTCAACGTTAAGCAAATTTTTAAAAAAAGACGATTCAGTCATATCCGTCAATGTCCTGAAAAGTTATCAACCCAACCAAGAAAAATATAATTTTATCTATTTTTTTTAGCTCTATTCTATTTGTTTGTTTGTTTTTTTTTGGTTTTTTTTAATGTTTAAAAAAACTTGAGAAATGAATTGTTGAACTGTGGAATTAATGCGTGAAATGAAATGTACAATCTATGGCTCTTTGTCAAGGATGGAAAAACTGCACCTTTTGGGCCTCAAGCAAGGTCAATGTAGCTCACGAGAAGTTTTCAGAATTCAAAGAGATACCCCCAATATCTTCCTTCACAATATTTTTAAAATATCACTCTTATTTCTATCTTTCCAATTCATATATAGTCAATAGTCAGATTAAATAGCAAGTATTGGAAATTTATTGTTTTTCAGGATGGTTCATGGCGTGTCCCTTATTATTATTATTATCATTATTATTATTATTATTATTATTATTATTATTATTATTTTGTTCGCACCCTTTCTTTGGGTTGAATGCCCTTTTAATCTCTGGCATTAAGACCTTTGGTTCGTACTTTGGTACGAAAATACGCGGAAGGAAAAGATCCGGTAGCTGACTCCGTATGCGGGTCGACCACGTGGGGCAAAGGCCTTCTGCTTCCTATTTTACTTCCCAGTAACAAGAGAGAGCGGCGGTTGCTGAGGAGTTCAGCACTGAAGTGGACTTTTGGATGTTATGAGTCAACTTCGAAAAGTTGAATTCGCCTTTACTTCCCAGCATATGTGACATATGCCTGGGAGAAAGTGGTTCCTACCATGAAAGTTCTACTGCTTGACTCCAGCAACAGTAAAAATGGACCTAAAGTATATGCTTTGGATGTTATAATTCAAATTTGAAAAGTTGAATTCCTCTTTTGGCTTCACGGCAGGATAGAGAGCGGGCGTGCCCCAGGCTCTGCTAAAGGTTGACAGACTATGGCATTTTGAATTTCAACTTCGAAAAGTTGAATTCGCTTTTGTTTCTTTTTACTTCTTAATAGCCACTGAGAGTGGCTGCTTGCTATGAGGCCTCTAGACGTTATAATTCGACTTTGAAAAGTTGATTTCCCCTTTTTTACTTCACGGCAGGGGAGAGCAGATGTGCCTAAAGTAGCCGGAACTGAAATTGACTGACTTTGAGATTTTGTGCTTCAACTTCGAAAAGCTGAATTCGCGTATTCGCCTTAATCCCAGCCTATGCGACATATGCCTGGGAGAAATTGTGTGCTCAATAGGAATCTAGAGGAAAGAGTATTTCAAACAAGCAGCTCTTTACACTTGTTCTTCTGCCTAGATTGTAACAGGAAGAAAGAAAAGAAGATATTACCACTGGCATTGCAGACTACTGAAAGTAACACAAATTAAAATTTCGGGAAAAAAAAACAGGACAAAGGCTTTAAGTCTTTTCAAGAAATACAGCAACTCTGCAAATGGACTGCTTATTTTACTTTGTTCAAATTCCCGTGGGTTAATTTTGTTTGTAAAAACCTGTTTGAGTCAGTATATTTCTTTCCTTCTTTCTCGGTTGTACTAATATTTTTATGGGTTAATTTTGTTTGTGGAAACCCATCCTGTAGCAACTGTTTTATACAGTTTTATTTTGTTACTAGGCGCCTTTTTGAAAATATTGTAACGCCGGCATATGGGAAAATATATGCAACTTTTTTGTAAATAAACTTTTTCGTGTTGTAACCAAACAAGACCATTTGTGTTTTTAACCTGTTTTCCCCCTCCCCATTTTGTTTCAGACACGAACTAAGGTCAAATTTATCTGCAAGAGGATGAATTTCCGACTTTGAAGCGTTATAATACATGACTCTAAACTCATCTGGTAAGTTGCCAGGTTTGGTACTATTAACATTCTTATTCGAAAAACCAAAATCATCTTCTATAATAAAACACCATCGGTATTTGTAAATGTATTTTTCCTTCTAATGCTCCAAATCGATAATGGTGTTCACGGAAAATAACTTAAGTAATAAATATTGAATCAGGCTTTCTAGCTTATATTTGTAAGTTTTTAAATATAAATATTAGTATGTATCGAAATATGGTTATCATATCAACTGATATAATTCATAAGAAAAAGAAAACAGGCATGATGAAAGCAAAACAGAATAGTTCATATGTTTTTGAGATAGAATTAATTCTGTCATGAATAACTGCGTGTGTCTCCGTGAGAATGCGCACTGGCACAAGCTGTTACCTTATTCAGTTATTGTTGTCTACCGTGTTTATTATCATTTTCCAGCTGAACGAGTAATGACAAGACAACACATGCTGGTTGATATTCATTAACAAGTGTTTTGAATTATTTTTGCTATTTTTGTCTCTTCGTTCTTTTTTTTCTTTTTAATCTATTGTCTTAACACTTTCAATAGGGCCGCACCGTGTGAGATTTTGTTGCCGTAGTTGTTTAGTCTTTTCTGCTTTTGTTTATTTTCTTACCTGAAATACGGCATGAAAGCGTTTATTTATCGAAATTTACATATAGTAAATAACTGACATACTTCTATTGATCTTTTATTATTATTATTATTATTTTGGGGGTGGGGGTTACATCAGCGTTAGCTGATGACCTTTCACTGGAGTCTGAGCAACAGCAAGTGTCCACATGTTTCCAGGACTCTTCTCAGTATTCTTGGCAATGTTAGCAATACTATGGTCTGGACGGTGTCTATTTTTCCTGATTTCCATTTCCTCCTGTCTTTTTTACCAAGCCCTTGTGCACCAACTACAATTGGTATCACCGTCATCACTCAATGTTCTACGGTTTTTAGCTCTTTGGCAAGGTCCAAGTATTTATCTTTTTGCTTCCTTTTATTTTTACTCTAATGTCAACCAGAACGGCAAAATTCACAAGATGACAAATTCTATTTTTCTTGCAAATTAACACTAGTCTCGTCTTCTGGCAGAGATTACGTGATTCGTTTGTATCTCAAAATTCCAGTGAATTTTATGCATCTGATTCACTAGGACGGATTCTGGTTAGTGCATATACTATTTAATAGTATGGTCAAAATTCAATCTTTTGCACAATTCACTATGGATCACTTTTCCTACCCTATCGTGCTTAGTCGTATACTCCTTTTGTGCTAGTTTACTGTATTCGCTTATTAGATGATTCACCGTCTCATCTCTGTCTCCATATAACCTGCGCTTGCTGTTTTGTTGTGTGTTATCAATTTTCGCTTCAATATAATTAGTTCATATGGTATTGTTTTATACTAGGGTTAGAAGAGATTCAGTTTCTCTCTTCACGTTTCCATTTCGTAGCCATGCCCATGTCTTTCTTTTTCAATCTCGTCAGTTTGACGCTTAAAATATCCATAAAATTGTTTTTCTTCCCATTTCTATTTCCAAGTTTTTGTTTTTTCTGTTTGTTCTTGTGTTGCCAACGTTGTCACTGTTGTAATTAGTCTTTCTTTGATCTCTTTAATGTAAGTTTTGAATCCTTGTATTGATGCATCTACGTAGTCCTCAATGCTGGCGAGTCATCTTCTCCTTTTTTTGACAGATAAAGTCAATGTCATCTCTGGGATGTAAGGTCTCATTCATCGTCATCATTTTTCTTGTCCTTTATTCCATTTATTTGTGTTTATCCCTTGTCTAAATTTAAGAATTATCCTGAGTATCTTAAAAGGGGAACTACCTAAGTGTTTATTCCTTTGATGAGATTTCTGCAGCAGTGATTGGTTCTGAGAAGTTTTCCCATTCTTCTGAAGTTCCCTTGTCTTATTTGTTTTATTTCATCCTTGTTTGTTTGATGTTAACCGCTTTTAATATTCCAAAGTACTTGTAATTTGCCTTTTCTCCAAGTATTCTAATGCTTTCCTGATTTGTCACTTTTATTCCATCTGTTGTTTCTCTTTTCCTACTTTTCATTATCAGCAATGCACAGTTTTTAATGCCAAATTCCATTCCTATATCCTACTATTATTATTAATATTTACAAAGGTTGATATGCCATAAAACCCAACAAACCAATAACCTCATTTCAGCTTCTTAGTTTTCTTTGTTTTTCTACTTGTTCTTATGTTGCCAGTGCTATTACTGACTGTGGTGATTAGTCTGTCTTTGCTCTTTTTAATATAGCTCTCGAGTCCTTGTATTGATGCCTCTACATAATACTCAATGCTGGCAAGTCCTCTTCCTTCTTCTTTTGTCACATATAGTCTATATCATCTTTCACTTGTAGGGCCTAATGCATAGTCATCAAATTTCTTGTCCTTTATTCCATTTGTCTGAGTTTCTCCCTTATCTGTTTTAAGAATTTATTCCTTTGATGAGATTTCTGCAGCAGTGATTGATTCTGAGAAGTTTTCCCATTCTTCTGAAGTTCTCTTGTCTTATTTGTTTTATTTCATCCTTGTTTGTTTGATGTTAACCGCTTTTAATATTCCAAAGTACTTGTAATTTGCCTTTTCTCCCAGTATTCTAATGCTTTCCAAACTTAGCAGTTTTATTCCATTCGCCAATGGTCCGGGAGACCTGGGTTCAATCCTAGGTCGCGTCATACCGAAGACTTTAAAAATGGTTCTTGATACCTCCTTGCTTAACACTCAGTAATATAAGGTAGTATGTATCAAGGGTAAAGTGAAGCAATCCAGGGAAAAGAGTAGCGCCCTCCCCTACACCTCGGTGTAGTAGCTATTGAAAAAGGAGCCTTCTGGTAAACCTCGACTACGGTCGCCAAGATTCCATCTGTTATTTCTCTTTTCTCACTTTTCATTATCAGCATTGCACAGTTTTCAATGTCAAATTCCATTCCTATATCCTATTATTATTATTAATATTATTTACGATTTTTTCGATTAACAGTGGTCTTTCACTGAAGTTTTAGTGACATCAAGTCTTCTAAGGTCTCCAGGACTCTCCTCACTATTCTCGACGATCTTAACAATGCTGTGCTCTAGATGTTCTCGATTCTTCCTTTGATTTCTACTTCCTCCAGTCTTTTTTCCAAGTCTGTGAGGTCCGTTCTAACCGCACCAACTACAATTGACTTGACCGTCACTATTATTATTATTATTATTATTATTATTATTTTACTCTTTTGAGAGTTTTCACACCAGCGTTAGCCGATGGTTTTTCACTGAAGTCTGAGTGACAGGAAGTCACCTCAAGTCTCCAGGACTCGTCTTCATATTCTGGCCGATCTCAAAAATGATGTAGTTTGGATGATCTCCACTCGTCTTCTTATTTCCAAGTCCCATAATTTTTTTCCGTTTTCTAGCAAGGTCTGCATACTTTTCGCTTTCTTTCAGTTTTTCGCTGTGGTCAGTTGGAACGGCAAAGTCCACTATTCGGCAGGTTCTCTTTTTCTTTTTTTTCTTTTTTTTTTTTTTTTTTTTTGTTGACTATGACAAGGTCTGGTCGTCCGTTTCTATCTCAAAATCCCAGAGAATTTTGTGCGTCTCATTTTTCTGGACGGATTCGGGGTTGTGTATATACCATTTCTGCGTATAGTCAAATTTTAATTTCTTACACAATTCCCAGTGGATCATCTTGCCCACCCAATCATGTCTTTCTTGTCTTATACAGTCTTTGCGCTAATTTACTGCATTCGCTTATAATGTAATTGATCGTTCGTCTCTATGACCACATAATCGATACCGCTATTTTGTTGCGTCTTGTCTATTCTAGCTTTGACATAGTTATGCCTAATGATGTTATTTTGTGCTGCTATCAGAAGAAATTCATCATCATCATCATCATCATTATTATTATTATTATTATTATTATTATTTCGATGAATTTTGTTTTCCACGTTTTTATCTAGGAATATGGACCAAAAGTTAAATGGTCAGTTGGTTTTACGACTTGTAAATCTTTTTGGGTTATTTAATGTCGGGGTCAGCCTTTCTTTATTTTTCCAAGCAATTATATGGTTTCAAGTAACTAACAATAATAATCACTTGTAAACAGTTATAGATTCAAATGACAATTCTTATTATAAAGATTCGTATACAGTTAAATGAGGAGGGTTATCATCGTTGGAAATTACTTGCCAAGCAGAATTCAAATACGGAACGAGGTTGTTTGCGTTTCACTTCGCGCTAATACCTTTTGAAAAAGCATAAACCTACCTTTCTTCTTTGTATGTGAAACTATGTAATTGCTTATAAATTATTGGTTTTAGGTTGGAATACTTGAAAATATATAACTGTATGCAAACAAATGGTATAAGTAAATTGGAATATTTGCTTTAAACCATATAGTAGTATATGAAATATTAGTTTTAAATATGAATACTAGAAATCATACAACTATGGGTGGGGGGTCCTCGTAGTGTAAATGGTTAAAGCGATGGACTGCGGAATCGTAGTAAGCGAGTTCGTACACCAGTTGCGCTATTACGTCACTTTCGGACAAATACCCTTAAGAAAGGTATGAACCCTTTTATCCTCCCAGCTATGGGTTAAATAGTAACATGACTGTTCTTCTATGAGAATGGCTTTGGCATTAAATAACCTACAAAGGTTGATATGCCATTAAACAAAGAAGCCAAACCAAACCAAAAAACTATGGTTAAATACTAGGGCAGACTTGACTCTTTTTCATTTTTTATAAAAAAGATTATTTCATGGTTCAATTGTGCCGAGTCCATTCTATTTTAATTATTATAATCATTTCACCATTATTGCGTACAAATGTGTCAAATATGTATAAGTTTGTTGAAATTACATTTCTGTAATTCAATATGGTTTTCAGTGATTACTTTTTTTATGTCGTTTTAAAAAAACATGCATAAAAGATTTTAAGATTGAATCGGATAATCTCAGAAATAACAGTGACAAAAAGAACTTAAGAGGACATTTTGGGAAATTTTCATATGAATTGCTTAACATAATTTGATCTCTATTTAGATATTGTACTGATATTGTCTGTGTTCTGTGCAAAGATTATTTCTTTTTCTTTCTGTGAGCAGTTCTGTTGGTGGGGCTAAGAATACGCTGACTCCCCTCCGTGCGTCACAGAAGAATTGAATTTTCCTTCTCCTTGACTGGTAGCTTTACAAAGGCAAAAGATCTGAGTCTGCTCAAATATTTACCCATAGCAGATAAAAGATATGGATTCATGCCTTTCATAAGGGCATTAGCACAAAGAGAAACACAAACAGCTTCGTCCAGTACTTGAACTCGGCTCACCGTTTCCATGTCCTACAACAAAAACTGCCTCACCACTCAATGATCAACCTTTGCGCATATATCGAACAAGCCAGCATAGTTTACTGCGTGAAACTGTGGTAGTGAGAGAACCTGTTGTAAGTGAGACCTACAGTGAGAGAACCTGTTGTAAGTGAGACTTGCAATGAGAGAACCTGTTGTTAGTGAGACTTGGAACGAGAGAATCTGTTGTAAGTGAGTCCTGCAATGAGAGAACCTGTTGTTAGTGAGACTTACAATGAGAGAACATGTTGTTAGTGAGACCTGCACTGAGAAAACCTCTTTTTATCGAGACTTGTAAGGAGAGAACCTGTTGTTAGTGAGACCCGCAGTGAGAGAACCTGTTGTTAGTGAGACTTGCAATGAGAGAACCTGTCGTAAGTGAGACCTACAGTGAGAGAACCTGTTGTTAGTGAGACCTGCAATGAGAGAACCTGTTGTTAGTGAGACCTGCAATGAGAACCTGTTGTTTGTGAGACCTGCAATGAGAGAACCTGTTGTTAGTGAGACCTGCAATGAAAGAACCTGTTGTTAGTGAGACCTGCAATGAGAGAACCTGTTGTTAGTGAAACCTACAGTGAGAGAACCTTTTGTTAGTGAGACCTGCAATGAGAGAACCTGTTGTTAGTGAGACTTGCAATGAGAGGACCTGTTGTTAGTGAGACCTGCAATGAGAGAACCTGTTGTAAGTGAGACCTGCAATGAGAGAACCTGTTGTTAGTGAGACTTGCAATGCGAGAACCTGTTGTTAGTGAGACTTGCAATGAGAGAACCTGTTGTAAGTGAGACCTGCAATTAGAGAACCTGTTGTTAGTGAGACATACAGTGAGAGAACCTGTTGTTAGTGAGACCTGCAATGAGAGAACCTGTTAGTGAGACCTGCAATAAGAGAACCTGTTAGTGAGACCTGCAATGAGAGAACCTGTTGTTAGTGAGACTTGCAATGAGAGAACCTGTTGTTAGTGAGACTTGCAATGAAAGAACATGTTGTAAGTGAGACCTGCAATGAGAGAACATGTTGTTAGTGAGACCTACAGTGAGAGAACCTGTTGTTAGTGAGACCTGCAATGAGAGAACCTGTTGTTAGAGAGACTTGCAATGAGAGAACCTGTTGTTAGTGAGACTTGCAATGAGAGAAAATGTTGTAAGTGAGACCTACAGTGAGAGAACCTGTTGTTAGTGAGACCTGCATTGAGAGGACCTGTTGTTAGTGTGACCTACAGTGAGAGAACCTGTTGTAAGTGAGACCTACAGTGAGAGAACCTGTTGTTAGTGAGACTTGCAATGAGAGAAGGTGTTGTAATTGAGACCTGCAATGAGAGAACCTGTTGTTAGTGAGACCTACAGTGAGAAAACCTGTTTTTAGTGAGACCTGCAATGAGAGAACCTGTTGTAAGTGAGACCTACAATGAGAGAACCTGTTGTTAGTGAGACTTGCAATGAGAGAAAATGTTGTTAGTGAGACCTGCAGTGAGAAAACCTCTTTTTAGCGAGACTTGTAAGGAGAGAACCTGTTGTTAGTGAGACCCGCAGTGAGAGAACCTGTTGTTAGTGAGACCTACAGTGAGAGAACCTGTTGTTAGTGAGACCTGCAATGAGAGAACCTGTTGTTAGCTAGACTTGCAATGAGAGAACCTGTTGTAAGTGAGACCTGCAATGAGAGAACCTCTTGTTAGAGAGACCTACAATGAGAAAACCTGTTGTTAGTGAGACCTGCAATGAGAGGACCTGTTGTTAGTGAGACTTGCAATGAGAGAACCTGTTGTTAGTGAGACCTGCAATGAGAAAACATGTTGTTAGTGAGACATGCAATGAGAAAACCTCTTTTTAGCGAGATTTGTAAGGAGAGAACCTGTTGTTAGTGAGACCCGCAGTGAGAGAACCTGTTCTTAAAATTTTTGAATCCCACTACCGATTATTTTTTACATCATATAACTATGTGCAATCAAATGATTACTGACAAATAAAGTTCCAATCATTAAAAATGCAATGGAACATTGAAAATCATGAGCAAAACATTTATAAATGATTTGAATTTTAGCTTTAGATAATTCATAAGTAGTTGTTATGCCGTAAATCAATTAAGCCAACCTAAACCTTACAGTGAGTTTAAACATTTTCATATAATTCTATAAAATTCCCTGTTGTATTCTTCAATTGAATAAGCACATTTTAATGCCGTTTGCTTTGTTGATAAATGTAGATAAATGTAGGTACATTATTTATTTGACTGTTTCGTATCCAAACTTGACAAATTATCAAATGGTTTTGTTTACCTCTTTATCTGGCTCATAAAGTTTCTGTTTTATCTATTATCTATCTTACCCCTTAAAACGCTGTAATCCCACACCCAACTTTCCCTCACTTCCGTCATCAACTCCTTGATTCCTGGCTGAAAACGAGCAGAAAATATAATATGTCCAACAACCTGATTGGCTATATATGTTGCTAGGCAATAGCGATATAAAATAGGAATTTCCCGGTCGGAATTGAAGCATTCTAGGTATATGTACTTACAGGAAGCGACACAAATACCAACTACTTGGTAAAAAAAACTCTCCCCTGTCAAAAGAAATGAGTGAGTATCAAACAGTTCAGTAAAAAATTTGGACCACCATACTGTTTACACAAGTAATTCTGAGGCGTTGGTGGTGTAACTGTTATCATTGAAGGAAATAGACGAAACGAACCGAGTTCAAATCCATGGCGAAGCTGTTCGTATTTCACATTGTACTAATACTCTTGGGAAAGGTATCAATTTAATTATTCTCCCACAACTATGCGTAAATAGTAGGGTAGCTAGGCTCTTTAATTTTGGTATGACAACTGGTCAAGGAAAAAGTAAACACTGAATTCAAACTAATTGTTTTGCGTCACATTCTGTTTGTGGCTATAGGATTTACACTCCTATATTTTAAAATGGCCGTCATGCCACTTGTTCTCGAAGCAAAGATGGCAGACGTCGGTAAACTAATCAGTCTCGGGAACCTATTGGCCATGAACACCACGTGGTTAGTGCTCACAACTACGCCCACAACTTCAATTTTGTCCCGCGTTTTTGGAGCCTACTGCAAGACAAAGATTGTCTATAAATACTCTCATCTTCCAACACTCACTCTCTTTCCATTGTGACTTCCAGAGAGAACACTCTCACTCTCTCCATTTCAACCAAGAGAGTTAATATACTCTTCCTCTTTTTTACATTTTACTTCCAGCTGTCAACCGCCACGAAAAGGTATACTCTCTGCAACCATTCCCTTCTTTGTTATACTTTTTCGGTGAGACTCTTTCCAGCCTCGAAAACAGAAATTTCGGCTAACCACAGAAAGAAACAAACAATCAACATGGGAGAAGACACGTTCCTCCTGACATACATTATTAAAATTCTCTAGAGATACTTAATCAACATTTATTTTAATCTACAGGACACTTTTATCATTTAGCCCTTTTTTCATAGCATTCGTGTTAGTCACACACACACACATACACACACAGAGGAATATTTAACAGACAGTAGAACACTCATAATGTTTTGAAATATTTCATTTAATGTACTTGTTGATTTATAAATTTAATTTTGTTTGTACTGCTTTGTTTTAAATGTATTTTTTCCGCGTCGTTTCACGTTGTGTAATTCATTTGCCTTTTCAAACATAACCCACAATAAATGGTGGGGAAATAACAACTAAACACCAAACAACATGTCACTCCACATAGCATACGAGTTGGGTAAATACATACTCAAGTGGTTTCATTTATAGTAGTGAAGACTTGTGTAGAACCAGTCGAAGTCACAACTCTAACGTGAAGAATAAACAACAAGAACAACACTTACCAGTTCAACAGCCCCAGCTGTAAAATGGGCAGTAACCCAATACCGAACCTGTAACATACTAAGCAAGTCAGTGTATGCTTACACTAATATACCCATTCACTTGACCAGCAACCAATCAGCGTCCAGAGAATGGATTTTGCCGCTTGAGAACAACGGAAGGCCCCAATGTCCATATAACCTTACCTCAAGTCGTAGCATTGCTTTTTACGCAAACGACTATTTACTCACAGCTAACGAGCATTACGCACGAATTCCAACCGAACCAGTCACATTTTTTTCTGGATGAGCTGATAACAGAAACATGGTGCACCATTCTGCAACAGATTCTCCTGAACAACAGCCTTCACATTTTAAGTTCGTTTTTTTTTTTTCTTTTAACTAGACTGATAGTCTTATTAAGGCTACTTACGCATAGGCAGGAGAGAAGAAAATAGCTCACGTCTCTCCCAAGAGCATGAACGCGAAGTGAAATCCAAACAGATTCGTCCAGGATTAGAACTCTGTTCGTCGGGTCCATTTTCTACGAAGATATTTCTTCTATTCAATTGATGCAAAGAGAGTCACCGTTGTGTAGAGGCTAACGTACTGATCTGAGACATCATAATGAATTCGAATTCCAGTCTTGCTATTACGAATTAATATCCTTGTAAAACATATGGAACTACTTGTCCCTTCAACTATGGGTTAAATTGTATCACAACTGTTCTTTTAAAAGGATGGTTTCGGCATTAAATGAACCACGAAGGTTGATTTTACATTAAACAAAGAAACCAAACTAAAAAAAAAATTGATGCAAAAGAAAAATTATTTTCCTTTTGTTTCAAAGTTTCAAAAGACTTCCATCTTTTCAGAAGAACCGTGCGTGTCCGGGGTACGACACTAAACTGCATCCGGTGGTGAGGCTCCACTTCTGGAGCTTTTGGAAGTGTGGAATAACTTTTTGTACTCATTACTTTCAGGTTCATTCTGAACCAGAATGGTAGTACTTGTTAGAGTCCCATTTATGAATCCAATAGATATTTTCAGAAATTATTAGTATTAGATCGGAATACTTGAAATCGCAAAAGTAAGTAAAGTAAAATTGGCGACTGTAGTCGAGGGAGACTACCACACCGAGGTGTAGGGGAGGGCGCTACTCCTTTCCTTGGATTGTTCCACTTTACCCTTGATACGTACCTTATATTTCTGAGTGTTAAGCAAGGAGGTATCAAGTACCATTTTAAAGTCTTTGGTATGACGCGGTCTGGGATTGAAGCCAGGTCTCCCGGACCATTGGCGAATACTTTTACTGAAACCATATAATTGTGTACAAATTATTAGTGCTAGGAAATAACCCCAGTTCCAATGACCACTAGTGCAATAGAGAAATCCCTGCTACAGGGATGGAATCTCCGGGACCAAATTTAGCCGCAAGAAAAGAATGTATACACAACAGTTTAATCCTGGACTAATGATAATTTAATGACCAAGAATCTGAATATGGCTGTCAACCATATTTAGTGGTGAAGCTCCAGTTCTAAAACTTTGATGAGTGTAGAGTAATGCTTTTATTGTCATTAACCCCAGGTTCACTCTGATCAGGAATGGTGTGTATGGGTTAAATTGGTGTGTTTGAAATTATTAGTGTACGATAGATATATAACTGTGTACAAAGAGATGATTTTGATTTTTTTTTCGGAGGAAAAGTTACTTGAAACCATACAAATGTCTGGAAAAAAACCCACTGAATTTACCATTAAACAACCCAACAATGATTGACATGCCGAAAAATCAACCAACCCAAACATTTATACAAGAACTTTTTGTGCTACACATAACGATGACAAACAAACAATACAATCACTTTACTGCCAGCATACACAAATATATCTTTTCAACCGATAAAATCATCATTTTAACTGTTTAAAACATACTGATCTTGTGCAAAAAAGATCTTAAAATTTCTGGAAAAAAATGCTTATTGAACTAATATCAATTGTCTTGATAGGAATAACCATCGAAAAATTCGCTAAAACTAGAAAACAACCGTTGAGGGTAAAAGATTTTCAGTTCGATCTTTACGAGAGACACATTATTGATTTTAAATAATCTTGACTAAAATGTATATTCCTTAATTCATGTTCATCATTCAGAGAAAGCTTACAGCAATGAACGTTTATAATATTTATGTTAACTAGTTTAGATTCCTTCATAAATTAGGGAATTATTTATGCGTGGATCTTCAGTCGGGTAGAGATGATGGCATTAAATGTGTTGTCAAGTTGAGAGCTCAAGAGCATCAATTTCGTTTTCTTTGTTTAATGATATATCAACCTTCGTGGGTTATCTAATATCAAAGCCGTCCTTGAAGAACAGTAGTGGTAAAATTTAGCCCATAGCTGTTGTGATAAGGGGGTTCATTCCTTTCTAAAGGGTATTAGTTCAAAAATTAATGTAATAGGGCGACTGGAGTTCAAAGAAAGAAAGAAAGAAAGAAGGTAAAGAGCTTGGGAGGAAAGAGTAATCAAAAAAGTGCATGAAGTGATATTGAGAAGACAGAAAGTTATTGTGATTTATTGTAAAGAAGAAAGTGAAAGAGATGAAGAAATTAAGCAAAGTAGTCTAATTATACGCACACACACACACACACACACAACTCTCTCTCTCTCTCTCTCTCTCTCTCTCTCTCTCTCTCTCTCTCTCTCTCTCTCTCTTAGTGATGTTGAGTAATATCTCGTTTTACCATAAACGAAGTTTTCATTACTCACCTATTCGACCAGGTTGTATGACCAATACATACACACACACACAAACCTATATGTATGTATGTATGTATGTATGTATCACTATATGCTATATATGAGTAGATTATTATTATTATTATTATTATTATTATTATTATTATTATTATTTTCCACCTCAAATATGAGCAAAACCATAGGGAAGACGGAGCTCTCTAACCTTTTTGGATAACCAGCATAAAAGAATGACATTGTTCTCTCAACTCCTTTGACGACACTGGTGCCAAACCGTATCAGTCCTTGAACTTCTCTCTTAAACAACATCGGTCGTGTAGAGAGAGGAGACTAATTGTATGTGCAATACCCGGTCTTCCATACAGCCTTATCCAGATCTATGGCCAGATCCCACTGAAGTTTCATTGGTCTCGGGAAACCAATTGGACGACGCCAATTAAGCACCAATACTTGCACTATGAATTTTGACAACAGTACGCAGTGACTTTCGCGGAATGACACGTGACAAGCGCGTCTCCTTGATGTTTCAACACTCTTCGTTATTCTTGCAGATTTTGAAATCAATACTGTAGTCTGAAAGGTTTCACTTCTTCTCAGCATTTTCAGTTTTTTCAGTCGTTTTGCAAGGATATTCGAAACCATTCTAAATACTCTTATGATAATGGTTACAATCTTGATCAATGTCGTCGTCATCATCATTATTTATTAACCACATTAATTACTAACAGTTATACGAAACATTAACGGAACTACCAACGTCATCAACTCAACAAAGATTTTTTTTATATTCGGTTAGATGTGTAATAGATTGCATATTTTTATTTTCTGTTGAAGCGTTTAAAATTAATCAATTCACAGCGTATTCTTTTTTGAAAAAAATCGATCCGAGAAAAAAAAAAGAACTATTCGGGTGTTTAACGCCCTTTATATAAAAATCGCAAACAATATAAAAGCTTTCGTTATGTCTTTAAAAAAAAGTCACTTTTTTTAATATGATCAAAACTAGTGACTGGTGCATTCAAACATTACGTATCGAAGAAGCATTAAAATATGGTCGAAAAAAAAAATCCGATCATCATCTTGTACGGTATAAAACAGACTCTTTCTTCTATCATATTTCTGGAAGAAATTTCTCACATACAAGTCTCTTTTTTGCCAATATCAGTTTAGTAGATTAGAAGAGTTGGCAACTTTGGAGTTAGTAACTATTTTTATTTTAAAAGTTTGAAAGAAAGGCGAAAGATGAGTGTTAATCACTTTATATAACAAATATGAATTCATATGTACAATGTTAATGATATATGAATTCATATGTACGAAATGGGGAAAGAAGTGTACGAAAAAATAGTCCAGTGACTTGCGGGTAAAATTTCTTGGTCATGACCATGTCATTTTTTGCGGGGTGGATGCTTTTGTATTTAAATATATTGTACAGAATAACTTATACTAAAAAATTCTAAGTAACTTTATGTTGAAATTGGGAGCCTCTGGTGGTGTAATAGTTAGCAAGCTGGACTAACAAACCTTTACAAGTGAGTTCGAGTCTCATGGGAAACTCCATTCATACGACCTTGTGCCACATCTAAGCAGAAAGCTTAATAAATTATAATTTTACGTTGAAGGAACCATTTTCATTACAGAAGACCACACGTGTAAGCATCTGACTTAGAAATAAGAAAAAGGGTTTTTTCTCTACGACAAAAAGAACTCTTTCTAAAAAAAAGAATTTGAAGTCTAAGACGGTCCATTCAGAAAACACCTGGGGCTACAATTTACCCATGACTGTATTAAACCATAGATACCAGGATTTTGTAATTTCTAAAGGAACATTATACGATAAAAAACGGACAGTATTTGATATCATTTATCAGCAAATTCTACAGCATTGAAACTCTGTTACCAAAATCATAAATATCTTGCAATCCAAAATAAGTACACCTTTACAACTTGGGCACTTGTTGTAGTGTCTGTAGCGGAATACAGATACTGTGGATGATCATCTGATGCCCGCATCGATCAAAGAAAAAAAACAATGATACCAATTCTTCTAAGCAAATTTAGAACTTTTATTATCAGAAGTCGATCGAGGTTACATTCTGTTTATCCTACAACTTCTCTTTCTTGCACTTCCTCAATAAACACCTGACGATATCGGGGTCATTTCCAGGTCACCGCATTACACACCTGCTCTCAGATGTCATTGATGACGTCGAGCCACTATATTACATAGCTCTGAGTTGAACACATTATCCAGCAATACTTGGGTCACTTGAAATAAATCGTTCACAAATATTGATTACAAAATAAGAAACAATTCGATGTGCTAAAAAGTTGTAAAATACACATAATTTTAAAAAATGTATGCAAATATAACGGCTGTCACAATGATAAAACAAATTAATAAATTCCGAATGTATAAATTAGTACGAACGTACTAATTTTAACAATCGTACAGCTGATTAATTTCATACTCTTATTATGGAGAACAATTAAAAATTTAGTTCTAATCGAATTTTGTTTAAACGTAACAGAAATGAGACAGATGTTCAGTCAAAGAATTCTAAACAATAATCCATCTTCTGATCGTTGAATGTTGTAAATTTTTCCTTTTTCCTTCTTTTTTAATAATAATAACTAACACTGATGTTGTCGGCCTCTTTTGGCCCAAATTTCACAATAGCTGTCCAATTTGTTTCGTTTGCATTTACTGAATAGCCTGATGGTATATTTTACTCTTTATGAGTTTTTATATGAGTATTATCAGGTTGACTTCTCTAGACAGCAAGTCTCATCTGGAACCAAGACTCTTCTCAGTAGTCAAACATAACTCCAGTTCCGCCAGTTTTTGGTGGTTGGGGAGTTTAGGTTATTTGGAATTGTTCGAAAAGCTCCGATTGGTCTCACTGTCATCTTCATGTTTCACTTGTTTTACTTTGTTCACTGGCAAATTCCATTTATTCATCCAGAACAGTTTCCAGACTGGAAATGTACCATTGATCGACGTGGTAACATTTCAACGTTTATCTATCTTTTCGCTTTCTTTTATTTTCTCTCTAGAATTAGCCGGAAGGACAAAATCTGCTAAATGGCTTTTTCCTTGTTAATTATCACAAGGCTTGCTCTTCAGAGAATTTTAAGCGTCTCATTCTCAAAGACGGATTCTGGATTTTGCATATCATTATTATTCCTTGCAAGTTTATCACACCAGCGTTAGCTGATGATTTTTCACTGGAATCAGGGAGACAGCGAGTCTCTTCAGGTCTCCAGAACTCTTCTCAGTATTATGGCCGACCTTAACAATGCTGTAGTTTAGATGGTCTCGGCTCGTCCCCATTTTCCAACTCTTCTAGCTTCCTTACTCACCCTTTGGAGATCGTTCCAAGTGCACCAATTACAATTAGTATCATCGTCACCTTCATGTTCCATAGCTTTTTTAGTTCTCTTGCAAGATCTAAGTACTTGTCTCTCTTTTCGTTTTCTCTGACTTTTACTCTGTGGTCTGACGGGACGACAAAGTCCACTATTAGACAGGTTCTATTTTTTCTTCTTTTTTTCTTTTTGTTAATTATTACTAGGTCTAGTCTTCTGGCCAGGATAAGGTGATCTGTTTATATCTCAAAATTCCAGAGAATTTTATGTTTCATTCTTCAGGACAGATTCTGGTTTATGCATATACCATTTCGTAGTATGGTCAAATGTCAATTTCTTGCACAATTCCCTGTAGGTCATCTTCTCCACCCAACCATGTCGAGTCTTGTACTCTTTATGCGTTTGTTTCCTGCATTTACTTATTATGAGGTTAATCTTTTCGTCTCTGTCACCACATAATCTACATTATAATTTCAAAAGGAACATAATACAATAAAAATGGACAGTATTTGATATTATTTATCTATTTTCGCTTTAATAAAGTTGATCCTTATGGCGTTTTTTAGTAGCGAGTAGAAGAAATCCCCTTTGTCTTTTAAGGCTTGCCTTTTTTAGCCATGTCCAAGTTTTCTCGTGAGAGTTTTCATTTGTTTGTCGCTTGAAATATCCATACAGTTGTTTTTCTTCCCATTTCTGTTTCCTTGTTATTGTTGTTCTATTGATCTTTATGTTGTCAGTATTCTTAATGGTCGCTGTAATTAGTCTTTCTTTGCTTTTTTTTATGTTGTCTTCGAGTCCTCAAATTGATGCATCCACGCTATCTTCAATGCTGGCAAGTCTTCCTCCTCCTTTTCTTGACACAAATAGTCTGTCTATGTCATCTTTCTGATGTAAGGCCCCATTAGCTTTTTTGTCCTCTGGTCCATTTGTTGAAGTTCTACATTTCAAGAATGGTCCCGGGTATCTTACAAGAGGGACAGCCCAGGTGTTTATCCCTTTGATGAGATTCCTGCAGTAGAGCTTGGTTTCGATAAGTTTTCTCGTTTGATTGAGATACTCTTTTTTAATTTTTTTTTCTTTCATTTCCACTTGTTTAATGGAGTCTGCGTCTAATATTTCCTTGTAGTTGTAATTTTATTATCTTTGCACTTGCTGCTTTACATCCTGTAGAGTGATTTCCAAACCACAAGATTTTTGAAAAACTAATCATTGAGCTATTTCCATAAATTCTATCACCTCCTTATTTGACAATCACAAAACGGTTCTTGCTTAGTCGGCTGCGGCTGTAGAATATACCGACTGCATCTCAGCTGAGGGGTAAGACCACTGCAAGTGTCCTGGATATAACACTAAACAATCTTATGCAGGAACTTTGGGGAATGCGGGGTACCCCTTCATTGCCATCGCTCCCATGTCCTCAATGGCTAGGAGTGGTAGCACCTGATAGGGTCCTCTCTATGAGTCAAATAGAACTAAACTGCGTACTTATGCTAATCTAAATAGCTTTAAATAGAGTAGTTTTGACATTTAACTGTGTGTAGACAAAAACTATACTTATACTAAACGGAATTGCTTGAATTAAAACTGTTTGACTAAACTGAATAGCTTAAAATAGAAATATTGTTTACCATTAAACTGCGTACGGAATTGTTTGAAGTGGAACTGTCTTTGTTTGCTAAACTGAATTGTTGGAAATGGAACTGTTTTTGACATCGAAACTGTACTTACGCTAAACTGAATTGTTTGAAATAGAACTGTTTTTGACAATTAAACTGTGTACTTATGCTAAACTGAGTTGTTTGAAACAGAACTGATTATTTGTATAAAAATGGATTTGGCATTAAATAACCTACAAAGGTTGATATGCCATAAAACCCAAACAATCAATCAAAATATACTTATACTAAACTAGATTGTTTGAATTATAATTGTTTGTCTAAATTGAATAGTAAATTGAATTACCAAAAAGAAAAAAAGAAAATGTAAATTGAATAGCTTGAAATAGAAATGTTTTTTGAGAATTAAACTGTGTACTCATGTTAAACTGAATTGTTTGAAATAGAACTGAACATTTGTATAAAAATGGATTTGGCATTAAATAACCTACAATGGTTGAAATGCCATAAACCCAACCAACCAACCAAAACGGTTTAAAAGTATATAATTGAATGTCTGCATAAAAGCAATAACAACAAACATGAAGTAAAGAATGAGTCTATAGGTGTAATTTAAGCTTCTGCAATACCAATGGCTCTCGTAACTTAGAAAAAGCACCTCGTAAGAAATAACCAGACTTTAACCAGACGTGGATTTATTATTAACTTCGAAATGCGTTGCCCCTCGCAGTCATAAGAAAAACAACCCCAGTAAACTGCGATAAAAGAAAGCAATAAAAATTAAAAGACAAAAAAAAATAAGTTGAATAAAAGAATGTAACACTTAACAATATTGAGTAGTGATTGATTGCCTGGGAAATGATTTTGGAAAAATATGCGGCGTGGGGGGGATTTCTCACTCTTTATTTACACCCCAACATAGTTGCAGAAAGTGAATCAGTCAAATAATATAAGTAACTTTGCAAAGTTGAAATAAAACAGAAATGACATGAAGAAATCGATTTATATGCACGAATTATCACCATGAAATCGAAAAGTGTTTTCACAATTTAGTCATGAAAATCCATAAGACAAGAAAATATTCTTAATATTATATTTGTTGGTATATATTTACCAAACCCCTCCACCATGTGCACGATATTACACGGGATCATCTTTTAAGCGGAGTGCAGTTTGAATTCAGATTTTTCCTTCTCCAAGACTGGTTGCCTTATAAAGGGTAAAGAATTAAGTCTGCCATACTATTTACCCAAAGCTGCTGGGCTGGGAGAATAGATAGATGTATGCCTTTCCCAAGAGTATAAGCGCGAAGTGAAATGCAAACAAGATCGTCCGGGATTTGAACTCGGATCACCGATTCCATTTCCGACAGCGATAACCTTATACTCAAAGCGCATCTGCACATTTGTGAAGGTGAATGTACATGTACTGGTGTATGTGGGAATTGGTGTATTGTGCATGTATGTATGTATGTATCTATGTAGATGTGTGTATAGTCATATCTAAAGGATTGCTATATAAGTTTGGGAATTTCTCAGATTTAAATAGATGATGAAATTGAGAGAGAATGATTTCTCGATCGGGACAAAAGGGTTAGCTTTTTAATGTTGGAAATAAACAAAAGTCTTCTGTATTATTACGATCAGAAGTCAATTGACAAAGATATTTTTTAGGTAACTTAGTTCTGAGAGGTCAGCGCGAAAAGAGCAGTTTTCTTTTCCGGGAGTCAAGGCTCATATATTCAAGGGAGCAATGAGTAATAGTTACGGTTCACAGCAGTGGTGGTTACGCTGCCGGACAAAGCTAGTGTTCCTTTCACACCGACCGTCCACGTTGGTCGCCGACAGAGAATAAGGAGTTCGAATCTAGTATAGCAAGTAGCAATGGGTCACCAAGAGCAGTAACAGTTCTATGGACGGCAGAGTTGGGAGTTATCTTTTAGACACAAAATGAGATTGAAAATTGTCTAGTGCCCCCCCCCCCCAGACTTCATATTGCAAAGTGCTACACGCCCCCTTCCACTAGGATTAACTAGAAGAGTGAATAAAAACAACAATACGTATATTCTGGAATTAGTTTTTGTTTATTTTTTATTCTTTGAGGAACTAACCTGTGGCTTTCACAGTTTTGACCAAAACTGGCGACCGAGATTTTTTTTTATAATTAAGCACAACTTGGGTGAGGTCGGTTAGCCAGCGAAACTGGATGAGCTGCTGACGACACTGTCACAAATGGTTATAGTGGAGATTAATAAATTTGGAGAAATGTAGTTTTGTGGCAGAACGAAACTTGAATTTTTGTTTGGTGCGTAATTTGACCGTTAGAGTCGCCGAACATTTTCAACAAATCAGGATGACTTGTCCTATTCAGCCCGAATCATATTTCTTAGTAGCACCAAAAATTGAAGAAAGTCCGCGAATCTCTCTCTCGCTCAGAAATCCTCAACGGGAGCGGACGTCGTAACGTCTGTTCCTGAATAGAGTAACAGCATCATACACTATAAGGAGAGTCATCTAGTTTATGGATCCCTTGGGTCTATCCTTCTAGACCAAGGGATCCTAGTTAAAAACAAATTAGATGATATACTCTAACAACTTCCCACCTTCTTTCCTTACTACTAGTCTGGCAGCATACCAGTGTAAAACCCTTTACTTCATGCTGCCATTAAAACATTCCTTTAAAACCTAACGACGTCTTCGTTCTTCTCCACTACCTTTATTTTCCATCAACATTTAGCGAGGGGATAACAACCAACGAAATGTCAACGCTACCAACGAAATACCAATGCAACTAAAGTAATACCAACAAAACCAACTTAAACCTTAAACCAAAAACCCAACAAAAATAATAATAACAATGTTATCTCAATCGCTATAGTTTCTCCTCAAGAAATAATACAAACTATAATTCCTACAACTCAACAAATTTTATTGCCGGAGAAAAATAAGCAGAAATGAGACGACATAAATAAATGATGTACAAAATGATTTAATGAAGATGTGGTTGTAAAAAGGTCTTCTATCACACGTGTGCGCGTACGAAGATTCTAAATGGTTTGTAAGGTTGTGGAAGACTCACATATTCGGGAAGAGTTCTTTAGTTGTTAGTTATATGGAATTATTAGATATGCACATATGTAAGCAAGCAAGGTTAAGACTTAGTGTACTCCGTATTATCATATTGTAAAGTATCGTGTTCAATGTACAGAGAGGTTGGCTGGCGCCGAATGTCACCCACAGAGGCGAGAACAGGTCCTTGCTTCAAGAAAGATTCTGAAGAGAAAGAGAGTTCTCTGCCGTTTTCTTTTATGCTCGAATGTTGCTATGGTAACAGGTGATTTTCTTATTGGTCATGTAAAGTGTTTTGCAAGCAAGATGGCTAATCATAACAACTTCCAAAGGTAGATGTTTGCTTTTAGTTCAAAATCAGACAAAAATAGAGTTTCCAACAATTAAAATTGGTTTGTTTCATTCGGACGCATTTTTTACTCCATATCCAGATTGAGCGTGTCCGGGTTCACTTCAAATTTCGGAAGTCCAAACAAACAGTATTTATTTATTGACCCAAATCCAAACGTAGGTAAACCCTTTTCCATTCAATTTTTATACAAAGGAATTTTAGTATGCTAATAAATATTATGATTTAATTTTTTTCAAATATCAACAAAAACAATCTTGTAAATAAATAACAAGATTATAATCAGGTTCATAAATAGCTGAGTAAATAAATTGTTATAAATTTATTTTTGAACTTAATAATATTGTCACGTGGTCTACCACTGAGAGGAGAGAAATAAGGAATTTCTACTACCCCTCCGAGTTTGAATTAACAGGACGCCAAAGACTGACCGTTAAAAGAGAAATAAGGAATGTAGGTCAACTTCGGCCGGCCGTTGAAGGAAGAAAAGAATGTGGGTCAAGCTATCTGTACCCCGTAACCTCGCCCGGGTGAAAGAGATAGTAGTCCTAACGAACCGCCAGGGAAAGGAAGAAATAAGGCTAAATGATTGGCCAGAACCCTAAAGCGAAAGTAGCCCCTTTTCGTCAGCGGAAATAGGGATAAAGAATATCAGTTTTGAAGAGAGATGTCGCCGTGAATAGATGGGGCGAATCTCACGCCAAACTCCGAGCGAAGAAACAGAAATGGGATTTGCAGGACAGTAGTTGAAGTGATAAGATATATTGAAAGTGCCGCCGAAATTACTGGGGGAAAGCGGAAAGAATCTTGGACAAGAAGAACCTATGCCTTCAAGCCAGAGCTATACATATATAAAATCCCGTTTATCCGTAAAAGAGAAAATACCCTCCGAAGGAACCCGACAAAAAGCTAAGTACTGCAATTATATATTCTCTCTCTCTCTCTCTCTCTCTCTCTCTCTTTCTCATTTTAAAGAAAGAGGAAAGAAAAGAAGAAAGACATTTGTGTTTATGTACTATCCGTTGATAATATAGCCGACACGTTAAATACGTGAGTCCGCGTGTAGTAAAAACCTTGTTGTATTTTAATGTCCCCACGTGTTGAAATTTATTCATTGTGTTGTCTGCCTGTCAAGTTGTCAATTGCATGCTCTGTTTTCAGCTTCGTTCGCCTCATGTTATTCTCGCCAAAATTGTCCTATTCTTTCCTTTAAAAATATTATACAAGAAGCCGGAATTGTTGATTACTAAAATTAATATTACTATATCTAAACCTAGAGGCCCATATCTTCCATTATCCTAGGGGAAGGAAGAGATAGTGGTCCAGTGGGTGTGTGTGCAACGTGAAATTTGGAAACCCCTTGCCAGCGGCGGTCAGTCTAGCCCCAAATTAACCCCAACATAATCTGCCAGTTTCCCTACACCCAAAAAGGGAATTTTTACAGGAACTTATTCTACGAAGGATCAAGTGCCAGGCTGCCCCGTCTTCACACGTGCGAAAAATGAACTCCCCGTTTGGTGATAACAATACTTAAATACACCAGTTCCCATACGCTTTTAAATGGTTGCTCGTCCGGGGATCTTTAATATTTTAATTTACCGTCACAATATCATGTGGGTGCTTTCATAGTTTAACTGAATTTCTTTCAGAAGTATTTCTGTTCTTGCACCGGGTACAAAAATCAAAGTTATAAATTACAAGTAACTCAAAAAATTCTCACTGTAACATTTATATCACTTACCAATATTCTCATTATATATATATATATATATATATAACGCTAGGCAAAAATTATGGAATTAGCACTCTTAGAAGATGTTCCCCTAAGTCTTTTTTTTCTCGCAATAATTAAACTAATAACTGATGATAAAAACGTTTTTTATTTAATAACTGAAGATTTTGGCGTCGAATATTCCTTTAACAATATAGATTAAATCTTTTCTTTTTTTTTAAATTACATCCTGTTATCTTTGATTTAAAAAATGACTTTTGGTTTAAGAAAATAAAATAAATTGGTAAAATGTGTTTATTTATGAGAGGTAATGGATTCAGGTTAAGTCCTATCAGCGAAGCTTAGAATATGCTGACTGTATCCCCTGTGGAGGGGTGGTCACACCTGTGGATCACATCGATCGGTTTGAAAATCATTGATATTCTATGGGTAAAAATGAAAACTCTTAGGAAACAATTGCATAAAAAATGTAAATATAAAAGTACAATAAACGCGATTCCCTAACCTTTCGGCACAAAATAGTCCTGGACAGATTGACATGCCGTTAAAATCAATTAATCATATATTCAGAGCGTTGCAATTTTATTTTCTAATAGTGTTTAAATAACGAACTCGTACATAATGTTCCATCCAATTCCGATTAACTGCAATGAATTCTATAAATTATCTTTGGCTTTTAGGTTAATGTAACGAAGAAAATTCTCAAAATTCTAAGAAAGAATCATAATTCAATGATAATCATTAACAATGATAGTCTAAGGAAATGACTATGAAATCGAAGAAGAATTATTGATTTCTAAACCTATCTTATTAATACTATATTCTGTACAAAATCGATCAACTTTATACTAAAAAATACTTGAAAATCTTTAAGAATACAGGTTGGTCTTGCTAGCCTTGATAGGCAATCAGTTTAGAAGAAGGATAACTTTGAATTCAAAACTAAGGAGTCCATAAGACAGTCCAAAGCTGTATAAGTCCTTGCTTTTAGGTAACATAGCGTGTAACGAATTAATTTGCTGCATGGGAAACTGCTGGTCTCCCATATAAGCTTGCCAAGGTCTACGTCCATATCAAGAAGGAGACCAATGGTTATGCAAAACTAACCAATGCTACCACCACCGCCACTTGTTTGAAAGCCATTACTATTAATTGAAAAGAAGGTTGTACAACGCCAATCTTTTTTTTTATAAAAAAGTATTGTCTCTTTTCAATAATTGTAATTGAAAGGATATTGAAAACTGGCAAAAGAATATAAGTTTGGTTTGATTTGGTTTGGTTTGGTTTTATGGTACATCGACCATTATAGGTTATTGAATGCCGAAACCATTTTTATACATATAAGCAGTTCTATTTCAAACAATTCAGTTTAGCATGAGTACACAGTTTAAATGTCAAAAACAGTTATATTTCAATATATTCAGTTTAGTCAACAAAGTTAAATGGTTCTAAGTATTGCTATGTATCATTAACAATTCAATTAAACATTAGTCATTTACACACAGTTAAATGCAAAAATAGTTCTATTTATACCAATTCAGTTTAGCATAAGCACTCAGTTTAGTTCTATTTGACCAACAGATAGGACCTTATCAGGAGCTACCACTTCGAGACAGAGTAGACCTGGAAACGATTGTAATGAAGGGATACTCTGCATTCCCCAAAGCTCCAGTATTACTGAAGCCTCACCAACTGGTTGTTTAGCGTCATATCTAGGACACTCGTTGAAGGAGTCTTACCTCTCTGCAGAGATGCAGTCGGTATATTCTACAGCCCCAACAAACTGGGCTAAATAGGAATAGGATAAGGGATTCTATTAAAAGATTACTGAATGCAATATACTCCTTAAAAAAGGTTCAAAACACGTGAATCGAAAGAAAAATAGTAACAACGTACAAACCGGACATCTTTTAAAATATAAAGTACAGGCACTCTAATTTCTTCCCTACAATTGGATCACCCTGTCAGCTGGGCTTAGAATACGCTGACTGTATCCCCTATAGAAGAATTAGACCTCCACACTACAACGGGGGTGTCCTGGGTATGACACTGAACTGCATCTAGTTGTAAGCCTCCCATTCAGATCTGAGGAGTGTGGAGTACCCCTTCATTGTCATTATTCCCTGGTCCACTAGGACTCGAAATGGTAGTAATTGTCAGGGTTCCATCGAATAAATCCGTTAGAAAATTATTAGCATAGAATATGAATACTTGATGCCATATAACTGTAAATTATTTGTATTAAGAATAATTGTTTGAAGTTATAATTTTATGATGATTATCATTATATAATAATCATTATATGATATTATATATGCATATATATCATTATTATGTTATTATAATTATATGATGATTGCAGGTTATTTGAAACCATACCACTGAGTGAAAACGAATGATTTTTATTAAACAGAAAGAATTACTCGAAACCATGTTGTTGTGTTCAAATCATAAATATTAGATAGAAATACTCGAAACTATACAACTGAGGGTTAACTATTTGTATTAGGACTATTTGATATATAGTGGGTGTCCTCGTGGTGTAATAGTTAAAGCGATGGACTGCGGAATCGTAGTAAGCGAGTTCGTACTCCAGTCGCGCTATTACGTTCACTTTCGGACAAATACTCTTGGGAAAGGTATGAACCCCCTTATCCTCCCAGCTATGGGTTAAATAGTACCAATACTGTTCTTCTAGTAGAATAGCTTTGGCATTAAATAACCTACAAAGGTTGATATGCCATTAAACAAAAGAAACCAAACCTATTTGATATATAACTGTATGCAAAAAAACTTTTAGAAACTACACAAGAATCTATATAAAAACATACAATGAACATGATTCTCAAACCTACAAGCATAAAATAACCCTAAACGAATTAAAATGCTGTTAAAATGAATCAATCTCTCATAATTTACAACTAGAATAACTGAATGCAGTACTATACGGTCTAAAAAACAGCATTCGTATTGACTACAGAGCAATTACCGCTTCTGTTTTGGTGTGCTGTGACGAACTATGTAATACCAAAGCTCCAAGAATGATATTGTGCTTACCATGATGATCTTATCACGTCATAAGTTAGAAATGCTGCTGCTGTACGAAACACTTAAAAGATAACTTCTAAATGTTTATCTGGAATGGATAGAAAAGTTCTAAGTAAGACCAAGATAGTTTACTTTCTTTGTCTAATGGCATATCAATCTTCGAGAGTTATTTAATGCCAGAGTCATCTTTGTGGAAGATCATTTCGGTAAGTATTTAACCCATAGCTGAAGAGGATAAGGAGTTAATACCTTTCCCAAGCGCAAATGAAGTTCGAACTCGCTTACTACGAGGCTTTAGTCCAACACTTTAGCCATTACACCGTGCTATTTTACATATTCATCAAGTACTTCAACACATTGGCCTATCATTTCACAATTTTGTAAAATTCTTTCGATGAAAGCAAATCATAAAAAAAAGATTATTTCCTTATTGGTTGGGCTAAAACCTTTCAACACACCTCGTGTGTTTGGAGCCTAACTTAGAAAACAAATAGTACTTGTAATATTCCAGATATAAAGATGATATAGAAAAGTATTGAAATATCATTTAAAATACGTGTACACTTAAACCATTGTTGGGCGAGGGGAGTCTTGTGGAATAGTGGTTAACATGCTGAACTGTATCATCGTAGGAAGTAAGTTCAAACTCCAGTTGCACTACTACATTCACTTTTGGACTAAAACTCTAAGGAAAAGAATGAACTCCAATATCCTCTCAGCTGTGGGTTAAATAGTATCACAAGTGTCTTTCTACAGGGATGACTTTTGCATTGAATAACCCACGAAGGTTGATAGACCATAAAACAAAGAAACTAAACCAAACCAGCAAATGAAAGAAGGTGTTTACAATTTACTTCGAGATAATATCTTTGGGAAAGGCACCAATCGATTTCTGCTTCCTTACTCCTCAGCTATGAGTAAATAATGAGATAGACTGGTACAGCCTTGGTACAGTAACGCGTCTAGGATAAATCTGAATTCAAACCAGCTGCATTCTTATTAAAATTGACCTTGTGTCACATCCTGCGGAGAGGTTGGGTAAATACATACTTAGCCTAATATTTAATCGGCTATAGCTAGTGTAACAACGATAGGCATCATGAAATACAATGGCATATTCTCAGTCTGTTGATCTGCCAAACTTGTGCAGAAATATTTGGCTAATGCAACGCATGAATATATGCCTAGTTACCAAATTAGTTTGAAATGTCCAGCAAGCGTCGTTCTTTGTTCCAGTCAAGATCAATTAGGATGAGATTGAAGCAGCTAATTACGTAGACTGTAGCTTTTGTTTCCGAATTATCAAAGGTGAACTCACAGTCGGTCAAGGTCAAGAGATTCAGCTTACTTCCAATGGCATTTTCCGCCCTGTCAACGTAGCTAGGAATACGCTGACTGTATCCCCTGCAGATGAGTAAGACCTTCCTGCCAAAAAAGGAGCGGAGCAGGGTATGATACTAAATTGCATCTGATGGTGAGGCTCCAGTTTTGGAGATCTGGAGAGTGTGGAGTGCTCCTCCATTACCATTACTCCCAGGTCTACTCTGACCTGGAGTAGTTGTGCTTCTTAGAGTTTGGTTTGGTTTGGTTTGTGTTTCATGGCATATCAAGTCTTGTCGGTTATTCAATACTAAATCCTATTAACACACACACACACACACACATACGAGAATCATTAAATAAGTTCCCAGATTTTCTTCGTATGGGCACTTTTATTGATAGTACACACATGAAACTCTAGTCCCCTTCGAAGTAATCTCCTCTTCTGGAAGGCCCCATGGACGTCCTCTTGTGTGAGCGTGTCAATGACCTTCGTCACAGCCTCTTTCATCTCCTCAATTGTCTCATAACGACAAACTCTGAGCGTAGGGAATAACCAAAAGTCACAGGGAGCAAGGTTTGGACTATTGGGAAGGTGAAGAAATGTCTTGATGCCCATCTTGGTCAAATAGTCTGTGACAAAGATGGAGTTGTGGACTAGTGCATTGTCCTGGTGGAAATGCCACTAACCCGATTTGAAGAGTGCTGGCCTCTTCCGACGGAATCTCTTGCTGAACTCCCTAAAAACCTCTACATAGTAACCCTAACCCTAACCGTTTGGCCAATCAACTGTGGTGTATTGACTTCCTTACTCCTCCCACACCTCTCATCATCCCTCACAGACTACCTGCCTTCCTTGAATCTCTTATGCCACCCAAAAACTGATGCTCGATTCATACACGATTCTCCAAAAGCAGTCTGAAGCATTCCATGCATTTTGTGGCATTCTTTCCAAGTTTAAAACAGAATTTTATTGTATATCGTACTTCTAAAGTGTCCTCACGTCCAGATTGATTGAATGGGTCATTTAAAGTCAAAGCCATCTTTCTTGAAGACCAGTAGTGATACTATTTAACCCATAACTGGTAAGATAAAGATGGGGGTCACACCTGTTCTCAAGGGTATTAGTCCGAAAGTGAATGTAATAGTATGACAAGAATTCGAATCTGCTTACTACAATTTTGCAGTTCAGCAATTTAACTATTACGCTACGAGGACTTTCACCAAATTGGAGCTTATTCTATTTCTGATCTGTAATATTCCTCCTTGTTGAAGAGTGAATTGCATTTAAGAAAAAATAACTAAAAACGAAGATGGAAGGAAACAAGAGTCATGGTTTATTATGTTTTCCACTCTATTTTTATTTGCTACTCGTACTTGCTGTTTTAATTTTATTTATGTATCTTCTGGTCTTCAAGGTGTGAAGATGGTCGATATATTTGGTTGTTTGGAAAATAATGGCCAATTTTATTACACATACTAATATAAAACCAACAATTATTATCCAAAACAACTAATATATATATATATATATATATATTCGAGGGCCGGTTCAAAAGTTTTAAGCCTCACCCAGATTTTAGATTTGTCGCACACCTCTCACCATTGCGTGGAATTCACCTGCACAGAAATTTTAATTAGTTTTTCTAGTTTTATTGGTAGTGTCTTGCCACAACAAAAATATTCACCTTTGGCTCTTTTTTCTGGGTGAGGTTCAGAACGTTTTGAACGACCTTCCTTATATATATATATATATATATATATATATTGAAATGCTTATAGGTAGAGAAGGGATTTAGTCGAGTCCCAACTCACCAAGAACCGATATTAGTATATCTATGATATAAAAACCTGAGCAAAAACGAAAGAAAGACAAACGCGTTTGTTCATAGAACATTTAACCATTTATATACATAATATGCATACTAATGATATTAAAAGAAAAGAATACATAAACGCATCCCAACAGCTAGAACTATATATATATATACATATATATATTGTTCCATGAATAAGCAGTATGTGGAAGGGATACAAAATAGAAAAAAGCTTACTTGATAATGAAGGTAAGATAGCTATATGGCTTTACCGTTCCTAGGAAGGATCAGAGATAATGTCTTTACTGTTCAAAGAATAGAGGCAATTTGAGGTGGAGAAAGAGTTTCTGAGGACTGTCATATGTCAACGAACATTA
>OY757910.1:86104236-86124236 GCA_963585895.1 Sepioteuthis lessoniana
CACTCAACTGATATACGCATTGCTACGAAATTGATCGTAGGTGTGTTAAGAAGAGACTGATAATTCCGCAGTGATCGTTCCTCTTTATCTGAATTTCAAAGATTACAGGAGAACAAATAAGAACGGTTCCAAATATATCATCTCACTTGTGTAATTGATCAGATTATTCCTGCACAGGTTTTTTTCTAATAAGAAATCAACAGCCTCCTACTGAAGAAGCCAACAACAATAAACTGTCATTTCGAATGCCTCAGCTTCAGTTTCGTTGACAGGACAATATGCTGAATCTGTCTTTTATATTTAGAAAATCTCTATATAACTTCAAAGTCTAGCACGCCATGTTTTGATAGAGAGACAGAAGGTTTGATTCCGTCGCTAGAGTAGGGATACAATAAATGATCATCTTCCTTAGATAATTGGAATGTCCGTTTCGGAACCTCTAAAGGGTCACAGGAAAGTTTCAGAAACCTCTCTTTGATCTCTTTTCATCTCTGGTTTTTTTTTTAACTATAAAGACGTTGTTTCTGCCTGAGAACAGTAAAGCCACAAGGTTATTTCTTATCTTCTCTCATCAAGTAAACCTAAATGACAAGCATTTATAGGGATACAATAAATAATTATCTCCTTTAGATAATTTGTATATCTGGTAGCAGCCCTATAGGGCTCAGATGACAGTTTCAAAAACCCATTCTTAATTTTTTTTCGCTGTTGGTCTTTGAAAAAGCTATAGTGTTTTCTCTAACCCCGGCCACTATCGAAAGGGGTTAATACTTCTGTGGTGTGAGAGAGACAGACTGAGATAAACGGAGACGAAGGAAGACTAAGATAGATTGCCATATTGACCCATAACTTCTTCGCCGCTCTGTGGGGCACTGCGTCAAAAGGGGGTGCCCAGTCACTCGATGGCGCTCTCTGTGACGGACCAAATCACTTCTGGATGCAAGCTGAGACTGACTCAAGGCTTCCGATATCTCACGTGTGCATCTGTATATATCATTTTACAACGCTCACCATTTCCGCTCAACCACGTGAGTGCTCCCGCTTATTTACTCAAGAGCACCCTGTGTAGAGAAATCTCTGATTATCAATATGCAGATACATATGATTTGTAAACATTTTGCTAAAAACATCTTTAAACAATCCTGAGTTCATTTTTCTCCACAGCTAAATGGTTTCAAGCATTTCTATCTAATACGAATCATCCAATTTAGATTTGGTCGCACATAGTTAAACGGTTTCGAGTATTGCTATGTAACAGTAACAATTTAATATCAGTCATTTGTGTGAATAAGTTCGAAATTAAACGTAACAGCACGATATGAGTTCGAACTCGCTTTGAAGCCACAGTCAAGCACCATAGCCATTACACCACGGGAACTCCCCCAAGATTTAATCATTTTCTTTCAACGACTAATGGGATGTATAGACATGTTAATACTTGATTATCTCTGTTAACGGGGCTTATAATACGCTGACTGTACTCCTTGCAGAGGGATAAGGCTCCCCCCTCACAAAAAATGGGTGACCTGGATATGACACTATACTGAATCTGATAGTGAGGCTACAGTTGCAGAGATCTGAAGAGTGTGGAGTACTACTTCATTGCGATTACTCCCAAGTCCACTCTTATTGGTCAAATAGAACTGTTTGAAATTATTAGTATTTGATAGAATACTTGAAACCATATAACTGTAAATTATTTGTATTAAGAATAGTTACTTTGTTATAATTGCTTACTAAAGATTACGATTATTTATATTCCTTTGAGAATTTTTTACACCAGCGTTAGCTGATGGTCTTCCATTGGAGTTTGAGTAATAGCAAGTCTCCTCAAGTCTCCAAGACTCTTCTCTGTATTCTGGCAGATCTTAATAATGTTGTAGTTTAGATGGTTTCCGCTCGTCTCCTTATTTCCGAGTCTTCCAGTCACTTTACCAATCCTTTGGTGATTGTACCAAGCGCAACGAATACAACTAGTATCACTGTCGGTTTCATGTTCCATAGTTTTTCAGTTCTCTAGCTTGGTGTAGGTACGTATAACTTTTTTGCTTTCTTTCTGTATAGCCAGTGGTCAGCCGAAATGGCAAAGTCCACTCTTCGGCAGGGTCTTTTTTTTTTTTTTTTTTTTTACTCTCAACTAGGTCTGGTCGTCTGGCTGAGATTTGGTGATCCGTTTGTATCTCAAAATCCCCGAGAGGTTTGTGGGTCTCAAACTTCAGGAAGGATTCTGAGTTGGGCATATATACTATTTAGTATATACCATTTGGTCAAATTTAAACTTCTTGCACGATTCCCTGTGGATAACCTTTCCAACCCAGTCGTATTTGGTCTTATACCCTTTTTGCGCTAATTTGCTGAATTCGCTTATAATATGATTGATCGTTTCGTCTCTATCACCACATAACGTACATTTGCTATTTTTGTAGCGTTGTCTATTTTTGTTTTAATATAGTTTGCCCTCGTGGCATTGTTTTCAGCTACTATCAGAAGAGATTCAGTTTCCCTCAAAAGGCTTCCTTTTTTTTAGCCATGTCTAAGTTATCTCGAGTGTGAGTTCGGTTGTTTGTCGCTTGAAATGTCCATACAATTGTTTTTCTTCATATTTTTGTTTTCTAGTTAATTTTGTTGTGTTGTATTGATCCTTATAATGTCTGTGTTGTTTCTGTAATCAGTTTTCACCTGCACCTTTTTTCAAGTCGACGTATCGATACATCAACGCTATCTTCAATGCTGGCAAGTTCTCCTCTTCCTGGTTTTCTTGACTCATATAGTCTGTCAGCGTCATCTCCGGTATGTAAGGCCTTATACATCATTAGTCTTCTTATTCTCTGCTCCATTTGTTGGAGTTCTTTCCTCGTTCACTACAAGAATGGTCCTGGGTATCTTACAAAGGGGACAGCCCAGGTGTTCATCCCTTTGATGAATTTTCAGCAATGTACTTTGGTTTCCTGTAGTTTTCTCCTTTTCCTGAGATACCTTTTTTTAATTTTTTCTTTCATTTTCGCTTGTTTGATGGTGTACCCTTCTTATATTCCCAAGTAGTTGTAAGTTACCTTTATTCCGAGTGTTCTGAATTTTTCTTGATTTGGTAGTTCTTTTTCCACCGTCATGTGTCGTTTCCCACTTCTTATCATTACCATGGCGCATTTTTCTATACCAAATTTCATCCCTCAGTCCTGACAGTATATTCTCACTGTTTGTATTTGGGTTTCCAATCCTTTTTCATTTTTGGCAAACAGTTGGATGTCGTTCATGTACACAAGGTGATTGATCTTTTCTTGCAATTAAGTTTGTATCCGCCCGTGTATTTCATAAATATGTGATTAAGTGGCATCATCGCTATCACAAATAGTAACGGTTATAGTGCATCTTCCTGAAAGACACCTCTCTAGATTTTCACCCCAGCTAAAGTTTTTTTCTTCCTGCTGTCAATTCCACTTTCTAGTTTTTCATGGTTTTTTCGATAAACTTTATGACTTCACCGCATATCTTGTACATTTTGAGACAAGTCTATTATTTAGCTCTGTGGGACCATATCGTATGCCTTTTTTTTAAGTCAATTTTGCCATAGCAACAGTTTTGGTCTTGTTTTGCAATCGTTGAGGATGTGTTAATCAATATATAGTAGCTCTCCTGTTCATCTAGTTCCCTTGTGGTATTCTTTCTGTTCCTTGGGGAACAGTTCCCGGCTTATTAACGAGAAGTAAATCTTTTCTCTAATTTGTACCGATGGTATTTATCACATCGTCAGTAGGCACGTTATGGGTCTATAATTTTGGGGGCGACTCCTTCTTGGGTGTCTTTTTGGATCAGAGGGATCTTTCTTTTGGTCATCCATTTGGGTATATCTGTTTCTTTGAAGCATCTATTCATTTCGGTAGCCAGTCTGTCATGAATGGAAGTAATTTTTTTAAACCAGAATCCATGTCTGTTATCATGGCCTGGAGTTTTTCAATTTGGTATTTTTCAGTGTTGTTCTGCGTGAATCGAGGTGTATTTTCACCCTATGGCCTTCTTCGAGCCCTTATTACTCTTTTTCCATGTTGCTTATCCATTCAGATTTTCTGTTATTATCTCTCCGTTCCCATATGTTGTTCCAAAATTGTTTTGCTTCCCTCGCATCCGGTTGTTGGTATGTCTTTGCACATCTCCCCCTCTTCTTGCTGGTAGAATTTTCTGTCGTCTTTTTGAATGTCCTGTTTTGTATTGTTTGATCCAATCTCGATATCTATTTAGTATTATTATCATTATTATTTAGTATTATTATTTTTAGTTGATTAAAACCATACAATTATGTACGAATTATTTGTATTAGACTGGAATATTTGATGCTATGTAAACGTCTGCAAAAAAACTCTTAAGAAACAACAACACGAAAAATAAATGAACTTAAAATAAATGGGATTCCCTAAACTCTAGGCATAAGATAACCCGAGACGTGTTGAATACTTAATGTATTGATATCTTTTTAAGCATATTTTTAAGATTATTTTTTATCTTTATAATAAATGTCAGTTTCATTCCAACAATCTATTCTGATTTTTTAAAACTGTTTTTCGTTTGTTATTAGATACCGCACCTTCTCAAGACTTCCGTCAGGAACAGGATGTGACACAAGGTTTGTTTTAAGCAAAATACAGCTGGTTTGAGAACAGTTTTCCATCAAGAACAAAAGCCAGAGAACCCAGTCTGCCTTACTATAAACTGAGGCGAGAAGAGATGGATTTATACCCAAGAGTATTAGCACTAAGTGAAACGTAAATTCTTCCAGAACTTGAACTTGAACTTGGTTCTCCTAGTCCATTTCCTACGACGATGACCATCTCGCCACGAGGGCCCTCACTGAATTGTTGTCGTATATGTACTCATGTATAAGTCGAATTTCGAAGACCTAATTTTTAGGCAAAGAAATGATGATCGACCTATACACGAGCAATAATTTTGTCATGTCCTGGTTATGACACAAAAGAGCATTCAGTAGTGAGGCTCCAATCCTGGAGTTTTGAGGACTGTGAAATACAACTTCACTGCCATTACTCCCAGGGCCACTCTAACACTGTAGTAACCTATTAGTGTCTCATCAATGGGTCAAATAGATCTGTATTAAGATGATTCGCAGTAGGTTGGTTTGGTTCCTTTGTTTAATGGCATATCAACCTTCGAAGGATATTTAATGCCAAAGTAAAAGCGAGTAGTGGTACTATTTAACCCATGCCTGGGGGATAAGGGGGTTCATACCTTTAGCAAACGAATGAGAACGAGAGTGAACTCAATAACGAGACTAGAGTTCGAACCCATTTATTACAATGTTGCAGTCAAGCATGTTAGTCATTATGCTATGAGGACTTCTCCTACTCGTATTCAAAACGAATACTTCATACCATATAACTGTCGACGAACAAATAATTACGGACAAAGGAAAAAAGTGTATTGAAAATATAGCTATGATTACAAGAAGAAGAAGCTGGAGGGCAATTACACAAGAATGCTGCGAGCAATATTGAACAAGTCCTGCGGCAACACCCCACAAGGCACCAACTATACAGCCAACTGACTCCCGTCACGAAAACTATACAAGTTAGAAGAACCAGACACGCAGGACACTGCTGGAGAAGCAAGGACGAACTCATCAGTGATGTACTCCTATGGACCCGCACATATGGCCAAGCAAAAGCAGGACGACCAGCTCGAATATGCATACAGCAGCTATGTGAGGATACGGGATGAAGCCCTGAAGACCTGCCAGAAGCGATGAATGACAGGGAGAAGTGGCGAGAGAGGGTCAGGGATATCTGTGCTAGCGGCACGACATCATGATGATGATGATGATGACAATCAAATATCTACGAATGAATAAAATTCGGCATTAATTAACCAATAAAAAGTTGATATGCCGTTAAACAAATGAACCAAACCAATAATTTTGTTAGCAGGACTAAGAGCAACTGGGGGTTGTAATGTTTAAAGCGTGGTGTAATGGTTAAAGCGCTGCCCTGCGGAATCGTAGTACGCAAGTTCGAACTTCAGTCGCGCTATTACGTTCACTTTCGAACAAATAGCCTTAGGAAGGTATGAACCCCCTGGTCCTCCCATCTATGGGTTAAATAGTACCACTACTGTCCTTCTAAAAGGATGCATTTGGCATAGAATAACCCGATAAGTTTGATATCCCATTAAAAAACAAACGAACGAACAAACGAAAATAAGAGCGGCTCTTAAACTTAAATGCTTTCGTGATCTTAAATAAAAGATCGACTTATACACGAGTAAGCATTTACGAAACTGGGTTTACTTTGGCTCAAAGCGAAGGTATGGACATTCAGTGAGAACTGAACTCATCAACGACAATCTTGCTGACCATTGAAAAAAAAAAAAAGGAGGTGCCCGTGGTGTAATGGTTATCGTCACAGGATATGGACACGGCGATACGAGTTCAATTCCTGAACAAGACAGATTGCATTTCACATAGCACTAATACCCTTGGGAAAGGTATGAATCCAATTATTCTCCCTCCAGCTATGGGTAAATAGTAGGTCAGACTAGGTTCTTCAGCTTTGGTAAGGCAACTAGTCTAGGAGAAGGAAAACTCTGAATTCAAACCTGTTAAACTCCGCTTAAAAAATTGACCTTGTGTCATATCCTGCCCGAGCGGAGGGGTTGGGTAAATAGGATCTTGCTGACCATTACGATACGCAAGTCGCCCAAGACGTATACACGAGTATATCCGGTCGGGTAACATTTCGTTAATATTTTGTTTTTCTCAATAAACACTTTCGGTCATAGCTTAAAGACGTACACAAAATCAGGGTCTAGTTTTCTGTTTTATATGCATTGTAAATTTTAGAGTCACTTCTTCAGTTTCCACTTTGAAACTTAATTTTCCTCAAAAATAAGCAGCGAGGATGTTCCTGAAGAAATGAAGGTCATCTTTGAACAAAGCAAATCAAATTATATAAGTAAAATACATTTTCTTACAAAAATAAATTGGTTTGCAAAACTGAATCTTAAACCATTAAAACAATTTAATCTACAATGTTTTTATGTACTAGTTTCATTGTTATTTATAATGAGTTACAGTAGTCATTGTTGCTTAAGAAGCAGTAGAAACACTTGTTCACTGGTTGCAGAAAAAAGAGTAGTAGTTGGAGTGAGTTGTAATTATTATTAGTTTGTAGGGAGAAAAAAGCACTCACACAATTCAACTAACGTAGCAACGACGCGAGGGGTAGAGAAACAGTAAACATGTTTACTGGATGGCTACTGTGCATTTTGGTCTGATATAATGAAGGAAAGAACACAACACACGTTTAGATATATTACGATTGTTTACTGGCATTACGATAATTTACTGAAAAACTCGAAACTGAACTTAGCATAATCGACTCAAGAAGCAAAGACATTGTCTCCTTAAAAACAAAAACGAAAACAAAAAAGAACTTACGCACCCAACCAGTCATTTGGTTACGGTCCGAGTCAATTCCAGTCTATTTATTCTTTCTTTCTCTCTTTTTTATTTCCCAAAATTTTCACACCTTCATTTAACCCCCTGCCGTCATCGCATCCATAGTTGTGTCATCTTTTCACAATTAATTTGTCCTCTTCTTTTCTTACAAACGCCGAGATATCTATTTTCAAAAAATATTTTTAAATCATAAAAATTCAATGCAGAAAGAAAATAATTTTTCAAAGAATATATTTTTGTTGTTTTAGATCATTGATGAAGAGAAATAGGCCGAGAATTGTTAGATGCGCTGCGATTTCGTGGTATATAAGATCTTGATTTTTTTTTAAATAATAATGAATGATAATTTATTTGGAATTTAATGAAATTTGAAGAAAAAAGATGGAAGTTGTTGATTTTTTTAAATAAGCCACCTTTTTAAACAGCGTTCTGTCTTTTTTTTTTTTTTTTGATCACGACGAGGAAAAATGTATTTAAACTGTTATGCTCTTCGTATCTATTTTGTATAAATAAATTATCAATTTTATTTACAGTAAGCCTCTTATAAAGCACTAAAATAATAAACTAAATAAAAATCAATACTCTACCAAAGTCTTTCTCTTGCCCTTGGGGTGAAGCATAACTCTTTGATTATATATATATATATATATATATATATATATATATATATATATATATATATATATATATATATATATATATTATTTTGCCCAACTATGAGTTCATGTTTGACCTGTAGTTAAGGTGTTGATTTTTAAATTAAAATATAATTTGCATATCTTCAGCTTCTCATTTATTCCGCTCATCAAATGCTTCATTGAATTGTCAAGTGTCAACTTTACAAATACTTCTACACCTACACACACAAATATACACAGGATAATCGTAACGATGAACCTACAATCAACTAGTCATATCGTCATGTATACTCACATACACGCATAGAACACCTTAAAGTACATAAAATTAGGGCTTGTTCTCTCTCTCTCTCTCTCTCTCTCTCTCTCTATATATATATATATATATATATATATAAGCGTAAGTTTACGCATTTAACCTTTCCTTCTTTGATCTTTATATATATATACAAACACAGGGTGAAATTTTAATGAACTGCCGTGTATATACTTCATATGTGTATTTTTCACAGCGTTACAAAATGTTAAAATGAATAAATAAATTGAAAAAGAGCTTACAAAAATAAACAAACCACGTTATCTTGTGTGTACGCACACAGCTACCGACACAGATTAACTTGCCATCTCTTTTACTCCACCTACACATTATTTTTATTTATTAAAATATACCTGATGCGAGTCTCCATCTACGAATAATAATAGTAATAGTAGTAGTAGTTGTAGTAGTAGTAGTAGTAGTAGTAATAATAATAATAATAATAATAATAATAATAACAACAACAACAACAACAACAACACTGAGTATCTGGTCTTTCGATTTACACATGCACAACTTTAAACTTGAACAAAAATAGACCCACCAAAAAACCCTATCCTAGTATCTTCCCCGACCCCCAACGGCACATGTACACTTCTGAAACACATACAACACGCAAGCTCAAAACGACCACAGTCAGACGAGAGCAACGCGAGCTTTAGAAGCAAGCACACGCTACAAGCGCAACACACACGTCGTTATACAAACACCCTATATTACTAAACGCATACATACACACAGAATCGAACACACATACACATGCACATTTCTTTTGTTTCTTTTTATCTTCTTTTTTTTTCCAACACAGTGTGTAGTTGAGCCGTGTAGTATAGAACGGGTTTCTCGATAGAGACCCGAGGAAGGACGGCCTCATAGTGTTCCTATCCAATTGAGCTGTGGGAAAAACGGAATTTTACGATTTTATTTCGTTTACCGTGGGTCGCGCTCTTCTTGAGAGAGTATCACAAGAATCCAATCAGCTGATTGAAGGTAAGTACTCGATTGAATATTCATTTTGTTTGAGTTTTATCTAATTTGAAACAACGAAAGAGAGTGGAAGATAAATGTAAAAAAATAAATGGAGACGCGGTCATTCAAAATAAGATCGAAGCAAACTGATCGATACTATATTTTGTTTCTCATTAGCAGTTAATTTACCTGACAGTAAAATAAATACACACACACACACACTATATATATATATATATATATATATATATATATATATATATATATATATATATATATATATAAAGATAGATAGATAGATAGATAGATAGTCTGCGCTTGTGTATATGAGTGTCACTTTTGGTTTCTTTCTGTTATGTTGGTAATAATTTAAGATATAATTTATCTATTTATATAAACTTCAAAATTCATGTTCTATTATAATTCCAGTAAAAAAAAAATCACACCTTATTCACAAAATACACCACTGTTTTTTGTTGGTTTTTTTTTTTTTGTTTTTTGCGGGTTTTTAATTTTTCGGGGCGGGGGGGGGCCTTGTGGTCTTGGTGTATTTAAAAACATTTGAAAGAAAGAAAGAAAGAAAGAAAGAAAAAAAAGAAAGAAAGAAAGAAAAAGAATTTAAATATTTCGATAGATGACTGAGCCATTTCCAACGTAGAGATGCGTATATTTTGACTATAGACAGACAAGGAGACAATATATTGAGGCCCTATCACATGTTAAGCTAATAATAACTCAACATGTCACATGTGATTGAATTTGAACGTTGCATACAAAAAAAAAAAAATGAAATAATAATAAAGTAAAATAACGCGTTCTTTCAGATTCTTTTTATTCTTATAATTATATGAAATGAATTCAGAAAATATTTTCGCTTAGAAAAAGAAAAACTCATTTTGTTAGAGAAAACAGAGAACATTATCTCTTATCAATTACATTGCCTTCAACTAATTGCGTCGACTGCTACTTGATTTTCATAAAGAGAGAAAAATTGACGAGGTGTTTAATTTAAATTTTTAGATATCAATTTTTGAAAAAAAAAAAAAAGAAAGAAAATGTGATACGTGTATTATTTTTCTCTAACGTTTGTGCCTTTATTCGAATGAAAATCTCAAATTTAATTTTAGTGTAAATTGCTTATGTAAACAAAAACAATAAACATATTATTACGAGACGACCCGAGACTCGTTGGGTTCTTGTAGAGACGGCGGTCCATGATGATACTGATGATTCTATTTAGGAAAGAGTGAAAGATTCTAATAAGCATTCCATATGTATAGATATATAATTTAGTTGCAACTTGGACTGGAAACTGGTTTAATGTCTAAGAAAATTTTACGCTCTTATAAAAATGATTTGCCGTTTTTGCAGGGTGATAGATAGATAGATAGATAGATAGATAGATAGATAGATAGATAGATAGAAAAAAAACTTCTTTTCTTTAATTTAATTAATTTGAAGCTTTCCTGATTAATACAAATGAAAGCCAATTTAATCAGATCTTTACTTTTGGAGAACTTTTCAGGGATTTTATCGAAATACCGAGGCGTAGCGAGAAATCTGGGGGCCTGGAGTGGTTTTAGAAGTTTCCTTCCGTTATTTAGTGAAGAAAATTTCTATAGAAATACAATAGATGAACTACTATTTGTAAAGCTTTTTTTTTTCTTCACTTTTTTTTAACGATGAGGGAGGCTCTTTGGAAGCTTAGCTGGGGGTGCGTTTTTTTGTTTTTTTTCATACAGCCCACAACCCCGCTCTAGATATATCTCTGTCGCAATAATTTCAGTTCTAGTTTTATTCTCATAAAAGAAGCGTTGATATGTTTATAAGAAAAAGAAACTGACAATTGTTTATTATAAAATGTTCACCAGAATTTCACCACACCTGCGATGTATACCAATGCCTATTTTTACAAAGCAACAAAAAAACTAATTAACCTATGTGAGTAATTTTATTGTTAAAGATAAAATAATCAGAGGACATTTAAAAATTCAAATATTCTCACCGTGTTTCTGGATTTTTTTTCTTACTTTAAGAATCATTCAGCTGATTTTATTTCTTTGCAATTAACGATTTTGGATTTAAAAAATAAAGTCTTAAGACTTTTATTGACAGAAAACGAAATAGTAGTGGTGATAATAATGACGAGGGTAGTAATAATTGTTTTACCCCTTGCGAGCTTTTCGCACCAGTGTTGGCTGGTAGCCTTTCAAAGGAGTCGGGGTGACAACAAGTCTCCCCAGGTCTCCAGGACTTTTCTCAGTATTCTAGCCGATCTTAGCAATGCCGAAAATCTGGATGGTCTCGATTCTTCCTCTGATTTCCAATTCATCCAGTCTTCTCCAAATCTTTTGGGACTGTTCCAAGTGCACCAACTACAATTGGTATCACCGTCACCCTCACGTTCCACAGTTTTTTCAGTTCTCTAACAAGACGCAAGTATTTGTTTATCTTTTCGCTTTCTTTAATTTTCACTCTGTAGCCCGCCGGAACAGTATATTCCACTAAATGGCAAGTTCCTTTTTTTCTTCTATTTTCTTTCTTTTCTTTCTTTTTATTGTTGTTGTTATTGTTGTTAATTAACGTTAGGTCTGGTCTTTTGTATTAATATTGTTGTTACTATTATTCTTTGCGAGTTTTTCACGCCAGTGTTTGATAATGGTCTTTCATTAGAGTCTGAGTGACAGTAAGCCTCCTCAAGTCACTAGGACTCTTCTCAGTATTCTGGCCGATCTTAACAATACTGTAGTTTGGATAGTCTCTGCTCGTCCTCCGATTTCCAACTATTCCAGCCCCTTCACCAAGCCCTTGGGGATCGTTCCGAGTGCCCCAACTACTATTGGTATCACTGTCACCTTCATGTTCCATAGCTTTTTTTCTGTTCTCAGGCAAAGTCCAAGTACTTGTCTCTCTTTACGTTTTCTTTGATTTTTACTCTGTGATCAGTCGGGACGGCAAAGTTCACTAGCCTGCAGGTACACTTTTTTTTAAACAATTACGAGGTCTGGTCTTTATTATCATTGTTTCCACGCCAGTTTTAACTGGTAGTTCCTCTCTGGATTCAGAGTGACAGCAAATCCCGTCAGGTCTCCAGCACTCTTCTCAGTATTCTAACCGATCTTAACCACGTTGTGGTCTGGATGGTCTTGATTCTTTCTCTGATCTCCACTTTCTCCAGACATTTTCCCATGTCTCTGAGGTACCTAGTGCACCAATTACAATTGTTATCATCGTCTCTTTCTTTTCTCTCTAGCAAGATCCAAGTATTTTTTATATCTTTTTACTTTCTTTCATTTTCACTATATTGTCCATTATCATCATCATCTTTTTACGGCTTCTTCTCACTAATAAAAGTAAGTAAAGTTGGCGACCGTAGTCGAGGGCTACCTGAAAGTTCCGTTTTCAACAGCTACTACACCAGGATGTAGGAGAGGGCGCGACTCCTTTCCCTGGGTTGCTCCACTTTACCCATGAAACGTACCTTATAACTCTGAGTGTTAAACAAGGAGGTATCAAAAACCACTTTTTGAATCTTTGGTATATCTTGACCTGAGATTGAACCCCGGTCTCCCAGGCCATGGGCGAACACTCTACCACTAAGCCAATGGGCCGGTTATAGTGACTACTAATTTTTACTACTATTACTACTACTACTGAAGACTAAGTGACAAATAGCCTCTTCGGCTCACCAGAACTCAACTAACGATCCTAACCTATCTCAGAAGTGCTGTATTCTGGAACGGTTCTAATTTTTTCTTGGGTTTCTTGTTCCCCTAATCACTTTTCCAAGTTCTTTAAGATTGTTCTAAGGACTTAGACTATTATCAGTATCATTGTCACTTTCAAAGTTTCTCAACTCTCTAGCAAGCAAGGTTCAGGTAATTATTGTTATTATGCTTCTTTGAGTGTTTTGCACACTTGCATTAGCCGATGGTCTTCCACTAGAGTTTCAGTGACAGCAAGTTTCCTCAAGTCTCCTCAGTATTCTGACCGATCTTAACAATCCTGTAGTTTGGATGGTCTCCACTCGTCCTCTTATTTCCAAGTCCTCCAGTCCCTTTACCAATCCTGCACCGAGCGCACCAATCACAAGTGGTATCACCGTCACTTTCACGTTCCATAGTTTTTTAGTTCCCTTGCAAGGTCCAGGTACTTATCTCTCTTTTCGTTTTCTTTCAGTTTTACGCAGTGGTCTGCCGGATCGGCAAAGTCCACAATTCGACAGGTCCTCTTTATTGTTGACTATCACAAGGTCTTGTTGTCAAGCCGAGAACAGGTGATCTGTTTGTATCTCAAAATCCCAAAGAAGTTTGTGCGTCTCATTAATTGTTATTATTATTATTATTATTATTATAATCATGTCATTATAATTATTATACTCCTTGCAAGTTTTCCACCAATAGTAACTGGTTGCTTTCACTGAAATCCAAATGACAACAAGTTTCCTCAGCTTTCCAGTGCTTTTAATAATCTAGCCGATTTCAGCAGCACCGTGGTCAAGACAGTTTCAACTCTTCCTCGAATTTCCTGATTCTCCAGTCTCTTTTCCAGATTTTTCGGGATGTTATTAAGAAGTTAATCCTTGCGAGTTTTTCACTCCCGGGTTAGCGGGTAGGTTCTCACAAAAATCTGACTGACAGCAAGGATCCTAAGATCTCCGAGACTCTTCTCAGTATTCTGGTCGATTTTAACAATGTTGTAGTCTGTCTATACTCAAATCTTCCACCGATTTCCAACTGTTCCAATCTCCCTTTCAATCCTTTCTAAGCGCACCAACTACAAATGTTCTCCATTTTGTTAGGTCTCTGGCAAGGTCCAAGAATTTGTTTATCTTGTCACTTTCTTTTATTTTCCTTCTGCAGTCTGTTGGAATGACAGAATCCACTAGACGACGTTCTTTTTTTTTTCTTTTCTTTAGTTGTTGTTGTTGATAAGCACTAGGTCTGGTCTTCTGGCCGGGATTTGATGATGCATTTGTATCTCAAAATCATTTCATGCGTCTCATTCTCTCAGGCGGATTCTGGTGTATGTATATAACCATTTGGTAGTATGATCAAAATTCAATCTTTTGGACAACTCCGAGTGGATCACCTTCCATCACCCCCCACAACGCTATCGTGCCTAGTCTTGTACTCCTACTGTGCTAGTTTACTGGATTCGGTTATTTAGTGATTAATCGTTTCATCTCTGTCTGCATAACCTACCCTTGTTATTCTGTTGTTTATTATCAATTTTTGCTTTAACATTGTTTTGTTTTGCTATAAGAAGAAATTCAATTTTTCATTTGAAACTTTCTCCTTCGTAGCTATGTCCACATCTTCTCTTGTGCAATCTCACCAGTTTTTTGCTTAAAATACATATACAAATGTTTTTCTTCCCATTTGTTTCCAAGTTTTTGTTATTTTCTTTATCTATATTTATGTTTCCCCTGCTGCAAGTGACTAGTGTAATCAATCTTTATTTACTCTTTTTAATAGCGTCCTCAAGTCCTTGTATTGATGAATCTATACAATCCTTAATGCTGGTGAGACCTCTTCTTCTTTCTCTTCTTGATTCATACCGTCTATGTCATCTCTCAGATGTAATACTTTGTGCATAATCATCAATTTTTTTGGTCCTTTGGTTCATCAGTCTGAGTCCCTTCCTTGTTCATTTCAAGAATGATCCCAAGTATCTTAAAAGGAGGACTTCTAATGTGTTTATGCCTTTGGTGAAATTTCTGCTGTAGAACTTGGTTTCAAGAAGCTTTCTCGTTCTTCTGAGGTACTCTTTCCTTATTTTTTCGTTCATCTCCGCTTGTTTGCTGGTTTCTTCTTTCAATATTCCTAAGTTCTTGTAGCTTCCTTTCTCACCAAGTGTCCTAATGCATTTTTGATTTGGTTATTCAATACCTTCTTCTAAGTCTCTTTTCCCACTTTTTATCATCAGCATTGTACATTTTTCAATGCCAAATTCCATTCCTATATCCTGGTTGCATATTCTTAATGATAGTGACTGGGTCTCCAGTACTTTTTCGTTTTTGGCAAATTTTGATTTTCTCTTAAATACAATCCTTTACTGTATAGTTTTTTTTTTTTTTCTGAGCATATAAGATAAAGAGTGTTTGTTTTCCAATATGTTAACAATGCTCATTAGTACGATCTTTGGTTATTATTATTATTATTAGTAGTAGTAGTAGTAGTATCATTAAGCATTTAACAAATAAAAAGTTGACCTTTAACTCATCATACTTTAGTAATTAAAAAAGCCATTGGCATGGGTTCAGTCCTCATTGACAGACATATACCAGTGGCATTGTCTCATACAAGGAACATATTGATGACGTGTACTCCACTTTGATCGATTTAGTTTACTTTAACCCTTATCGGGAATAGGTTCTCAAGGTTTCGTGACTTTCTGTCTTTATTTAACAAATGCAAAATAAATAAAATAAATTAAATGAAAAATAAATAAATAATTATGATTTTAAATTTACTGCTACGATACAAATAAAGACACACAGGTTTTGTTTCTTTATTTTATGGCAATTCATGAGTAATTTATTGCCAAAGCCATCCTTGTAGATGGGCAGTAGTGGTACTATTTAATCCTTAGCTGGGAATATATATATATATATATATATATATATATATATATATATATATATATATATATACGGTGGGCAATCTAAAATTTCTAAGATCTTAAGACGAGAATTTGTTTCCAAAAAATGAAAAAAATCCGGGAAAATGTGATGAAGATGAGAGATGCACGAAATTTTACAAATTGATTTGCCTCTCGAACTTTGGGGTAACACGTCGTATATATATAAACACACACACACACACTCACATATAAATATATATATACATATATATACACTCACATATATATGCGCATGCAAAATAGTAATAGGATGCTAAGATATTTCTCATTTTTTCGTTTAATTTTAAAATTGAATATAATCCTGAAGATACAACACCACATATTAACATTGCCCTGGTGATTGTTTAATATAAAAAACGAAACATTCAACGTTGGCAAATAATTCAACTATAAATAAAATTGTCCTCTTGTTTTTTGTTTGTTTTCTTTTGTTTTTTTTTATATTTGTATATTTACACACACACACACACACACACATGTATATACATAAATAAATACATATATACACAAATATATACACACAAATATATATGTGCATATATATTTACACACACGCACATACACACATATAACAGCGTTATGCAATGATTAGTGAGCTAGGTTAGTTAGCTTTTAATAGTCATTTCACCGCGTAACCCATACTTCTGGCCTTAGTGCCAGAACTAAGCTAAGGTTAGTGTATATATATATATAAGATAAAAAACGAAAATGAAAATTTCGTATATATATATATATATATGAAATTTTCATTTTTTATCTATGTATATAACGCCACATATATTGTTTTCGTTATGTAATGTATATAATACAATACAATACAATGTATATTCTTTTAAATCTTTTATCTTCTTATGTTTACAAAATAATATAATTTCTGTGTAATGAAGGATAAATATGACTGAAACAAAAGGTCGTTGAATCTGTCCGCCTGCTTTTACAAAAATCTATACACCTACGCGACGACGCACGAGTTGTCATTCTGGTGTTTTCTGTTTTATCAAATAAGCTGATTTTCATTTACATGTCACAAAGCTATGGATCATTGTAAAATGATTGCTGTCTATCGAAACGATATATGGAACAATTGATAAGGGGTCACCGACAAAACCGTTTCGATCGCGGTCATTTCCGAGTGTTCATAAAGTACCAGATGAAGGTTTGTACCGAAATATAACTCGTAAAGCTCTTAAAGTAGTTTCTTGTCTTTTTGTTTGGTTGGTTGGTTTTTATGTCTTTTGTCCCGACACCAATATTTTATTGACTGATTTTTACGGCATGTCAACCCGTTTGGGATTATTTTATGCCTAGAAGTTAGGGAATTGCGTTCATTGTACGTTCAAATTTACATTTTTTTATGTAGTGATTTCTTATGAATTTTTTTCTTTTCTTTATTTTATTTATTTATTTATTATTTTTTTTTTTTTTTTTGTACACAGCTCTATCAAATATAAATAATTTTTAACAGATCTATTTGACCCATAAATAACTAGTACAACTTCTCCGGACCAGAGTGAACCTGGAAGCAATAGCAATGAAGGGGTACTCCACACTCCTTAGATATACGAAAGTGGAGCCTCACCATTAGATGCAGTTTAGTATCATACCCAGGACAACACGAGGGGGTGCTTTTACCCTTCTGCAGGGGATATAGTCAACGTATTTTAAGCCCCGCGTCAGAGTTAGGCAATATTTGAATTTACTCTAAATAAAGAAAGTACCTGTTGCTTGCTTCGTGTTTAAAAAAAAAGAAGGTAGATTTAAATGAATATGACTTACATGACATTTCAGGTCAGAGATCGATGTCTTGCTATGCCGATCAAAGAGAATACTAAATATCCTGTCTTTAATACAAAACTTTACAATACTATTAAACATCTATTACACTATGCAAGACAACAAAACATATACAAGATTATTAAACATTGTTGTCTTTATAAGACTCTCCATGAATCTCTTGGTTTCCCGTTGTGAGAGTTGTTCATGATGATAAAGATGTTTCTGTTTAGGAAGAAGTGAAGGATTCTAATTAACATTTCATAGCTACCTCTGTTATATTGAGAATTTCGATTATTTCAAAAATGATATTCAGCGTTAACGCCGACCCCACTAAATTACCACTTAGTCGTAATTTGTATTTGGAAACTGCTTTATTTTCTAATGCATTATTTGCTCGATTACGGTAACATACACATGAACAAGCTTAATGAGAACTTTTATATGATCGTCATCACTATAGTCACATTCTTCATTGATAGATTGACACGAGAGTAGAAATCAGGCAGGTAAGGTTGTCTGTGCGCATGTCTACGGAACTAGGTGCATGCGGAAAAACAAAGGTGTATGTGTGGGTGGGGGTATAAAATTATGCCTGAAGAGGTAGGAATATACAGGTGGGTAAACAGGGATGTATACGAGGCAGGGGAGAAAAAGTACTCATATTTGATATGCACCCGCCAGCATGTAAACATTACATCGTTATACAAGTACACACCGATATATGTAAGTATTGGACAGTTTACTTATAGATATGTAAATATATACGAAGATTTAGCGAAAATATTAGTCAACTTTTTGCTTTTTTTTTTTTTTTTTTGCTTTTTTTCTTTCTATTTGATATCTCCGCGCTTTATTAATTTATTGCTTTTTTTTTTGTTTTATTTCATTTTTTTCAATCTCTATTTACTTATTGGTTTGGTTTCTTTGTTTAATGGCATCTCAACCTTCGTGGGTTATTTAATACCAAAGCCACCCTTGCAGAAGAACAGCAGTGATACTATTTAACCCATTGCAGGGAGCGGTAAGGGGGTTCATACCTTTCCCCGAGGATATTAGTCTGAAATTGAACGTCATAGCGTGAATGGTGTTCGAACTGGCTTTTACTTGAGGCCGCAGTACAACACTTAAGTTTTTACGCCTCGGGTAAATCCCCTTTATTTATTAAGAAAATCGTAAAATTAATTCTGAAATTTTATCTGGCAAATTTCTATTTGAGCAGCATAAGATTTTTTTAATGCAGTTTTATTTTCTTTCTTTGTAGAAAAAATATGTAAAACGTAAACAATTTCTAAGTACCATATTTGACAGCACTTTTTTAATTAAAAATATCTTTTAAAATTCCCCGGCGTCTTATATGCCATATGTAGGTTTAAAATTCGCGATAGTCGGTATAAATTAGCTACCTGGCAACTCCTATTAGCTTAGACTTTAGAGTAACTTTCATATACCTATTGTCATTATTTAAAAGGCTATTATGCAGATTAAAGTGTTATCATAGATAATATTCATTATATTAATTTCATTACGTTTGATATTAGTAGTTTGTTTTTTCTTGATTTGCCTTGCTGAAATTGGGGTGCGTCTAATACGCCATCAAATACGTTATATAATTTTTACCGAGACAGATTACAGTCATAAAGGTACTGTACCTATAAGGAACATGCATGCATACGTTTTTATTCGAGAATTTATATGATGCATGTGTTTATATTGCAGTGTTACACTTGGTTATTCCGTGAAAAAAAAAAATCAAAATCTGAAAAGAGGGTTCAATTGGCATATCGTAAATTTCTAAACAAATGTAATCTCTTTTCATCAGCTGGTTATCATTTTTATGAAGTGTATATATATATATATATATATTATATATATATATATATATATATATATATATATATATATATATATATATGTTCCTAGCTTGTTCTTTCATCGTTATAACGTCATATCTATCTATCAATCTATCTATCTATCTATCTGCTTACATTGTACGTATATGATAGACTGGTTGGGTATATTAGTAGTTAGTATATATATATATATATATATATATATATATATATATATATATATATATAATACTTACGCATGTGTAAAATAGTTTACCATGTATTGTAGATATTGATAGGTATTCATGAAGTATATTGTCATGTATATATATTTACGCAACCCTTCCACACAAGTAGGATACGAG
>OY757910.1:86129236-86181736 GCA_963585895.1 Sepioteuthis lessoniana
GAGCTGCTCGAAGCTGGGATCATAGCCCGGCTGATTTTTACGCCAGATATTTGTCGCTGCCTCCCACCAGACACGACTTGACACAAGGTCAAAAGCCCGAAAGCCGGAAATTCTATCGCACAACCACGAGGAAAGTATATATATATATAATGACTGTGAATATTCAAAGAAAAAGAGTTCAATGCACGGCTATTTAATAGAAAATAAACCTGGAGAACAAAATATATATTTTTATTTTTTAAAAAAATTTGGAAATTTAAAAAATAAGAAATTTGTTTCTAAAATTCTTGTTTTTAAACAAAAAAATACACACACAACATACATATATATATATATATATATATATATATATATATATATATATATATATATATATATATAAAGCTGCAGTACTTGTGTTTTTGTTTTTTTGTTGTTGTTTTTTTTTTTTTTGGGCGGGGGGGGTCTGGGAACCAGATTCTACATAAAGTTCGTCTTGTTTCGAACAAGTTTCTAAACAGATGGCTATATAACTTTACAAAGGTAGCGTTTTTCCCTAACGAGGTTATTCAATTTGCATATATTTTGTCATAAAATTCGCTTATAGAATAATTTAAAAAAATAACCGGTTAAAAGAAAAAATAAGATTGAAAATAACAGTTTCATTTATTTTCAGTCTTAATTTTATTAAATTTCCATGTTATTCATAGTCTATAAATTCGGGCAACTATTAAGTAAGCATTCTATGGAATTTCACCTGTTACAGCAATATATATTCTCTCAAGCAACAAGCTATTTAATGATAATAATTAGTATTTAATACACATAAAGATTTTCTAATTACACATTTCTTCACCGGACATTGGTATAATGGTTAGAGTGTTCGCCAATGGTCCGGGAGACCTGGGCTCAATCCCTGGTCGAGTCATACCAAAGACTTAAAAAATGGTCCTTAATGCCTCCTTGCTTAACACTCATCATTATAAGGCACGGATCAAGGGTAAAGTGGGTCAATCCTGAGAAAGGAGTTGCACCCTCCCCTACACCTTGGTGTAGTAGCTTTTGAAAAGGGAGCCTTCGGGTCACACTCCACTACGGTCGCCAACTTTACTTACTGATTACACATTTTTACATTTCTCGTTGAGGTCTTTTTTTATGATTATTCAATTTGAGCTGAGAAAAGTATATTACTCTTCACGCAGCGGAACATCGAAAAAAAATGTAATTTTTTTTTCTGAAAACATTCGCAGACATTAGATTCAATAACTTTTCCGTAACAAAACATGGTCAAATTAATACAAGGAAATGCAATGAATGAATATCAGTTTTTGCTTTTCCTTTTGCTATTACGATGATAATATTTCCACTACAAAAACATCACTGACCCATTCACTCGTTCACATTACACTCCCACTAACTTATGACCTATATGTTTATCTGTAGTTATCGATCTCTTCACGCATTTACGATTATAAACGCAACAGATATCTTAAACAGACTCTTCCTTTTACATACGTACAATATGTATGTATATATATATATGTGCTTGTGTATGTGTTTGGACACACATATATATATGTGCATGTGTATGTGTGTGTGTTTGGACAGCATTTCTTCGTTAATACATATTTGGTTAAACAATATAGACATCCTTTGTCTACATATTTTTGTATTTATCCATTCGAGGTGCTGCATCGATTTTATGGTATCCGGCGGGAATTGATTAATAAACCTCCCATAATTAATTGGTTCCCTAGTACGTTCTTCCCGATCTAGGGCCATCATCAGGAGTATATATATTGCAAAAACGATGTGACTTTTGCATGTACATAACTAAAACAAGCAACAACACACCAGTATAAATAATAAACGCTCAACACTTACAGAGTAGTAGAATATATATATATATATATATATATATATATATATATATATATATATATATATATATATATTCTTACTGGATGAAATGGGTAAATTGTCGTCTAAATTACGCAAAAATGAAAATAACACAGATATCTCACTTATCAGATACATTAACCAAAATTATATGAAAATATTTACAAATACTATAGATTAAATCTATTCAAAGAATTCGCCGTTGGCTGCAATCAAAGCCTCCAAACGACTTCGGAATCTCATGCAAACCTTTCCAACGCTCTCCTTGTTCAAATTAGTAAATGCTGCAGTTATCCTTGTCTTCAGTTTATCGTTGGTGTTGCATGGAGTTTTGTAGGTCCCTCGCTCAAGCGCACCTCTCACATAAAAATCAAGAGGGGTGCTATCTCAAGAGTTAGGCGGCCAGATATTTGGGATAATGTGATCACAGAAATTTTCTAACAGCCAAGACTGGGTTCTCCTGTTTGTGTAGCTTAGCGCTGAGTCCTGTTGCCAGATGTTCAGTCTTCCAGCCGCCACCCTCTCGATCCAGGTCATCCCTTCCTCTTCAAGGCACTTGTTGTAGGCCTCCATATTGAGTCTGAGACCATGTGGAAAAGTGAATGGAAGCATTATGTCACCACAAGGTAACTAGTGACCATTCCAAACACTATGATGTGGACTGGGTGTTTGGTTTTCGCCAATATCAGTATATCTTGTAGGGACAGAGTAAACCAACGGTTGTTCTGTGAGTTCACCATCTGATCCTGGCAAAAATTTTTCCTCATCTGAGGAAAAACAAAGCATGTTCGGTCGGAGGAGAATAACTGAGTGAGTTAAAAAGTTTTGTAACGCGGACATTCCTTGGCCCTTTCTCATATTGTATGAGAAATACCGAATGCTTTCATTTATTACTAGTGCGATAAGAAACTCAGAGACCTCCATGTCTCTGGCTATGGACCTGACTGATTTGCTGGGATTGTTGTTAATCATGGCTTGGATCTCACCAACGAATTCGGGAATTCTTTTCTTATCAGGACGATCAGAGTAAGGCTTTCGAGCTGCCATACCTTCGTCATTACCATTGGACTCATCCAACTCTTTTCGACTACTTTGCTCTGTCCTCAGATTGACATCCAAACACTCTGAAATTTTCGTATGGCTGCTTCCGGCTTGAATGCCAAACAGTACAGCATGCCGTTTCCAAATTTCTGGAGTTGTGAATTGCGTCATGGTGCTGCTTAGCTTACAGACAGTGTCCAATTGACTTTAATTTGTTTCAGGTTTTGTCAACTGTGCGCAGCGTGTAAGAATCAAACATACAAGCTTTGTATTTTTCATAAGCAATACTCTAAATACTTTCCATCGTTTCCTTTTAAATGCTATCCTATCACCTACATGTATATTTATAATTATAGATCTTTTCATATTTACACAATGGTCCATACAGGTAGTCCAATTACACATACACACACACATATATATATGGCTGTTTTGAACTTATGCCGTTAGCCCCCGCCCCTACTGTTATTTAAGTGAGACCCACTTTTTGGGTTTTTTTCAGCCTGAGCAGAAGGATTTGCTTGGCTCTCTCTTTTTGCTTTACGAGTTCTTCCTTCGACGTTATGCAGTTTTTTTTTCTTAAGCGAGGTAGCTTAAGCCAAAAAAGCCCATTAGGCTACGCCTCTTTTCCTTACAGGGTTTTTATTGTTACTTGTCGAAACAATAAGCCTACTGCAGGCTATTTGTGATTTGGTATGCTGTCCCCTTCAAAAGAAAGTTGAGGCTAAGGTCTGGATGCGGTATTATTGAACTTCTGCCGACAAAGGAAGCTGTTCGCTGGGTCAGAAAATATGGTAAAAGCCTCAATAGGTTCAATAGAAGAAAATTCGAGTTGAAACAAAAGATATTCATCTAAGAAGCGGGGAACTACTCGAAGTTCACTTGAAGAAATAGTAAACTTTGTTTTCAACAAGTCTACACAGGAAACTAGAACACGGCTGTCCAAGTTGATTCTATACAAGAAGAAGAAGAAGAAGAAGAAGAAGAAGAAGAAACCCTAAAAATTGGCTTCAAAATGAACTTTGACATAAAAAATCTAAGAATGGCATTTTATCATTGACACGAGTTCAAATCCTGGACGAGACTGATTGCATTTCACATAGCACTAATACCCTTGGGAAAGGTATGAATCCAATTATTCTCCCTCCAGCTATCGGTAAATAGTAGGGCAGACTATGTTCTTCAGCCTTGGTGAGGCAACTAGTCTAAGAGAAGGAAAACTCTAAATTCAAACCTGTTAAACTTCGCTTAAAAATTGACCTTGTGTCCTATCCTGTCCGAGCGGAGGGGTTGGTAAATATGTATAAGTAACTTTAGGTTTCAAAAATTTGAATACTTTTTATACTGCCATTATAGTATCGAGCACTTTTTAACTTCTTACTTGCATTTTTTATATTGGCCTAGGGGTTAGAGTGTTCGCCAATGGCCCGGGAGACCTGGGTTCTTCAATCCCAGGTCATGTCATACCAAAGACTCAAAAAATGGTACTTGATGCCTCCTTGCTTAACACTCAGCATTATAAGGTACGGATCAAGGGTAAAGTAGAGCAATCCAGGGAAGGAGTAGCGCCCTCCCCTACACCTTGGTGTAGTAGCTATCGAAAAGGGAGCCTTCGGGTTACCCTCGACTATAGTCGCCAACTTTACTTACTTACGTATGTATGCGTGAGTTAACTCATATCTCTCTCACTCTGGCAATCTATTTATCTATGTGTGTTTGTGTGTGCGTGTCTCCGTGTGTGAGAGAGAGAAAGAGAGAGAGAGAGAGAGACTTTACTCATATCTCTCTCACTCTGTCTATACATGTGTGTGTATGCGCGCGCGTGCGTTAATAAGAGAGATGGGCGAGGGAGGAAGAAGAAAAGACTCGAAGGATTTGACAAATACGTGCGAAAGGAATATACAAAGATGTGACAAAAGTTCAATTTTTTTTTTTAGCAGAATAAAGCTGATTTGAAATCATTTTTTCGGCTAGATTCGTTGCTTTACCAAGGCTAAATAACCCAGTCTGACCAGTTATTTACCCATAGCTGGAGTGAGGAGTGAAGTATTCGTGCATTTCTAAATAGTATTAGCGCGAAGTGAAACGTAAACAACCTCGTCCGGGATGTGAACTCAGATCACTGATTTAATTTCCCTACGACGATAAAAGTTACGCCAAATACGCCTCCTTAAATATTGATTTTTGATCATATGCCAAAATTAATCAAATTATACTTCCTTCTCTAATGCCCTGAGATAAGGCATTATCATGACTTGATTATTTACTGGACTCACATTTTTTTAATCTTTATTACTTTTTATTAAGTTTCAGCTGAGTTGCTCTTTAGACTTCTTCAGGAAAATATGATGTCCGCAAACTTGATGGTGGTTTTTGAACATATCAACCGAAATGCTATTTTTTTTTTAAATTGCTACGTTTAAAAAATTCACACGTTTTGCTAGCGCATCGAATCCATCATTGATCGGAACATTTAACAAAATTATAGCTGTAATAATTTCTGATAGCATTAGGAAGATGTGAGCACCTTACATAATCAACTGGTTGTCGAACTACCGTCAATTTTTTGTTAACAATTCTGAGTTAGAGCAATTTCTGAAATGAATGCGTTGCTGTTATTATTAGAAAGATTTTCAGATACTTAATGAGAAACTTGATGAACTCTGGAGAATAATGACCTTTTGATATATTTAAATTTTGGCTGCTTTGACTTTCAGCATCGGGTGAATGTCTTATCTCTATTTAGATTTTTTAAATGAAATTCTTTCACTGCTACTTTAAACTTTAGTTTCTTACAGTCAGTTTCCTTTCTAGAGACAGGTGTTTAATGCCAATCTGTCATACATGTAACAATGCAATATTCAGTGTCGCTATGCTCTTCCTGTGAATCACTCTCTCAGTACAGAGTTGAGGTAAAAAAAAAAGAAAACTAACTCAATATTAAGTGAAATAACGAGAGAGAAAGAGAGAAATTAAGAAGTGTAGTTTACCTAGTTACACCCACCCACCCATCCTCTCTCTCTCTCTCTCTCTCTCATTCACATGTGCGCACACATACAAACAATATTTCATACCAGAGTAGCTCTCATCATAAATGATGGGATTGTTTATGTATGGCTTAGCATTTCCACTTGTCTATGGGTTCAAAATGGTGACATAAGTTGTGTTGAGCAGCTAAGAATTCAGGAGCATTGGTCAACTGATCACCCAGGTAAATAGAAAGACCAAAAAGTATGGCAAGGGAGAATAATTTGGAAGCACAGAGAAATTGAAAAAAAAAAGAGAGAAAGAACACAACAAAGAAAGATGACTGAAGTATAGGAAGTTAAAGTAAGAGAGAGAGGGGGGAGAGGGAGATTAAGACGCGTAGTTTACTCTCTCTCTCTCTCTTTCTCTCTCTCTCTCTCTCTCTCATACTTGTTTCTAGGGGCATCGTTTTGCCAGAATTAAATAGAGATGAATTGTTACTGAGGAAAACAACATTATATGATAAATTTCTCATTATCTTGTTGTCGGGCCAGGTTGTGCATCCAATATATATATGAATTTCACGTTGTATTTTATATATACATATTTACCAGTCCCTTCCATCACGGTCAGGGTGCGACACCATTTCAATTTTTAAGTGGAGTAGAGCTGGTTTGAATGCAGAATTGTCTTTCTCCTTGACTGGTTGCCTTACAAAGGTTAAAGAACACAGTCTACCCAACTATTTACCCATATATGGTGGGAGAAGAAGTGAATTCATGTATTTCCTGAATACATTAGCCCAAAGTGGAATGCAAACTGCCTGAACCAGCATTTGAACTCGGGTTGTTGATTCCATTTCCTACGACGATAACCGTTACACTAAGTGTATATTCTTTATAGATAAGTAGACGTTTTAGTGTTTAGTATTTTTGGTCATTTTATGTATTTAATGCTCGTTGATATGGCTTTATTATTGTTCGCTGTTTAACATTCTGATCACTTTAACGTTTGTATGATTTCTATTGCATTTTGAACGGCGAAATTTATCTAGTTAAGAGATTAAAGACATTTAACAACAAAATCACAGCAGGATAGAATTTTTTATAAACTTGCTTGAACTCAAGAAAGAAAGGAAGAAAAACATTTCAGCGCCTGATTGATTCTAATGGCATGACAACTCATCTAGAGTTAGTTTACGTTTCAAGGTTAGGGAATCATATTCATTATATGTTCGTGTTTACATTTTTTGTATAGGTGTTTCATTTTTTTTTTTTTTTTTGTATCGAATACGAATATTTTTTAAACAGATCTATTTGACCCATAGATGAGATTCCTACAAGTACAACACGGGAGTGGACCTGGAAGTAATGGCAATGAAGAAATACTCTACACTCTCCAGATCTCCAAAACAGAAAATTCATTATCAAATGCAGTTAGACCACTTCCCCTTTTGGGGTTGTCTTATCCCTCTACGAGGGTTACAATCAGCTTATTCTAAGCCTCACCAACAGGACAAATTTCAGCACTTAGAAATAGGCAATTGTTTAATTCCGTGTGTTATAAATTTTAAAAAAAGATTGATGCACTAGACTCGCTTTCACACACTTCATCTTGCTTTTATCAATTCAAACCTGCTAAACTCCGCTTAAAAAATTGACCTTGTGTCATATCCTGCCCGAGCGGAGGGGTTGGGTAAATAGGATCTTGCTCTTATCAATTCTTAAAGAAGCTGAATTATGTTTAAATTAATTTGTATTCTTTTTTCTGATGTTAACTCAAGTTAACCTCATTTATAACAGGATAATTTTAGATGTTGGCACAGAAAACATCTGTCCAATATAATATAAAAATAACATTGCAACACCTCCATGAGTAAAAATAAGACTATATAAGAGGTGTATTTATTTTTGGACGGCTTCATATTTGTATTTTTGGTTACAGTGTTTCAATATTTATTCAATGATTACATAATGTTTCATTAGAAATAATAAAATCCTGGTGTAAAATTTACCTACAAGGGGTATTAAAAAGAAAGAATATAGAAACGCATCCCAACAGCTAGAAATATACATATAATGTTCCGTGAACAAGCAGTATATGAAAAGGGTACAAAATCGAATCAGACCTATTGAGAAGGATATGTAAAAGATAGCCATTAGGTCTCACTGTTTCCAGGCAGATCTCAGTAACAATGACTATACAGTTCAAAGACCAGAGGCAAAAAGGGGACAAGAACAAGTTTTTGGAACCGTCATGTGATCCACTAGGGAGCCCCAAGTGAAAATGTAAATTATCTTAAGGAGATATTTATTTATTACATTCCTACACTGGTATCTTTGGTTTAGAAAAAAATTAACTCTTATGATAAATTGTAAAGAGTATACTTATTTTGCTATATATATGTGTGTGTGTGTGTGTGCATTGGATATATATGTATATATGTATGTGTGTTATACATATATATATATATATATATATATATATATAGGGGCTGTGGGTTAGATGGCCATTGATCCTACAAGATTTTGATAAATCATTCATCTAGAAGAAAGACACTGATATAAAACTAGGATTAATGGATCCTTAGCTTTTGTTAAATCATAAATCTAGTGGAACATTCTGATATAAAACTTGTGGATCCAGTAACATTGAATGATGTAGGCTGACACTTCCTTTTGGATATATATTATTAAAGCTCAGAAAGTGACTCGGTGCGCAGTTTTTCCTCACTATAAAAAGACTCAGGCACAGGTATTGTTTGATATCACAAGATGGTCACCAAATGATGTCATGCACAATGACCATACCCAACTTTGAGGTGCCAGCTATCATATAAACACGAAGTGTGCATATATATATATATAAGATGAACAAACATGATAAGATAAATAGGAATATTTCTTTTATGTTGTTTATTTTTTGATTGTCCTCAAATGGTTTCAACCTTAGGCCATCCTCAAGAATAAAAGATTTTGTTGAAAAAATTTCTCTTAGAAAATTTTTTTATATATTTTTAAAGGAGCTGATATTTTCTTATCGGAAAAGTGATCTAAAATGTACTGGCAGAATAGCATATCTATTTGATGAAAGAAGAATATTATAGAGATCAGAAAATGTTTCATTCAACAAATAGATATCCTAAAGCACAAGAATATATATATATATATATATATATATATATATATAAAGATTTGTGTGTGTGTGTGTGTGTGTGTGTGTGTGTGTGTGTGTGAATGCTAGAAAGTAGTAGAGAGAATTAAAATAAGATTATATGCAAATGATGCTAAGTTGTGAGAGGAAAGAGTTTCTGACAGGATCTCAATGCAATACATTGTTTGGCATATTTATATACCATTGTATGATTTCTACTGCATTTTTAACAACAAAGTTTATCTAGTTAAGAGATTAAATGCAGAAACATTTAACTATAAAATCACAGCAGGATAGGATACATTGTTCAACACATTTTTATACCAGGCAGATTTGATACACTTCCATTGGTCACATTTTGTAACTTTATGCAGTAATGTTAAGTTCAAATGGAGCAGTTCCTCATAAACAATACCTTGCATCTTTCACCAACAACAAATCATAACCTTTTTTTTTATGAAGCTAACTTTTAGAGAAACTTCAGCACTGGCGTCATTGTCTGAGTTGTTTAATTTGTATGTTGAGTTGATATGCAAGCACCACATCTTAAACCCTTTGAGGATTAATTCAGTCATTCATGCATAAACTTCAGAGAAATTAATAGCATATACACATCCTATATCTGTCCAAAATGTAATGCTAAATTGCATCGAGTGGTGAGACTACAGTATAACATGATATAGTAGGTCAAAGTTATAAAGAGAACAGGATGCTAATTTCTGGGAAGGAGAGAGTAAAGAAAAAATGAGAAGAAGAAAAAGCAGAGAGAGAATCTATGAAACAACCAGCTGACCGCTGAGGAGTCAGGCCAAAGCACTCATTGTAGGTCAGCCATTCACAAGTGAATGACTAAGATAATTAAAAATGAGTAGAAAAAAACCAAAGGGTCAAATCTTCTGCACAGGTGTGGAACCACCAGAAATGGATGTGTTCCTCCCTCCAAAACCTGGTGGAAAGAAGGAGACAACTCGGGTTTGAAAGCTTGGAGACATGACAAGGTAAAGACAAGAGGGAGCACTAGCCAGGACAATGTGAAGATAGTTAAAAGTTGCAGTTCCAATTTTAAAGTGAGCTCTGAAAAGGAATCTCACACCAGATGCAAACCTGTGAAGACAAAACCAATGAACAAACACATTAGAACTCCAATAGAAAACCAGAAAGAAAATTCAAGGTCTGTCTCTGCACTTTTTCTTGTTTCTCTTTGTTCAGCTAATTTGGGTGACTCAGTTTTCATACTCTGTTTCTTTCTCCCAATGACTACTTTAAAAGTGTAGTAGTGTATAAACTTTTGTGTTAGTGAACTAAGAGTTTTGTATGTTCATCACCTTTTCCCGTGGCAAGGTTACAACAAACACATTTGGTGTTTAACAGTACAATGTCCTATTTGGTGCAGTAACATTACAACCTTCTATTTGAGACCCATAGTAGTAAATCCAGTACTGAAGTTCTGGGGAGCATGGACTCACCCCTTTGTTTTCATAACTTCTGGATTCCCCCTGGCCCAGAGTGGTAGTACCAGGTAGAGTCCTAACTATGAGTCAAATAGATTTGAGATAATATTTAAAATGGTTTTGAACTATATTTGCACATAAACAATGATATTTTAACTAGATATGAAGTGTTTACCTGTTTAAAATGACTGAACAGTATTAATATATTGGCACTTAGAAATTTGATAAGAACTGTTAATTGAAGATATATACATGTTAGCAGATAATTATTATTGTTGTTGTTGTTACTATAATCAAATAGGAACAGTTACTCGTGTTTGTTGAGTTGCCATGGTTTAAAAGTCAATGAGCTGGAATGTAATTTCATGGTAAGTGAATTCAAACTCCAAATAAAGAGATAAAGAAAAGAGAGAAAGCGTCCCTGTGGCATAATGGTTAATGAGCTGGAATGCAACATCATAGTAAGTGAGTTCAAACTCCCAATAGAAAGATGGAAACTGAGATAGATAGATAGATAGATAGATAGATAGATAGATAGAGAATGACAGAAAGAATCCCTATGGCATAATGACTAAATCATTGGAATGCAAAGAGAGATCAAACTCCAGATAGATAGATAGGTAAAGAGAAACTAAAATAGATAGAGAGAGGGTGGGAAAGAGTCTCAGTGGCATAATGACAAAATTACTAGACTACAACATTGAAGTAGGTGAGTTCAAACTCTAGTCCCACCAATTTATTTTTGGACTAATACGCTTGGAAAAGGCATGAAGCCCCTTATCTCTCCACCTATGGGTTAAATAGTACCACAACTATCCTTCTACAAAGATGGCTTTGGCATTTAATAACCCACAAAGGTTGATATGCCATTAGACTAAGAAACTAAACTAAGTCAAACTTACTTGAAATCATATTACTTTTCAAATTATTAGTATTAAATAGGAATTCTTTAAACCATACAGCTTTGTACAAATTATTCGTATTCAATAGAAATACTTGATATCATATAACTGTGTGCAAATTATTTGTATTCAATAGAAATACTTGATATCATATAACTGTGTGCAAATTATTTGTATTCAATAGAAATACTTGATATCATATAACTGTGTGCAAATTATTTGTATTCAATAGAAATACTTGATATCATATAACTGTGTGCAAATTATTTGTATTCAATAGAAATACTTGATATCATATAACTGTGTGCAAATTATTTGTATTAAGAATAGTTACTTAGAGCTATAATTATTTAGAAGTGATTATTATTAAATAGGAATAGAAACTTGAAACCATACAATTGCTAGTCAAAAAAAAAATGGTTAGATCTGGTATAAAATAACCCAACAAGAGTTGATATGCCATAAAACCAACCAACTAAACGAACCTTTTTCTTTTTATAAAACTTTCCTTTTGGACAGACCTACATGTTGTGTTGATGCACTGCACCACATTTTAGTCCCCATGAGGATTGATTCCTACCAATGATGCATGCACTACAGAGAAATTAATAACATTTACACATCCTGACTGACTGTGATTTCAGTTGTAATCGATCAGAGAGTGCAGGAAACAGTTTCTCAATAAAAGTCTTTTATGATTGCAGCCAAATGATGCAAGATGCTACATAAATTGTGATGTCATTTCTGGTTAAATGGTAATTTGCTTCTGTACAATGATGACTTAACTGACTAACTGGACTTGTTTCCACAATTTAGTGTAATTCATCCAGAACAGCGCATTGTACTACTATAAATACACACAAAATTACAATATTTTCAGCTATAAAAAAAAACACTTTTTTTTAACTCTTAAGAACATCTGCTCAGCTGGCTAAGAATAGACTACATCAGCAGCAGAAGGCTTTGTTTCATTGGCTTTTATGGCATATCAACCTTTGTTGATTATTTAATGCTAAATCCTCTCTCTCTATATATATATATATATATATAAGATTTGGTTTGGTTGGGTTTTATGGCATATGAAACATTGCAGGTTATTTAATGCCAAATCCTCTTTACACATATATATTGAACATATATGATTTGTAAACATGTTTTGTTGATAACATTTTTAAATGAGCCTAAGCTCTTTATTTGCACCCAGTTAAATGGTTTCAAGTATTTCTCTCAAATTCAAATAATTCTATTTATTATAAATAATTTTTTGCACAAAGTTAAATGGTTTCAAGTATTGCTATGTAATAGTAACAATTTAACATCAGTCATTTGTTTGCACACATTTAATGGATATACATATATGATTTTTAAGTGAATAGTTTATAGGTAATTTCATTTTTAAATGTGTTACAACTAATTTGCTTGCATTCTGGTATTGCTATTGATTCTACCCAGTTAAATGATTTCAAGTGATGCTATCAAACACTAATAATTCTATCAAATATTAATCATTTATTTGCAGACAGTAAATTGGTTACAAGTATTGCTATTTAATACTAATTATTCTATTCAACACTATTCATTCATTTGCACATAGTCAAATGGTTCCAAGTATTGCTATGTAATACCAATAATTCAATTTAGGTACACAGTTAAAGATTTTCAAGTATTGCCAATAAACACAAATAATTCTATTCAACATTACTGTGTGCACATAGTTAAATGGTTCCTAGCATTGCTATGTATCACTAACAATTCAATTAGACAACCATTTGTTTACACATAGTTAAATGGTCAAACATTTCTATTTCTAACACTTCAATTAAATATCAGTAATTTGTTTATATAGAGTTTAAATATGAAACAGTTCTATTTGACAAATAAATAGGACTCTATGAGGTACTATCACTCTGGATCAGAGTGGACCTGGGTGTAATGGCAATGAAGGGATACTCCACATTCCCCAAAGCTCCAAGGCTAAAGCCTCACCATCAGATTGTTTGTTGTCATATCCAGTGTTATATCTTAGTGTTTTACCCCTCAACAGAGATGTAGTCAGAGTATTCTACAGCCCCAGCCAACTGGGCTCCTGCTGAGGGTTAAGATCGCCAAAAAATGGGTGCCCTGGGTATGACACAAAACTGCATCTGATGGCAAAGCTACAATTCTGAGAATCTGAGGAGTATGGGGTACCCCTTCATTGTCGTTACTCCCAGGTCCATTCTGACCTGGAGTGGTAGTACCTGTTAAGTACTCATATTGGGGTCAAATAGATGTTTGTAAATTATTTGTATTAGATAAGAATACTTGATATCATATAACCTTGTGCAAGAATCTTTTAAGAAAGTACATGAAAAATGGAAATATACAAACGTACAATTTACACAATAATCACAGACAGATTGACTAGGCATCAATATAAATCAATCAATCATACTGAAACACACATATTTAATTCAATTTTTATAGCTATACTATTATCTTCTGATGATACAATTAGTAAATAAAAAAAATATTACACAAACTGATATCTGGGGAAAAAAATTCCATAAAAAAAAGAAAAGTCTAAAAGCATATATACTGTTAAAAAATAATCAACCAATATCATAATGCCAAGTCAAAAGAAAAAAAAACACTGACAGAATACCTTAAGCTAAAACGTAAGAGTGCTCAGTACACAAAGTAGAGTTTGGATTTGGGTTCTTTGTTTAATGGCATATCAACCTTTGTATGTTATTTAATGCCAGAGCCATTCTTCTTCAAGAAGAACAGTAGTGGTACTATTTAACCCATAGCTAGGAGGATAAGGTGGTTCATACCTTTCACAAGGGTATTTATCCAAAAGTGAATGAAATAACATGCCTGGAGTTCGAACTCGCTTACTACAATCCTGCAGTCCAGAGCTTTAATCATTAAACCACAAGGACATCTCCTACAAAGTTGAGCAAAATGTAAATACCTAAAGAGTAAGAAGAAATCTACCTAGGTTTCACCTAACCGGATCAACAGAATTATCCTGATGATCAGATTAGGTGAAACCTAAGTATAATTCTTCTCATTCTATTGATATATATATATATATATATATATATATATATAATATGGACCTCTAGTCAACATAAAGTCAGTGGTATCTCTTCACTAACAAGTGAGCATTTCAAAATGCTTGTGCAGTAAGGTTCTCTCTGAGTTGTTGCTAAGTTACATCATGGTTCCCCAACCAGTTCTTGAGACATTCAAAATGGCAAGATGTTCCAAATAGACCTCTTTCTCTCTCTCTCTCTCTCAAACACACATCATACATATAATGAATAGGTTAGGGAAGAGGGGCTTTAATCTCTATTTCTTTCAATTGTATTAAAATATTTCAGTTGTATTGAGCAGATTTAAGCATTTTTAAGTGCTATTCTCTTTATCCTGAATTTTTGAAAAAACATATTTTTCATTATTTGTATTATTCAAAACTAATTTTGAGAAAAGAATATTAAAAATAATTTAACCCAAAAATGAGAATCAAATTAATAAACATAGGAACAATTAAGGAAATAAACATTGGCATATTTGAAAAGGATGTGAAAGAAAGAAAGAAAGAAAGAAAGAAAGAAAGAAAGGAAAGAAAGAAAATGGCATGTATGAAAAATAGAATGAAAGATGAAATAAAGAGTGAAATATGCATTGGGGGGGGGGAATTCAAATGTTTGAAGATATGAATGAAAAAAAAAGGAAATTTTACACAAACAAAAATTACCTGAAAAAGATAACAATTTTAGAAAAAAATTCATGAAAACAGAAAAGAAAGAAAGAAAATGGCATGAATTAGAAATAGAATGAAAGGTGAAATAAAGAGTGCACTGAGGAGAAATAAATTTTAAATGCTTGAAGATATGAATGTTAGAAAAAGAAAACTCAAGTAAAATTTACCAAAAGTAGAGAACAATTGTAGAAAAGAACTGAATGAAAAAAACTAGAAGAAATAGAAAAGAGATTACTTGAAAAACAAACAAACAAAAAAAAAAACAGGCAGACAAGCAGCTTTTCCAGTAAAGTAGGTAATAAAGCATCATTAATTAACTTGAAAACATTTGTTTCAGGTAATATAACAATATAACTGTCAAGTCACTTTTGAATCTCTCTTTGGCAACATGCTGAAGAGGAATACTTTTAATGAGGTTTTCAACCTCATTTTCTTTTTACAAGTTGTTATTCAGCCTAAAGCAATTTAGATTTTTTATCTTATAAAATTAGTTGATGATTTGATCAAATTCAGTATTTTCAATAACAACAAACTACTTGATTTACAGTAAAACCAAATGGATCAGCAATGTGCCTAGTCATGGTTTGGTTTGATTTTATGGCATATCAACCACTATGGGTTATTTAATGCCAAATCCTATTTTTACACATATATTAGATATATGATTTGCAAACACATTTTGTAGATACATATAGTTAAATGACCAAACAGTTCTATTACCAACAATTCAATTTAGCATAAGTCAACAAAGTTAAATGGTTCCAAGTATTGTTATGTATCACTAACAATTCAATGAAATATCAATCATTTGTTCACACACAGTTAAATGATCAAACAGTTCTATTTCTAACAATTCAACTTAGCATAAGTCATTTGTTTGCACTCAGTTCAAATGTTAAACAGTTCTATACCACTCCAGGCCAGAGTGGACCTGGAAATGATGACAGTAAAGGGGTACTACATATTCCTCAAATCTCCAGCATTACTGGAGCCTCACCATCAGATTGTTTAGAATCATACCAGGACACACATTTACGGGAGGGTCTTAGCCCTCTGCAGAGATTGCAGTCAGTGTATTCTCCTGCTCTAGCTGACTGGACAGGAGCCTATTCAGTTCTGAGATGTAAAAACAAAAAAAACTTAGTAAAAAGACCTATGTTAAAGTCACACTGAAAGCACTAGTTCCAAAGTTAAGCAGAAGTGAGCCTTTTCAGTTCTGAGATAGTTGACTATTTCAAAAGAGCTCCTTAAAACTGAAACTGTAAGTAAACTGAGACCTATATGCCAAACCTAAGGAATGAAAACTCCAACAAACTGTTTACAAACTACATATACATTGGTAAAAACTTATACAAAAATACTTAAGTTTAATGCAATCAACTCAGTATAATAGTTATTGTTGCACGAAATAAAATTTGCATCTCCAGTTCAAATTCTGTACAAAGCTGTTTGTGTTTCCCTTTGTGCTAATGCCCTTGGAAATGATATAAATACATCCATTTTCTATGCAGGCATGGGTAAATAGTAGGTTTGGCTGGTTCTTCAGTCTTGGTAAGGCAACCAGTCTAGGAGAAGGAAGACACTGAATTCAAACCAGCTTTACTTAAAAATTGACTTTGTATCACATTCAGGCTGTGGTGGAGGGGTTGGGTAAATACATACATGCATGATGCTGATGATGATTTTTATTAAAGTCTATTTTTTCTATCGATTTCTTTTCAAGTCTTTTGCATTGTAAATCCAGTTCTGTCTCCTATTCCATGCTTTCTATGTACCACCCTCTCATTCCACTTATAAAAACTTCCATAATGTAGCATTACTTGTTAAACAGGAAAATGTAAAACTATTAATTGCAATATGTGTTGTTTTTTGTTGTTTTTTCCCCCTCTCAATTATACTGCATTAATATCTGGTTCTAAAACAATAGATAGAAATAATTTTGCTATCAAAATTTTTCTCCATTCCTTCTTGTTACTTTCTAAGATTTGCTTAGTCTGGCATGCAGACCACAGCTTGCTTACAGTATTTTCTCCATTCATTCATGACACAATGATTTCTTAAAATAAAATTAATTATTATACAAGTTTTCAAAGTTCTTGTTGCAGATCGCTTTTTCGTGAAGTTGTATCAAACAAATATACTTTTGTTTCCCACCCACCAACCATTTTGTTTATCTGTTACCCTTATCTCTTTCATCCTATCAGCGAATAAACCAGATTCTTGATTAATTAATTTTAATGACATGTCAACCATTCGAGGGTTATTTTATGCCTAGAGGTTTGGGAATTGCATACATTGTACATTTATATTTTTTATGTAAGTTTTTTAAAGTTTTTCTTTTTTTTGGCACATGATTATATGATATTAATTATTCTTAGGCAACACCCCACAAAGCAGCAACCTACCCATCACAAAAACTATCCTAGTTAGACGAACCAGACATGCAGGACACTGCTGGAGAAGTAGGGACGATCTCGTAAGTGATGTACTCCTATGGACCCCTTAACATGGCCATGCAAAAGCAGGGCGACCAGCTCGAACCTACATACAGCAGCTCTGTGAGGATACGGGGTGTAGCCAGAAGCGATGAAAGATAGGGAGGGGTGGCAAGAGAGGGTCAGGGATATCCATGTCAATGGCACGACAAGATGATGATGAATTTTTCCTATCTGATACTAATAATTTTTAATAGATCTATTTGACATATAGATGGGATACTGTAACAGGTACAACCACTTAGGGGCAGAGTGGACCTGGGAGTAATGACAGTGAAGAGGTACTCCACACTCCAAAGAACTCCAGAATTGGAACTGCACTACCAGATACAGTTTAGTGTCATACCTAAAACTCCCACACACACTTTTTGGAGGGGCGTCTTACCCCTCTACAGGGGATACAGTCAGCATATTCTAAGCCCCAACAACAGGGCAGATCATTTTTTTAAATGAAATTGAATGTAGATAAAGTTTGCTTTATGACCAAAGGTAATATTCCTTAGCGAGTGGCTTTTAACATTTCTCTTATGTCGATGGGTTTTTTTAAGAGGATTTAAAAATGTCTTTTTTTTTTTAGTCTTTTTGGCTAATTATCAGCTTTTGTGTTTCAAGTGTTCTATTACAATAACTTTGGGGATGTCATGGTAAAAATAGCTATCACAGTTACTAAAAATATTACTTTATGAAAATATTTTTCTTTTTTTATGATATTACATCCCAATGATTACATGATATAAACAAAACACTGGGCGCCTAACATGGTGTAACGGTTATCAAGCTAGATTCACAGACGATATGTAATGAGTTTGATTTTCCATAGGCGTCCATTGTGTCTCATATAAGCTACGTTTAGTAGATGACAAAAAAAAAAATATTGAACGATTTCATGAAGAACAAATATCTTCGGGGAGATTGACCACATCCTGAACTGCAACATCGGAGTAAGTGTGTTCGAACTTCAGTCACAAAAATTTGTTTAATTTCGGACCAATACCTTTGGAAAGGTTTGAACCCCGTTATCTTCCAATTTGTAAAGTTTTGCATATCTCTCAATCACTTCAACGTATTTTTTTTTTAATTTTGAAAACAAATTCGCGTCTTAAGATCTTTTAAATTTCAGAACGCTGACCGAATCACCTGCTGTCACACCTCAGATTTGTATTTCTATCTTTTCCTTTCTTTTTTCTTTTCTGTCTCTCTATCTTTCAACCCCTCCCTTTCTTTTTATCTATTTCCTCTTATGCTAAACGCTACTGAAATAACCAACATTTTGATTAAGTCTTTTATAGAATAAAAACGAAATATCAATCGAATCCGTTGTCTGTGTTTCGGTTTATCCACCTATTTTTTCACGTCGGATTTTTCCAGTCTACCATATTATATATATATATATATATATATATATATATATATATATATATATATATATCCAGCTATGGGTTGAATAGTACCACTGTTCTTCTACGAGGATAGCTTTGACATTAGATAACCCACGAATGTTAATATGCCATTAAACAAAGAAACCCAATCCCAACCAAAATATCTTCCGTTCTAAACATTGGAAATAAATAAATTTTATATAAGAATTTTCTAGAAGCATTCTTCTCAAAAATCTGAAAAATAACATAAATCATGATTAAATTCCTTTTTTACAAGATTTTCTCTCTCTCTACATATCATGTTTTTGTTAAACGCACTGTTCTCATTTATCGACTTCGGGGAAAAAAAAACTCCTCACACTTGCATGGAATTTGATTTTATCAACGAATCCTTTGTTCCATTAAAACGAGTTCAATGTGATTTTTTTTTAATACGGATTTTGCCGATTTACCACCAAGTCAGATTTAAGATATTTATCCAACCTCACACCAGATAGAATTTGACACAAAGTCATTTTATAGTGGATCACACGAATCAAGACATGTGTGACGGTCGCAAAACAAAAACAAACAAACTTGGTTCTCTTGGTATTCCCCTAAAGTGGTGCCTGAGGCACCACGCAATAAACTCATCCAGGGGAGGAGGGCACCCTAGGACCAGGCAACAACTTTAAATCACCCACTAGACGCGAACACCAGATGAGCATTGGATGCCTCGATAAGTATCGCAGAGTAAGCTGAAATTCTATAGAAGCAGGTATTTTATGTTTGAAGAATTATTTTATATTGTAGTAAAAATTAACTAATTATTAGATTGACTTTAGACTTACGGTTAAGTCGCACTCAAATCACCAGTTTTCATCAGGTCACCCAAGTTAATCCGTGATAAGCCCGTTAAGTTCTGAAATGGATGACCACCTAGGAAGAGCTTACTTAATGTTTTTAATAACTAATCATTAAAATTAAAATTTGAGGTGCCTGTACAGGATAGCTCAATCATGAAAATATCAATTAATTCTGCAGTAATGTACAAAAATTATATTGAAATGTTCTACGTGGTGTAAAAATGATCAAACTAAACTGGCAGACTATTCAGAGTTAAAGTCTTAGCGGGTGTCCCATCCAGCCTTGTGCCACAACTAAACGAAGCTTAATAGATAACTACTTACATTTATCATTTAAATATGAGAAAGTTTCAGATATTTTTTCTTAACAGTTTCCATTAATTCTTTAAATTTTCAAATCAGTCGTAAGTCGACACTTTCGACGTGGCTAGAGAGAGAACGACTAAGTAATATGGGCTATACGTAAGAACTTGTATAGAATAGTAGCAATAATAATAATAATTATTATTATTATAGTATCTCCGTTATTTCTGCGGTAATATACAAAAGAGTACATAGAAATGTAATAGTTTCATTCACCATCCAGATAAGAATAAGTTTCAGTGATTTACTTCTGTTTTTTTTTTTTTTTAATGAATAGTTATATTTGAATCCAAATAGATGATGGGTCGGCTGTAAGTCGAAACATTAACGATTTGGAGAGAGTAAGACTAAGAAATATGGCCGCAGGCCATTCTTACGAGTTGAAGACTTACTTCGGCGATTCCATTTTTCAGGAAACAAATTCAGCAAATGACGAAAATTAATTCTTATCTGGATGGTTAATGTAAGTATAATATTTTTACATAATTTTTCTTTCAATATTTTTGCTGAAATTTTCTTTAATGAACGATTACTAGTACTGATGTTAGTAGAAAGACACAAAAATGTGTTAAGGGGGTTTATTTATTCAGTAAAAAAAAAAATGAAACATGTCTGGGACTTACTCTTATGTGAATAGTGAATGTAGGTGTATATATATATATATATATATCGCAATCACGTTTTGATTTGAACATTACCACAGAATTAACGGAAACTTTTTTCATATTATTCTATACCAGCACCAAATTTTTTTAACTTAACGAAACTTTTTACAGACATTTCCAATCCAAATTTGAAAAGAATTTTTCTTTAAATTACACTACCTCTTAATTTAAATAACTTTTGTCCAAATCCTGCTATGTTATTTAAGTAAAAATGATTGTAGTTTCTCTGACAAGGTAAATCCAAAACCATAGCCTTCACACTGAATGTATCCGGTAAAATAATTGGGTGTAGCCTAGCAGATAGTGTTCGCCAAAGGCCCCGGAGACAGGGGTTCAATTCCAGTTTGAGTCATAAACAAAGACTCAAAAAATGGTACTTGATGCCTCCTTCATTAACACTCAGTATTATAAAGTTTGGATCAAGGGTAAAGTGGAGCAAACCAAGGAAAGGAATTGCACCCTCCCCTACACCTCGGTGTAGTAGCTATTAAAAAAGGAGCTTTCAAGTTCCCTTCGCCAACTTTACTTATATATATACATACACTTTTTAAATTAAATCAAATTTATGCTATTCCTTATGAAAAAGTTTCTTCTCTGACTTCAATTTGTACACCGCAATCTTCCTAAACCAGATCATTTGGACACGTCCTTGATACGAGGGTAGAGTGTGTAGCAAATTAGTATAACGAGTTGCTTTAACAAAATATAGTATAACATTATAGCATAAAAGTCTTTCGAGTAGTACTTTACTAAGATTTTTGCTTAGATATGGAACAAGGCCATATAAATGGTGCACTCACTTGCGATTTGAATTCACTCGTGAAAGTTTGCAGATCTAGCTTGCTAAGCATAATATCAAGCGAGGCGCCCAAAAGAATCTTCCGGGTAACGGTAATAAAAAGTTTATGCTGAAAATAAAACCAACCTGATGATTACCACTTGCAGAGGGGTAAGACTCCCCCTCCAAAAAAAAGGAGGGCTTCTTAGGTCGGACACTAAACTTCAGTTATCAAGCTTTGAGGAATGTGGAGTACCTCTCTATTGACATTACTCCCAGGTCCACTCTGACCGGATATGGTAGAACCTGTTGGTGCGCCATCTACGGGTCAAATTAATCTGTTTGAAAATTAATCTGTATAGGGTAAGAATACGTGGAATTATACGACTATAATTATAAAATTATTTGTATTAAGAATAATTAAAGCTAAAACGGCACAATAGCAGAGAGCCAGGCATTAGCTACTTTTGAAGAATGTTAGTATAAAAGGACGTGTATATTTTTAATCTTGATTTAATTGGGTAAACATACGTTTTTTAAATTTTATTTTTTATCATATTTTGTTGAAAAGTTACTGTGTTTTGAAGTTGATAGTTTTTATCGAAAAATTAATGGTAAAATTTGTGAATGCAAATTTATCGAAATCGTGATGCAATTTTTTAAATGCCTTTCTTCGGAATATGCTAATTTTTTTTATTAAAGACAAATTACCCGAATGGTTTCCAGAAATATTCTTATTTTTTAACTGAAAGGTTTTTTTAAGGTAACACCTATCAAAAATGCCTACTTTGCGGGTATAAAAATACGCTGAAATATTTTCTGTATATCAAGAAATGGTAGTAAATAATGGAAATGAATCCGACCATATTGAGAAACAAGATAACCTAAAGAAGAATTTAATGTCAACGTCATAACCTTTCGGTTCTAATAAACCATCATCAGGACTTAAAAAAAGGACAACGAGTGACATGTTCGATATCATTCGTCCAAGTCCTGATGATGATTCGTTATAATGTTAATTTTCTTTTACATTAAATTCTTCTTCTTTGTTTTTCAATTTTTCTCTGTATCAAGAAATATGAAGACGTCGAAGTAGAATATACAAGTCACATAAATATATTCCAAGAGAAGAATCTACTTGATATTTCCTTAAAGTGATTTTTTTAATACTGCCTCAGCTATTTGGAAAACATCCATAGTCAAAATTTTCTTTAAATTGCTAATACTTCATCAATAAAGTTGATTTCCAGTATAAAAATCAAGTACATGAAAAGTATAATTCTGTTGTTAGACAGGCCAGTCGGTTGGGGCTCTAGAATACGCTAGCTGCGTCTCTCCAGAGAGGTTAAGACCTCCCCCCACCACCACCAAATATGTGTCCCGGATATGATATTAAACTGCATCTGGTTGTGAGGCTTCAATCCTGGAACTTTACTTCCGGGTCCACTCGGATCTGGAGTGGTAGTACCTGTTAGGATTCCATCTATGGGTCGAATAGCCCTGTTTAACCATTTAACTGTGTGCAAACGAATTACTAATGTCCAGTTGAATTGTTAATGTTACGTAGCAATACTTGAAACTGTTTAACTGCGCAAATAAATGATCTTTTGCTTGTTTTAAATGTTACCTATCAACTATTCGTTTGCAAATCATATGTATTTAAACAATATTTATATATAGTCATTCACAGAGAGTTTCATTGTATCACAACTCTTCAGTATAGCTTGACACACGAGATCGAAACCCGCCTATCTTTACATCGAGCTGATGACATACCCCTAAGCCAAGCCTACAACTTAACGTTTGCTCGGGTATTAACGCATATCTATTCAATTTCATTTGATTACATACCGGAGAAGATTCGTTAGAAGAGTTTTGCATTACGCGAGTGGCAACCGTTATAGGATTTGGCATTAAATAACCTACAAGAGTTGATATGCTATTAAACCCAACGAACCAACCGATTGTTAGAAGTAAAACTCCAACTCAGACTATGTATTCATTTCATTTAGTCTGGATACATATTGAAAGTGTGTGATATGTGGTATATATTGCCAATTGACCTTGTACTGTAATTTATTTATTTATTTCGCGCTTTTACGTGTATAAAGTCAAATATTATATTCTTTCCAACATAGGGGTATTTTGAAGAGTCATAAATGGATTCCCGGTGAAATTCTGGTCCATGAACAGGTACCCATTGTATGGTCTATCATATATTTTGACAAATTTGCCCTCGAAACGACCTATTCAGCCCAATGCGAATTGTTTAATAAAGATGATTATTCTTAGTTATTTGAAACCGTATTAACGCGCAAACAAATGATTATTATTAAAAAAAAATAGCTACTTGAAGCCATAATTGTGTATTAGATAGGAATACTTGATATCATATAACTGTTTGGTTTAATGGCATATCAACCAATTGCAGATTATTTAATGTCAAATCCTACTTATATATATATATATATATATTAAATATATGATTTGTAAACACATTTTGTTAATAACATTTTTAAACGAGCCTGAACTCATTCTTTTACACTCAGTTAAATGGTTTTAAGTATTTCTATGTATCATTAACAATTCAATTAAACATCAGTTATTTATTTAAACACAGTTAAATGATCAAATAGTTCTATTTCTAACAATTCAATTTAACATTAGTCATTTGTTTGCACATTTTAAATTTGAAATAGTTCTATTTAACCCATAGATAGGACCCTATCAGGTGCCACCACCCCGGGCCCGAGTGAACCTGGGAGCGATGGCAATGAAGGGGTACTCCACATACCCCAAAGTTCCAGGGCTGAAGCCTCACCATCAGATTGTTTAGTGTCATACCCAGTACTCTCGTTGAGGGGAAGATCATACTCCTCTGCAGAGATGCAGTCAGTGTATTCTACAGTATTTGATAGAAATACTTGATATCATATAACTGGGGGGGGAGCAACTCTCCAGAAACAACAACACATAAAATATAAACGTACAAGGAATCCAATTCCCTAACTTTTAGGCATAAGATAACCCTAGACAGATTGACATGTTCAAACCAAATAACAGGAGGCTGAGTCGAACAGACGTTGTCTTTTTATGTATTTTTGGTAATGATCAATAGTTTTCTAAAATGTTTTCCAATGTCTATCAATTTAGTATGTCTATAGTGTACATAGTTGTCGGCCTTTGTCGATGGTGACCCGAAGGCTCCCTTTTCAATAGCTACTACACCGAGGTGTAGGGAAGGGCGCTACTTCTTTCCCTGGATTGCTCCACTTTACCCTTGATCTAAACTTTATAATGCTGAGTGTTAAGCAATGAGACATCAAGTACAATTTTTTGAGTCTTTAGTATGACTCACCTGGGATTGAACCCCGGTCTCCCGTACCTGGTCTAGTGGGTAGAGTGTTCGCCAACGGTCCGAGACAGCTGGGTTCAATCCCAGGTTGAGTCATACCAAAGACTCAAAAAATGGTACTTGACACCTCCTTGCTTAACACTCAGCATTATAAGGTACCTATCAAGGGTAAAGTGGAGCAATCCAGGGAAAGGGGTAGCGCCCTTCTCCACACCTCGGTGTAGTAGCTACTGAAAAGGGAGCCTTCGGGTCGCCCTCGACTACAGTCACCAACTTATAGTGTACATAAATGTTTTAGTTATTTTTTTAATAGCTTACATGTGTATCAGTCTTGAATTCCTTTGATGATTAAACTTTATTATCGTGAAATTAGGAATTGATATTTTTGGTTCAACAGTTAGTAGTAGTAAAATACATTAGGTCTATTCTCTTTGAATACAGAATTTCTACACTCTTGGAAGGGGATAGCTGGTCCCAGGCCCACTCTATTTTTGCTGCAATATAGAGAAAAGTTATTCTGTGAAACGATGAAACGCTTTTTGTTTTTTGGTTTGTTTTTCTAGGAAAGGGTAATTTTATTTTTAGATATGATAAAACACCAACTAAGAGACCGACACATCCCTTTGTAAATTTTTTATCATTTAGTTTTGAATAGCCAAATCCTCTGTAATTTCAACAAATTTAGCCTTTGATTTCAAACGACGGCAATCCTCGGTGAGGCTCAGCTTCGCCCCGACAAAGAACAGGGACAATCTCTCAAGATCACCTGACTTTTTCCATGGCCAACTCTATGTTGGTTATTCTAAGCTTGGATTTTCATACTTCTACTCAATATTGTGCAACCAGAAGCGCTGTCAAACTAAGGGCCAGGAACACATCGTTTTAGCATCCAAATATGTTATAGATTTAATAAAATTAAATGAAGAGGTGATTTAAAGTGATTTTAAAGTTATTTCCATATTAAATAAACCCTAATTAAGAAGAAAAATAAAAATCAAGATTTTAAAATTCCCTATATCATTTTTCCTAGGGTAGTTTGGTGCTATAATTGGATATTATATCGATTTTTTGTTGTTGTTTGTGGGGGATGTTATACACTGAAGCATGAAATCCTACACAATAACGGTAATATAATCTATGATCTTACCTTTTCCAATAAGTAAAAATAAACATCAGTGTGTGTGTGTGTGTGTGTGTGTGTAACAAATCTATTTTATATTTCCTTGCTTGATAATGTATCATTATATATTTCATCTCCTTAGAATGACTTTAATTCTGTATATCTCACAAATTTTTCCATCCTTACAAAATTATTTTAATAATGATTTTGTTATTTTTTTATAATTATAGTAGGTTTTATAAATAATTATTTTTTATCTTTTTATAAAAATTTAATTGTTCCTATAAATCAGTTTTTATCTATATAATCATTTTAAAAATTTATAGGCCATATATTTAAGCAATTAAAATCGTTTAATTAATGTTTCATTGTTTCTAACAGACTCGAGTGTAACCTTTGGTTAGATTTTTATTATGTTTTTTGTTGTTTTTTATGGAAAACTTATCAAGAGTTAAAAACGGAAAAACTGACAGGGCAAAAAGGATCATTGGCTTCTTAATTCTTCCCTCTCTACAATTTTATTGATATTCACAACCCTAATCGGACGTTTTCTTTCTGAAAGTCTCGTAAAATCTACGGAAATGTATTAGGGTGATTATTTCCATTATTAGGGAGTGGCAGGGATTTGTACAGTTAAAACATTTTAGCCAGGACGCTGATTAATTTGCAACTTTTGCAACATTTTGGACATTTTGTTGCTTTGAGCATTGCCTTACCACTAAATCTACATCTGGGTAATTTATTTTTGTAACTCCCCACCAAGTCAGAATTAACACAAGGTAATTTTATAGTGAAGGAGAGAGGCACACCTGAATTGAAACTCGTGTACGGCTGTTACAAAAATACTCAGTTTCTACTTCAGGTCCATAACGCTCTTACTAAATGAATTAAAGTTCAAATCATGAACGAAGCAGCTAATGCCCTTGAGAAAGGTATAAAACCATGTCTTCCACCGCCACCCCCAAGCTATAGGCGAATAGTAGGGTAGATTGGGCTCTTTAGTCTTGATACAGCAACCGGCCTAGGAGAAGGAAAACTCTGGATACAGACCAGTTTAACACTGTTGAAAATTAGCCCAGTCGGCTGGGGCTGTAGAATACACGAACTGCGTCTCTGCAGTGGGGTAAGACCCACCACTACCACTACCAATAACAACAACGAATATCCTAATATCACACTAAACATAATCTGATGGTGAGGATCCAGTAATGCTGGAGCTTTTGGGAATGCGGAGTACCCCTTCATTGCTATCACTCCCAGTTCCACTCTGGCCCCAGGGTGGTAGCACCAGATAGGATCCTATGGGTCAAATAGAACTGTTTAACATTTAAACTGAGCGCAAATGACTTATACTAAATTGAATTATTAGAAATAGAACTGTTTGATCATTTTAACTGTGTTTAAGCATATGACAGATATTTAACTGAATTGTTGGTGATACATGGCAGTACTTTGAAACTTAACTTTGTTGACTTATGCTAAATTGTATTGTTAGAAATAGAACTGTTTGATCATTTAACTGTGTGTCTCTGCAAAATGTGATTAGAAATCATATATTTAATGTATATGTAAAGGCAAGATTTGGCATTAAATAATCAACAATGATTGATATGCCATAAAATCAAACTGCTCAGTTGAAAATTTAACTTAGTGCCTCGCACCCTGCAGTGGTTTGATAAATAAATACCTCTGGGTAATAATGTTCTAAAAGCTTGAAGCCTTATTTATTTTTATTGCTGTCATTATGAATCGTAGAATTTTTAGTTGTGTGTTGTTTTATATAAGTTAAAAGTTAATTATCAAAAATGAATAAGATTGATTTATAAGTAATTTTTATTTGTGAGATTTTTACCTTAAGAAAATATCAACTGCTTTCGAAGTCCTTATAATTTCTTTGGAGTAAAAGAAGTGTATTCAACTTTAATTGGAAATACTTTATAATATCATTATAATGGAGATCATGTGTCTGTCTGTGGCCGAAACAACGTCACCATTGGCGTTACAATTCCCTTATTTATCTATGCCACATTCTCAATGATTATCCAATAATCATTATTCAACCATAATTAGCACCTTGATTTATTAACAATGTCTCTATTAAAGTTTAGCCGAGTTAAATTTGCCTCAAAATATGTTATTAATACGTTTAAAATCCTGAAATGTGTGTTATATATATCACCAAGAAATAACGATGCTGGATTTAACAAAACCGGTTTTAATAAATAATTACTTGGTGTTATTAATTTCTAATTGTATTGTTTTATACTCATAAGTATTAAAATCAATCTTATAATTTTATATAGAAGTTAGGATAAAGTAAAAATAAGTGTAATCTTTTTATTTGCATTCTTATTTCATTTCGATAGTCTTTCAAATTTAATATATCTTATTACATTAAAACTTAAATAATGGCACCCATTGAATATTTTTACTAATATGAATAAGAAACCCCCCCACAAAAAAAACTTGTCTCTGAATATACAAAAACTTTTGTACTGGTTAAGGAATATTATTTCATTTTATTGATATACAATGGGTACAATATGTGCATTGATTCCGAAACCTGTCAATGAGCTCTTTATTTTGTAAACCGCATATATTGACCTGTATATGTGATCACTAACTGTAAACCAGCTATATTACTCGTTCATTTAATCCTGACTAAATTGAAACATATTAAAAGTGCTTTAATCTACCAATCTATATAAAAAAAAACTTTTTTTTTCTTTTTTGCAACAATCTTTCTTGTAAACAAGTTTTTGTTGAAGTCCTCAAACAAGATTTGTTTCAATATTTTCCAACAGATTTTCTCATGACTTTGTATTTGTATGTCAGATTCAAACTAGTACAGAAATTAGTTTTCCTCCTGAATGCTTTCAACCATTATTGGTCATTTTCAAGGTTAAAGTTGAAATGTTATTCGTCTTTTTTGTTTGTTTGTTTTTTTAATTCATGGAATCTTTGATGCTTGAAGCTTCTTTCTATGATGGTGTGTATTATATAAAAAAAATTCCAGTCATTGTTTTTTGTTTTTTTTTGTGTGCATATCTGTTACATTGCAGACACTTATGACAACACATGTAATTGTTCACTATAGTAATTTACGAAGCTCTTTGCTTCGATGTGGCACAAGGCCGAATAAATGGGGCGCCCAATGAGACTCGAACTCACTCGTGTCGGTTTGCTAGTCTGGCTTGCTTACCGTTACACCACCGAAGGTGCCCGTAATTGTTCACTATAATATACAGTTTGATTTGGTTTCTTTGTTTAATGGCATATCAACCTTTGTAGGTTATTTAATGCCAAAGCTATTCTCCGAGAAGAACAGTAGTGGTACTATTTAACCAATAGCTGGGAGGATAAGGGGGTTCATACCTTTCCCAAGGGTATTTGCCCGAAAATGAACATAATAGCGCGACTGGAGTACGAACTCACGTACTACGATTCCACAGTCCATCGCTTTAACCATTACACCTCGAGGACACCATGATCTATATACAATTATATGGTTTCTAGTAACTTTTTCCTTAGAAGAAGAAGAAGAACTTGCTTATAATTATATCAAGTATTCCTATCTGATACTAAAAATTTTCAAAAAAGATCTGACTCATAAATGGAACCCTCTTAAATATTATCGCTCTATGTTAGCGAACCAGAAAGTAAAAACGGGGACTTCACGTTCCCAGAGCTCCAGAACTGGAAATTTATTACTGGATGTTGTTTATTGTCTATTTCAGGATACCCTTCTTTTTGGAGAGGGTACATGCAGCATATTCTGGGCCCCACCCCAAAAGAAGATAGTTTGTTTTTTTATAATTATACCCACGTAAAAGCATATAAAGAACAAAAAAGATAAGAAAAACAGATTGATGTTTCGGTAGGAATCTTATGTTATCAAAATTTACAACTAAAAACATATACATTAAAGTGAGAGAAATTTAATAATATGTATATGTATCCCCCCACCCGACCCATAATGTGTGTATCACTCTTCAAATACAAGAGTAAAAATAAAAAGAAAAACCGTTTACTGTTGTGGAAATAATAAGAAATGTACAAAATATGGTAAATAGTTCTGGAAATCTTCAAAAGTGTTCAATCTTAAAATCAAAATACAATATGATAAATGAATATATCACAGGAAATATAAAGAAAAAAAAGCAGTGATGAATCCATTTACAATTATTTGGTATAAGTAATCAGTTTATTTTTATTTCTTAACCCTTCCTCTGGAAGCTCAGTGTAAGGCATTTTCCTATTGACTGCTCGTTGACAAATTTAATGTATAGAAACATTGCTAGGAAGCCCTACTTTGGAAAAGGATTGTGTAAAGTTTTTTTTGCAAAACATCATTATTAAAAGTGAGTGCTTCATTGTTTTCATGCAATTGTACTATGACACACAACTGCTGATCAAATTATCATGTTTTGTTTTGTTTTTATATATAATTAATTGACTTGTTGGAACGTACCCTCTATTTTGTGAATTTTCTGAAAATAAATTACCCACTCTACAAGGTAAGTGTTAATATAAGCTTTCAACCCCCACCGTGTTTATGTACCACCTTCTGACTCTCAGGCATTTATCAATCCTTTGGATAGTCCCATCATTTTACAGGTGTTGATATTGATTATTTTGGCAATCCCTGTTTCACGCCATTCTCACACTGCTAGAGTGACTTTAATACAAACACTCAAGTCCTCAAGAGAGCACAAAATCATAGAGGCTCTGCTGCAAAAATAAACAACATGCCAGCACTGTGACGTCCATATATTGATGGAAAACTATTGACTTGAAATACCTTTCTCACCTGAGGAGCTACACAAAAGAGATACAGGTTTTCTTTGAAAAGTTACTTCATCTCTTGCAGAATTGACTACCACAAATGGGAAGTGCTGACTGGCTGGTATAAAATCTTTCAGGAAACGTTCTTTACTAAATCCAATTGTAGAATTAGTCAAAAAAAAAAACAGTGCTGTAATTTTTTTTCCAGTCTTCAGACCTTCTTTTACATTCACTATGGAAAAGCCTGTCATTCTTGTGTATCACACTGACAACTGGTGAACTCAAAAAATTTATAAAGACTTGCAAAATTCTTCTGATGAGACTAAACCATTACTTACACACACACACACACACACACACACACACACACACACTCATACTCTTACATATAAGGTATATTTAAGTGCCAGACTTTATCATACAGCACTTTTTTTTTTTTAAACCACAAACAAGGTGCTTTTATTTAATTGCTTATTATTTGTTGTTGCTTTACAAGATTTCTTTAATTTACTTAAATTTTATTTACTTTACATTGAATTCATAAGTGATGTACTCTTGTGGACCCCCACACATGGCCGTGCAAAAGCAGGACGACCAGCACAAAAATACATTCAGCAACTATGTGAGGATACGGGATGTAGTCCAGAAGACCTGTCAGGCGATGAACGATAGGGAAAAGTGGCGAGAGAGGGTCAGGGATATCCGTGCTACCAGCACGACATGATGATGACATTTAACTATGTTAAACAAAAATTTATACTTATACTAAACTGCATCGCTTGAAAAAGAACTGTTTTTGATATTTAAACTGTGTACTTATGGTAGATTGAATTGTTTGAAATAAAGCTATTTTGACATTTAACTGAATGTGAACAAAAAAACTATACTTGTACTAAACTAAATCATTTGAAACTTTTATCAAAATGACTTAATTCAGTGTTAAATGACCCAAAAGGGGTTGATACACCATAAAACAAAATAACCAACCAACCAATCTCCTCAGCTCAACCAATCAAAAATATAAAGCACCTGGCTACCAATTATAAATGCTGCTATATATAGATTCTTGTTTGAAAAATGCACCATTGATAGCATCAAACTGAACATATATGTTGCTATTCACAAATTAGGATCAAGCTGAAAATTGTTCACAAATGTTGCAATCTGCTAGTTAGTATCAAACTGAATATTCTGTATGAATGTGTGTCTTTGTGTGAAAAGACAGAGAGAGTTAAAGACAAATAGATAGAGGGATAGACCAAAGAAATCAGAGGAAAAGAGAAAACTGATAATCAATCAGTTACCCAGCCCTTCAAAGATGCAATTCGCCCCTTTCTTATACAAAACATAGTTAATTGGCTATCATTTATAAATGTTACTATCAGCTTGTTAACATGAAATTAAGTATTTTGGAGAAATGTGTGTTCATGGTTGTATGTGTGTGTGTCAGCCAGCAAGAAAAGAGTGAGAGAGAAAAAAGCAAGCAGACAGAAGACAGACTCCAAAAATCAGAGAGAGGTAGTAAATTACAAATCAATCAACTGCAAATCCAGTCAAAGACGCAATGCACACCTTTCTTAGGCTTGACACAGTAAGCTGACTATCATTTATAAACGTTGCTATATTTAGATTCCTGTTTGAAAAAAAAGATTCACCTTGTTAGCATCAAACTGAATCTTCTGCACAAATAAACATTGCTGCTGATGATGATGCTTCTGTTTCTTCTCTTCAGCTGCTGCTGCTGTTCATATTTCAAAGTCTGTCCCAACCAAAGTCATCAGGTACATGATATGACTCTGCATAGTATGAAACAAATAAAGCTTTTTAAAATTTGTTGATATAACATAACAATTCATGATTTTAAATAAAGTAGATTATTTTACTTTTGATGGGATTGATTGTTTATAATAGCATGTCAACCTGTTAGTTATTTTATGCCTACAGGTTAGGGAATCATATTCATTGTATTTCATATTTACATTTTTTATGTAACTGTTTCTTAAGAGTTTTTTTTTTTTTTTTTTTTTTTTTTTTTTGCACACAGTCAAATTGAATATGAATGATTTTTAAACAGATCTATTTGACTTGTACATGGGATCCTAACAGGTACGACCACTTCAAATTAAAGAAGGTCTGGGAGTAATGGCAATGTAGGGGTACTCCACTATCTAAAGATTCCCAAAACTGGAGCTTCACCATCAGATACAGTTTAGTGTCATACCCAGAACACCCCCTTTTTTTCTTTCTTTTTTCCAGATAGTGGTCTTATTCCTCTGCAGAGGATACAGTCAGTGTATTTTAATCACTACTTACTGGGTGACTTCATGTTAAAGGCCATGTCAGTGAAACTTAGTATAAACCAACTACATCCCCTGCAGATGGGTAAGATCCCCACTGCCCAAAAAAAGGTATGTCCTTGGTATAACACTAAACTGCATCTGATGGTGAGGTTCCAGTTCTGGAGCTCTGGTGAATTTGGAGTAACCACACTGTTGCCATTACTCCCATGTGTAGTTCCCATCTATGAGCCAAATGCAAACAAATTAATTTTAGTATTATTATGATTATCCTTATTATAATACTAATAATAATATTAATTGGAATAATCACTTGAAACCATATTGTGTATAAATTATTTGACAGGAATACTTGAAGTCATATAAATGTTTCAAGAATAGTTTCTTGAAGTTTGTTTAAAAATTATTAGTTATTTGAAAATATATAATTGCTTGAAAAAAAAACTGACTTCAACATTAAATAACCTAAGAAGAGTTGACATATCCAATATCAAATATATTATCATAATGTTTGACTAATTTCTGTTCAGTTCATTGTTTTATTTGTTTTTAAAGCAACAGGTTGGTGTAATATAATATGAATTTCCATTCAAAACAAAAATTTATCTTTAAATAATATTCTTATGAATACTTTCTTAAATAATACTGTTGACAAGGTTAGGGTTAGCTCAGTGTTGGCAGAGCTTAAAATATACCAACTGTATCCTCTGAAGAGAGGCCAAACCTTACAACATGGGGTATCCCTGGATATGACACCAAACTGCGTCCAGTGGTAAGGTACCAGTTCTGGAGCTCTGGAGAGTGAGGAGTACTCCTTCATTGTCATTACTCCCAGGTCCACTCTAACCCAAAGTACTTGTTAGTATCCTATCTGTGGTCAAATAGATCTGTTTGAAAATTATTTGTACTAGAATACTTGATACTGTATAACTGGGTGCAAACAAATGATTATTATTATTATTAAATTGAAATAGAAACCATATAATTGTCAATTATTCTTTTGTATAAGATAGAAACCCTTTTAACCATATAACTGTGTACAAATTATTTGTATTAGGTAGGAATACTTGATTTCATATAACTATGTAAACAAATGATTATTTTAGATGAATAAAAAAAATGTGACACTTTTTTTTATAGGACTTGCAAAAAAAAAGATCATGAATAATACTAAGAGTTTATTCTTTCTTCCTTTTCTGAAATAAATTCTGATATAAGTTTTGTTTTTATACAGAGAATTCTTTTCACATATTCAGGCACTATATAACTGTATATAGTGCATTCTGATTTGAACAGAATGCAAATCAAATTTTCTTAAATAGTATTGCTTTTGTTTTGCTAAGGAAATTAAAGAAAACTTTAATTTATTAAAGAAGTAAGATGCATAGCAAGATAAAAAATTGGGTTGTTATTTACTTAGCTTTTTACTAAGTTGGACTCACAGACTTAAGATTGCTTAAAGTACCTGCTCTTACTAAATGGCCATCACTGCTTAACTTTGCTTTTAGTGTGATTTGACCATAAATGAAGAAGAATTCTTCATTATAAGTTAATTTTTAGATTTTATTTATTATGGATTTTTTTTTTTTTTTTTTTTTAATGTTTAATTCGTATTTCATTCTTTTCAATTTCCATCTTTCCTTCAGTTTATTTATTTCTTTTCATTATTTCTTCCTTTCTGTCTGTTTCTCTGTTTTCTATTTTCTCATTCTATTTTTCTATTCATCAGTTCATCCTTTCAGAAGTTCAGAATTTTTCTGATTTTGAAATGTTAGTGTTAAAAATTGAATCATTTTTTTAGGTCAATGGCATTTTCTCTGCGGCAAACACTGCAAGTATTCACACTGGGTGGGGTAAACCAAGACCATAAATTTTATTATAGTTTATTTATACAGTGATAATGATATAAGATAAAGATAGACGAAAGAATTATTGGTATCCTTTTTATTAGTCAAAAAGGCTTTAAAAAATTACCTAGTATAATACTTTGTAGCAGATGATCTTTTTTAATGTATAATATCTCAAATATCTCCCAGACAAGAGCCCAAAGCTGTTGATGATTTTTTTTGTTCTATTGATGGAAAGAAACTCCCAAACTTGCATTTATTATTTCATTCTTCCATTTTATGTTGATGTTACCATTTTAAAGAGTTAACTCTATTTAGTGGGTTTGGTTCCAACCATTTTTACAAACAGAACAGAAACTCTTTTGACTAATTCATAACTACAGTAACTCCTAAGGACATTCTAAACATTTGGTTTCTGAAATTCAACTGATCCATGTTGTGTTTTGAGTTCTACTGATTAAAACTCTCAGTCCCCAATTGTCTCTCTGATGATCTGACAATCCTATTGCCCAATCAGGAAACAAACATCCACTCATAATTCTTTGTTTTTGCTTTTCTATTCTATTCTCAATTCCCATATTTCAAATGAAGAGGGGAAAGACCAATGACCTGGAACCTGTCAATCACCATTTTCAAGGATATTGCTCTTAGTGTCAAATCTGTCATAAGCTTCTGTACTCTATGCTCTCCTATTTTACAAAGGTGAAACACCAAACATATTGAAAAAAAAAATTGTCTGATTCCCGGGGCACATCACTGCAGGCATTTGATAATTGCTCCGTTTCAAGGACAGTCTGAATTTAGCAAATTATGAGTAACAAAATATAGTTTAATATAGCTGAGGAGTCTTGTAGGATTACTGCTGAAATGAATTATACTGTCTGGTGAAACTCTTAAAGATCGATTGATTTTAATGGCAGGACAACTCATCTAGGGTTATTTTATGCCTTCAGATTAGGGAATTGTGTTCATTGTCCGTTCATGTTTACATGTTTTATAGTTGTTTCTTAAGGAGTAATCTTTTTGTACACATTCCCAGCAAATACAAGTAATTCTTAAACATATCTATTTGACCCATAGATGTAATCCAAGTAGATACTACCACTCCCTATCAGAGTGGACCTCGGAGTAATATGGCCATGAAGGTCTACTCCACACTCAACAAACTTCCAAAACTAGAGCCTCGCCATCAAACGTAGTTTAGCGCTATACTCATGATATTCCTTTATTTGGGGTGGTTACTCCTCTGCGCAGAATGCAGTCCATGTATTCTTAGCCCCCACCAACATGGTCAACTGTTTAAGAGTTAGACATACTACTAATCATTGGCTATGAAAAAGAACATGATTTTAGGATTTATATATGTTTAGTACATCAGTTTGGTCTCCTACTTTGAGTGATATAGCTATTGCTAGTGAATGAGTTGTTATTGATAGTTATTCAAGCTACAAGAAAGATGATTGATTTGTAACAAATAGATAAGGAGTTCTACAGAGCTGTTTGATACTGAATCTGATTTTATGCTACCTGTTAGTTCATTGAATAAAGAGTTCAAGGTTGTAAAACTGAGATTATATTTGATGCTATGAGATTCAAAAGAGCCAGTGGTTTAGGAATAACTATCAAGATATGAGAAAGCGAATTAAAAGGAGTTGCATCTCGGAGGAAATGAAAGGAGAGCCTTTAACTTACTGGGATAATCAGATTAGTTCAAATTGGCCTAAGAGGTTTTGGGCGGCACAGATCATGGTCTTGATCCAAGTAAGATGAACTTGGTGAAAGGAAGTTAATGATGTTGGAAATGGAATATGCTGAGAACTATATCAGGACAGTTAGTTATAAGCCAAAAATGAGGGTCATTTGGACAACATGCTGCTGAGCTGAAAATAATACTTCCTTTTTCGGGCTGAGTTCTGGCAGATGAACAATTTCCACTTATTTTCTCTGCTTGATCTATTTTCTCCTTTTGCTAATGTACAGAGGGGAAGTTCACTGTGTATAGCCTTTCTGGTGTCATTCATTAAAGCAGGTTTCTTGGTTAGGCATAGATCTTTCAATTGTAGACTTGATATTTTTTAGATTGATAATGGTCGGATGTATCATCAAAATATATGGACAATATTTATATACACTGAACCCAGGCCATGTTCTCTTGTAAGAAAACAATAAAAATTAAAATATTGTTTTTTATTTATGTCTTTCCTATGGTCTTTTACAAAATGGGTATCAATAAACGATTATGCTTTTTATATATATATATATATATATATATATATATATATATATACACAATGAAAAAAAACAGAAACATCAAAGTATATCTAAATTCCAAAAATGATTGCATCTCAATATTACCCTTGAAAATTACCCATTATGTTTGAAAGTGCTATTAAAGAAAAGTTAAGACAACTTCTACATAAACTTGAAGTAAACATTCTCTTGTCTTATATGAAAATGAGAAAATTACTATCAAAAGCATCAGAATAAAACTTGTTTTGAAAAAATCGCTGCTAAAATAGTTATAAGTGTATATGTTTTGGCATGTGCATATATATAAAATGTGTGTGTGTGTGCACAGATACAGACACATATACACGTGTGTGTGTATATATGTATATGTGTGTGTGTGTGTGTGTGTGTGTGTGTCTATAAGTGTCTGTGTTTGTGTGTATATATATATATATATATATATATAATACTCATGCTTATGTGTTCTCCTAATCCACAAAAAATGAGTGAGATTCAGTACATTCATACATATACTTAGGTCTAGTCATGAAGAAAACATTTATTTTATATAACAAATATATATTTTTTTTTTATTTTAACATAATTTCTTTTTTTTTTGTTAATACTCTTAATTTAGTGGTAAAAATTAATCACATAGATTGAATATCATACATTAGAAATTTCAGTTTTAATAGTGTCAAATTCAATAATTTACCCTTAAGATACATAGATGAATTGATTTGGAATTTGTTTGGGTTTTTTCATTTTAAAAATAAACTTTCTTTTAAAAGACACTGAAACTGATCTTTGATTATATTGACTAGTAAAGTGAATGTAAAAAAAAGAGAAACTAAACCTTTCCTAAATGGAGAGGAAAATATTTGTACACACTTCTTTTCTCTTTGCCAACGTTTCCTGGCTTCTAATTGCTGGAAGCATGCAGAATATAACAAGAATAATTGTAATAGAGTTCAATAAATCTTTATCAGATATGTTATGCCTTTATATCTAACTTTTTGAATCCCTTGTTACTTAGATACCCTGTACTGGAGCTCACAAAATTCACGCAAAACGAAATCAAGCACAAAACAGTATTGAGCCCTCTTTATTCATAAATATAGCAATCTACATTATTGATATTATATATACTTTTTTATAAAAATTCTATAGTTCTGATGATACAATTTGCAAATAAAAAAAAATATTATACAAATTGATATCTGGGGAAAAATGTCATTAAGAAAAAAAGACTAAAAACATACATATTACTTGAAAATAATCAACCAATAACACATGCCTAGCCAAAAGAAAAATACCGACAGAATTCCTTAAGCTAAATGGAAAAATGCTCAATATACAAGGTGAGTGAAATATGAATGTTTTATATATATATAAGTGTCCATACTGGGTTTTACAGAATCATAGATTATTGAATAAAAGATTAGAGTTGATATCTGTTACCATTTGAAGGAGGTACCCATGGTGTAATGGTTATCGTCACAGGATATGGATACGGCGATACGAGTTCAATTCCTGGACAAGACTGATTGCATTTCACATAGCACTAATACCCTTGGGAAAGGTATGAATCCAATTATTCTCCCTCCAGCTATGGGTAAATAGTAGGACAGACTAGGTTCTTCAGCCTCGGTGAGGCAACTTGTCTAGGAGAAGGACAACTCTGAATTCAAACCTCTTGAACTCCGCTTAAAAAATTGAACTTGTGTCATATCCTGCCCGAGCGAAGGGGTTGGTAAATAGGATCTGTTACTATTTGAATCAGTGTCACTTAGCTCCATATTGAGTTATATGTTTATAAACCTTTAACATACATTGTACATTCAATTGTACACATTTTGATTGGTGAATTTTACTAGACTGTTTAAGTTTTTTTTTTTTTTTTTTTTATCTTTCTTCTATGTATGTGTGTGAGTGTAATAAATTCTCAATTTCATCATTTTGCTTGTCTGATAATTGTAGTTTTATAACAACATAAAGATTCAAGCAACAGCACCTAATTGCATTTTAACTTATCAATTCAATTTTTAGGGTTTATCCTGGCTCAGGTTTGGTTTCACAACGTCAAATCTTCTCTTTATTTTTATCTATTCATTTTTTTTAATTGATCAATTGGTTTTTATCTAACAAATTCTTGATGTTTTGTGTGTATGTGTATATATGTGTATATATATATATATATATATATATAAGGATCTTGAATAAGTTTACCCAAATTTTTCATGAAAAGTAATGTTTATTTTCAAAAATTAGTAAGAAACATATCACTTAAAGTATTGTCCATTGCTAGCCACCACTTTTTCCTGTCTTTCTGTCAGCATTTGAATTCCATTTCAGAAAACCGACACATCTTTTGAGGCTAATGATAAGTCAACCCGTTTTTTTGGTATCTTCATAAGAATGAAAGTGCTGCTCAGCCAGGTTATGTGTCATCTATCAGAACAAGTGATAATCAGATAGCGCAATATCTGAGTGCAGTAGGACTTCCCATTTAAATAGTTTCAGATAAGTTTTCACCTGTTTTGCTACATGTGGCCAAGCATTGTCATGTTGCAAAATCACTATGTCTTGTCTCCACTCATATAGCGGGCATCTTTTTCTTCAATGCTCAGCTCAAAAACATCACTTGCAGTCAATAGTGATCTCTCATGATGGTTTTGGTCAGTTTGAGCAGCTCATAATAAACTACACCCAGTTGATCTCACCAAATGCAGAGCAGAAGCTTTGCCACCAAAATTGATGCATGACCAGGCTTACCCAACAATCTTCTACTCATAGGGTTATCATAGCATATCCACCTTTCTTTGCTGGTTATGATATGATGCAAGAAAATATTTCCTTTTCTGCTATTGAAGCAGCTGTTTACTCATGACAAGATGCCGTTGGATGTCTTTTCACTTCAACTTATATGGCACCCAATTTCTTTGGTTTTGAATCATTTCTAATCCTTTCAAACATTACAAAATTGTTGTGTGATCAACTCCTAATGATTCTGCAAGTTCAGATTGCACCTGACCTGAGTCTTCATGAAGTAATGCCTCGAATTCTTTGTCTTCAAACTTTTTCTTTACCTTCAACATCAAAATCATAATTTTTGAAGAATCTAAACAAATCTCAGTCTATTTTTTCTGACAGAGCATGGTTACCATAAGTCACAACAAGAATTCTGTGTGCTTCAGCTGTAGACCTTTGAATGAAGCAGTGCTATAAAATTCGCCACAAATACACCTTCTTTGGCACAAAATCAGAGAAAACAGCAAGAATTTGTTCAAGGTCCTAATAAATATATATAGTTGCCACACTGAATTAATGTTTAGAAATTACCTTTACTCAAAAATATCTTAATCCTTTTCCAATCCAGTCAGAAAAATAGAATTAAAACCAAATTTACAAATATATTTAATCACATAGAAAACCCTCAGTTTTACCCAATTATAAATTTGTAATAAATATACTAATATAAACTTGTTTTGAAATTGGCCAAATAAGGAACATGGATGAAGTCTCAAGAAGAATCAGTGTAACACCCAATAATTTTTGTTCATTTTCCTTACTGAAATATTGGTGGTTAGCTGGTCTTATATGCTATCCAAATCTTTATTACTCAACCAATACTTCCTGTAAAATTCTTGCTGATTTTATTAATGTTATCTGAACTGTTCCAATTCTTGCAGTCTTTTTGCAAGGCTCTTTCAAATTATTCCAAGTATGATAGTAATTATGGGTACAACTGTTATCTTTTACTTTTTTTGTTTTGTTTTTTAATTATCTGACAAGATCCAGACATTTTTCCAGCTTTTCACTGATTATCATCACTATTATTATCATGAGTTTTCACATCAGCTAAAACTGATGGTTTTTCACTAAAGTCTGAGTGACAGCAAGTCTCCTCACATCTTAAGAACTCTATTAAGTATTCTAGCTGATCTTATAAGTGTTATGGTCTGGAAAATCTCAATTCTTCCTCTGATCTCCAATATCCTCAAGTCTCTTTTCCCAGCTTGAGAGACTACTCCAAGAGTACTGTCTACAATTGGTATTACTATTACTCCCGTGTTCCACAGCTCTTTCAGCTCTCTGACAAAATCCAAGTATCAATTATTATTATTATTATTTTTACCATTATCATCATCATTGATAGTCATTATAATTACTTCTGCGACTGTCAATGGAAAGCTACTTTCCCAGCTCTGAGCTGATCTTAAATCAGTTTAAAAAGCTTCAATGTGAATGTGATTATAGAAAACCAGTAATTAATAAATCATTTTGTCTGCAACTAACTGAGAGGCTACTTTGCCAGCAGCTGTGAATTTTGACAGCTTAGTGGGTAAAAATGCATTAAAATATTTGTTAACATAACGATTGTTTTTTGTTTTGTTTCATTTTTTTCTAATTATCTTATTGCCTTCTTCCTACATTTCCCTTCCATTCACTCTTCTTCTGCATGTTTGTGGCTTTAATTTTTCTTCTCTTTTATTTTATTTTATTTTTTTTGTTGTCTTTTTCAGCTGAGCCAAATTAGCAATAATCCCCTCTGATTATGCATATCTTTAGTACATTGCTTTGGTTAATTCATCTTTCATCTGAATCGATCAAAATTCTCTTGTCTTTATTTATTTATTTATTTATTTATTTTTTTTTTTCATTTCTCTCATTTCCCATTAGTAAACAGTTCTCAGAGGGTTTTTTTATTTATTTATAAATATCTTTTCCTTAATATCTGAGATTTTGTTCTTGTTCCTCCATGTTTTATTTTATTTTTTTTTTTTTTTTGTTTTTTTTACTCTGTTGGAATTTGATTTTGGTTTACTACTTTCATTTTTCATGCCAATATTCATTAAACCAGTTTTAAAAACAAAAATGCATTTTAAATTTTTCATAAATACGTAACAAAGTTCTGTTTCAATGCTTCATCATCGATGCATGCTGACCGCACAGACTTATCTGACACTCTTTCTCACCTTCCATTCCTATCGGATCTTGCTCATTGTAAGTCCTCTAGATGGCATCCAACATCCACACAGAGCCGGTGAATGTAAATTTCTGCTTGTTGGCCAACACTGGTATGTCAATGTGAAAGGGTTCATAGAAGAAAATTACTTATGAGTACATTGTTTATGAATTTGTTCTTATTTCTCCAGTATTGTCCAGCATGTCTTGCTTGAGTGGTTTGCAAGATGGGAAGTAAGTGGCCGTACAGCTGCTACTTTGTAGGGTGCTTCTCCAGGATTCGTTCATAACATTCTTATGTAGTTCTTATCTAGCTTTTTCTCCTGGCATTTTATTAGAATCAAAGTGGGGTAACCATACAGTAGTTTTGACACAGCTACAGCTTGTTTATTTTTGCAGAGAGATCAGATTTCTGTATTGTTGATAACAAAGGCATTTTTATGATGGACATTGGTTAGGATGGGTACTCTGACTGAGGTGATGATCTGTGTGTTGTGACACATTCCTTCTTTTACTTTGATTTAAAATATCTACAATTAGTTATTCTTCCCTTCCTCACCACTACAAAAGTACTCACACCTATTGAATGTGAGCACTTCAAAAATGCTCTGACTTAGTCAATTTGACCTTTTATCAAAATCACTAATAATTTTTTTTCTTGCACATAACTACATCATTCAACGCATCAACCTTAAGCATTTGGTCTTAGTTCACCTGCTTATATTCATCAAACCCTGAAATGCATAGCTGTTATAAGACAGTAGCTGTCATTCTTGCTACATGTCACTGAGCCTAATGTTTAATGTTTCATCTGTGCATATAGAGTATTGGCCATAAAGAGAAGTACACCCGCAAAAACTTTTATAAATATCCTACAATACTTGAACACTTTTCCTTAAAATACAATTCTGAACTAAAAGAAAATGCTGGGAATTGTAAATCTACTTTTGAAGGGAGGATTTTGAAGTAAACAAGTTTCAGTAAGTTTTTGGTAAACTGTTAAGTTTATTTTGAATCTGGACATGTGTACACGTGTGTGTGTGTGTGTGTGTATGCACTAATTAATCTTCTTCTAAACTGAAGCCAAAGTGGCTCAGTCTGCTGAGACAAAGCAGTGGGGTAAGAGACCCCAACAAGTATCCCAGATATAACACTAAACCATCCGATGATGAGGCTTCAATCCTGGAGTTTTGGGGAATGTGGAGTACCCCTTCATTACCATTTCTCTTAAGTCCACTCTGACCAAAAGTGGTATTACCTGTTAGAGTCCCATCTATAAATCAAATAGATCTGTTTAACCATTCAACTGTGTGTAAACAAATAACTGATGTTAAATTGAATTGTTAGTGTTACATAGCTATACTTGAAACCATTTAACCATGTGGAAATAAAATTACTAGTGTTAGATAGCAATATTTGAAACCATTTTAGTGTGTGCAAACAAATGATTAGTACTGAACAGAATTAATTATGTTAGATAGGAATACTTGAAATCATTTAACTGTGTGCAAAAATTGAATTATTCAATCATTACAATACTTGGAAGCATTTAACTGAGTGCAAAATAGAATTATTAGTGTTCAATAGCAATAATTGAAACCATTTATGTGCAAACAAAAGCAATATTTGTGTGTAAACAAATTAGCTTTAACTTATTTAAAAGTATGTTTACCTACAAACTATTCACTTTCAAATCATACATGTATAACCATTTAATTGTGTGCAAACAAATGACTGATTAAATTGTTAGTGTTACATTGCAATACTTGAAATCATTTAACTGTGTGCAAAGCAATGAGCTCTGACTTGTTTAAAAATATTATCAATAAACTATTCATTTACAAATCATATTTGATTGATATATCATATGTATGAACAAGATTTGGCATTAGATAATTTACAAGGGTTGATACGCCATAACCAACCAATCAAAAACAAGGATAGACATTATAAAGTAAAATGACACCATTTTTATTCATCAAACACAGCATTATTTGAATTTTGAAGGCACTATTTCCGTTATCTGTCTGAATTTTTGAGATGAGGCTTGATGTGCAATATTTTGTGTGTAATTTTTCAGACTGGTCCTCATCTTTATTGTTGTTAGATGTAACACAACGTTTCGGCTGCTGTATCCTCCAGCCTTCCTCAGGTGTTCCTTGTTTATCTGGGCATAGAAATGATTCAACCAGGGAAATCAATTTTTTTTTTTTTAAATAAAAAAATGACTGAACTGAATCATTTCTATGCCCAGATAAACAAGGGAACCTGAGAAAGGCTGGTGTTACGAAATGTGTTACGACTTACAACAATAAAGATGAGGACCAGTCTGAAAAATCACTCACAAAATATTGCACTCTTTCAGTATCACCCATAAATAATCACACCATTATAATTTTTTTTTGAAAAGTAAATGTTCTAAACCAAAGTTATCAGCATTTTTTCATTCTGAGGGAAATATACAATCAAAACAGATATTATCAAATATTTATTACCAAACTCTACATACAGCATTGAAACACTGTATGAATTCATAGCAGAGAAAAAATAAATATACCTCTCATATTTCTCATTTCTTTAAGTCAGGGATATAAATAGCCTTTGCATAACATCCAAGATTTTGTCCTTGTTCATGTGTGTTTATTTTTATTTTTTAATTAATTTATTTTTCTTTTACTCTGTTGAAATTTGACCATACTTGCATTTTCCACACCAATAATTTGACCTTAGTTGTATTTTCCATGCCAATAATCTGACCTTACTTGCATTTTCCATACCAATAATTATTAAACCACTGCACCATCCGCAACTACTTTAAAGATAAAGAATAATTTTCCTACACCCTAATAAAATGCCAGAAAGTAAAATAACCTTATTGTTTACTGTTTATTTATCACTTGAGTAGCTGTTTACGTTTTTAGAATGTTAGACATTATACTTGTTTACTATCATTATTTAAAGCATATGTTTAAGTTAGGTCACCTTGAAATCAAAATAACAAACAAGTTTCTCTCTTCTAATAATCTGTATAATGATTATGTTCATAATAAATAACAGACAGTAAAAAAAATATAAGCAAATCTAATTAATAATTGCTAACACAGCACATGGTTTGACAATGTGTCTATTCCAAGAATTCCATCTACTTTTCAGTTTATTCTGAAAGAAAGCTTATAACTCAAAAGGTCAATATGTTTTTAACTTTTTCCTCTTTGATTACTTCATTTACATACAGGAATTACCGGTATGAAAACATAACAGTATAAAAAAAATAAAAAGCCATCATACATACAACTTTATTTTACACATAGTTGGCTATCACATAAAATCAAACTATTCCTGATTGTTAGCTGATTCTTTATAGGAATTTTGGGAGTAATTTTTTTTCTCTTTAATTCACATTGGTCAGGTTGCATTGTGTTATATAATACCAACATCCTAATGATAAAAAAAGCATTTATTTTACACAACTATCTCTTTTTCAACATAATTTCTTTCCTTGCTAATGCACTTAATTCAGTGGAGAATATTGAGCATATCGGCTAAACATTATACAGTGAAAATTTGCTATCAAAATTCAGCAAATAATAACATCAGGTTACTGATTTATTGATCCACTCTCATTATATAAATATCCCGTTCTATCAGCCTTTTTCTCAAGACGTAGGGTGTAATGGGCTTTACCTGACATTCTAGCCCATGATGTGTTGGCAGGGTATTTGAATTCAAAGTTGTTCATCTCCAAGACTGATTGCCCTGACAAGACTTGAGAACCTAGCCTAGTTTGTTATGTATATATTTATTGATTTTTACAGTCCAGATTAGAGTTAATAGATCCGACTTTTCAATAATTATAATAAACTATTCAAGGTGTTTGAAAATAAATATAAATTGTTAGATCAACAATTTGTTTCTGTTTTAATCAGCTAAAAGCAAACACTATTGATTGTAATATACGTAGATTAATCAATAAGTCTGTGACCAATTATTCAAAAAGCATTTATTTTACATTATAAATATTTATTTTTCAACATGATTTCCATTATAAAAGAACTATGAAATTAATATCAGTACCAGAGCACATTGATTAACTTCATAGTTCTTATATAAATGTGAGTTTCAAACAGATGTTATATCATTATACATACAAACGCAGATGGAGTCAGTAAAATATTTTTGAAATATTTTTATTGATGTTCATTTTAATGTATAATTATGAATTGAAGCCAACTACCATAAGTTTATGCAATGAATGCTCAAAAACATTAACTGAATGCTTTTAACTTTTATTTCATAAATGAGTAATTATCAAATAATTTTTCTTGAATAAGTTTTGGTCAATTTCAAAGTCTCTTTCACTTTGGCAGCTATCATGTGAGATAATGGTAGTGCTTTAAACAGTCAAGTTGGTAGTTTGTGTTTTATGACATATCAACCTTTGCAGGTTATTTAATGCCAAATCCATTTTAATACAAATAAACAGTTCTATTTCAAATAATTCAGGTTACCATAAGTACACAGTTTGATTGTCAAAAACATTTCTATTTTGAGCTATTCTGTTTAGCCTAACAGATTTAATTCAAACAATTCAATTTAGCATAAGTATACTTTTTGTTAACACACAGTTAAATGTCAAAACTGATCTATTTCAAACAATTCAGTTTAGTGTAAGTTGAACAGTCAAGATCAGTTCTGTTGAGAGCAGTGTATGGTGTGGTTCAGGGATCCATTCCTTACCAGACAATTTCTTTTCTCTCTTTTCATACATTTTTTTGCAAACATTGTCAGGAACATCAGTTTCTATATTACTGGGGACCTTATGACAGAAAGTTTCTTCAAAACTCCAATATATTCTGGATATCACTCTAAACTGCATCCAGTTCTGGAGCTCTGGAAAGTGTGGAATACCTTTTCATTCCCATTTACTACCAGGCCCACTCTGACTCGGAGTGGCAGTAACTATTTATTGGTCAGATACATCTATTCAAAAATTATTAGTATTGGATAGGAATGCAATAACACATAAGTAAGCACAAATTATTATTATTATTATTAAATAAGAATAGTTACTTGAAGCCAAATAATTGTCCACCCTGTCAACTGGGGCTATAGAGTACACTAACAGTACCTCTGCAGAGGTGTAAGACCCCCACCCCAACAAGTGTTCTGGGTATGACACTAAACTGTGTCTGATAGGCTTCAGTCTTGGAGTTTTGAGGAATTTAGTACTCTTTCATTAGCATAACTCCCTGGTCCACTCTGACCCAAAGTGGTAGTACCTATTAGGGTCCCATAGAACTGTTAAATGATTTACAAAGGATTATTATTATTATTATTAGTTATTTGAAACAATACAGCTGTTTGCAAATTATTTGTATTAGGTAAGAATTCTTGATAAATAGAATTATTAATGATAAATTGGAATACTTGAAACCATTTAACTGAGGGCAAATAAATAAGCCCTAACACCTGGCTTAAAAATGAAGTTGCCTATAAACTGTTCACTTACAAATCCTACATAAACAAAGAATTTGGCATTGAATAACCATATAATCAACCAACCATATAATTGTGTATAAATTCTTAGTATTAGATTGGAACACTTGAAACTATATAACAGTGTGCAAGTTATTTGTACTGTATTGGATTGGGTGGTTGTGTTTTATGGCATATCAACCCTTGCAGGTTATTTAATGATAAATAGTTTTATATATATATATATATATATATATATATACTTGATTTCATGTAACTGTGTTAACAAATGTCTATTATGAACAAATGAAAAAGTATGATACTAAAAAAAGTGATTGCTATGGAACATTGAAAATATAGTTATAATATTCAAACAAAAAAGAGGCAAAATTGGAATGTGAATCAGAGACCTGAATTTGCTGTCTTTTCTTCCTGTGTAGCTTTCTGTTTTGAATCTGTTAATCCTTTCTTTTTTTTGCTCATTGCTTCTTGAATCTTTCTTGAATTGCCCTATACCAGCCATTGTGGTCATCTGCAATCAGTTCTCAGCTGACTCATTTGATACTTCAGTTTGGTTTTATGGCACATCAACCATTGTAGGTCATTTAATGCTAAATCCATTTTTATACATATAAGCAAGTAGCAAAGTTGGCAACTGTAATCAAGGGTGACCTGAAGGCTCCCTTTATAATAGCTACTACACTGAGGTGAAGGGGAGGGCACTACTTCTTTCCCAGGATTACTTCACTTTACCCTTGATCCCTACTTTATAATGCTGAGTGTTCAGCAAGAAGGTATCAAGCACCATTTTCTGAGTCTTCAGTTTGACTCGATCTGGGAATGAACCCGGATCTCTTGGGTCAATAGGTCATTGCCCCCCCCAAAAAAACAGCTCTATTTCAAACAATTCAGTTTATCATAAGTAGACTATTTAGTTCTATTTGATCCATAGATAGGAAGCTATCAGATGCTACCACTCCGGGCTATAGTGGACCTGGGAGTGATGGCAATGAAGGTGTACTCCGCATTCCCCAAAGCTCCAGAAATACTGGAGCCTCATTATCAGACTGTTTAGTATCATATCCAGGACACTCATTGGAGGAGTCTTAGCCCCTCTGAAGAGATGCAGTCGGTGTATTCTGCAGCCCCAGCTAACTGGGCAAATGTACCTCTGAGTTTCACCACACACTTGCTGATATTTTTCAACTTTAGTGCTGGAAAGCCTGCTGAAATGTGTCCTCTGACCAGCTCACTATACATGACAACTTTTGGGAAGACTATCTTTCATACAATGTACAAATCTGAACTATCACTATTGATGCTGACAGAGGAGGAGATGCATACTCTTGAAATGATATATATGATTTTATTATATAATTCCTCTTTATGTTACTTGTCTGGTTAGACACCTGTTATAATCTAAAAGTTATGGATTGGTCCATGTGACATACATGAACAGAGCTCTTAACATCTATGGCTTACTTATGATTCAGCAGTATAAATAAAAGTAGACAGCATGATTACTTTGTAGACATTTACTTTAAGTGTCTTTTCTTTGGTTCTTATTGATGCAGACATGCTTGAATACTCTTCTGAAGGCATGGCTTGCTTTTGCCTGTCTACTGTCAATCTCTTTGTTGCTTGATGTGTTCTTACGAATCATTTCAGGCAGGTAAAGTCTTAGATAGTAAAGATAGTTGAATGATATGAGTATGCACACACACACACACATTGTATGTGTGCATGCATGCATGCATGCATATATATATATATATATATATATATATATATATATATATATATATATATATCAGAGATAAAAGGCAGAGCAGTGCCTCAACAAGAAAAGAGAATCAGTAAACTAAATGAAAATTCTAATTGAGACTGCTTATATACGCTTGCAATCCTCCCTCCTTCTAGAGAAGATGTATATCTAATTATTTCAATGCTGCTCCTCCAGTCACCATATTATTCTACAATCAAAACAGATATTATTAGTTATTATTCATCACAAAACTCTACAGCATTGAAATTCTGTAACCAAAAAGAAGATTACATCAATATATATGTAAGAGATATACTTATTTTTGTACCACAGAAATCCAGTGTTGTAGAGTTTGGCCATAAATAATACCTAATGTTTTTATTATATAATCTTCCTTTAAAAATTTTGATTTTGAAGAAATTTAACTTTTTTATAAAAGTGGCGAAGCGGTTATTTTTTCTGAAATGAACTTGACTTGCCAAAAACCTGGATTGAGCTGTTTGACTTTGGAAAGGGCATAAATGCTTCTTTTCCCTCTCCCAGCAGTGAGTAAATTGTAGGGTAAACTGGCATCCTTAACCTTGATAAGATGAGAAGGAAAAACTTTGAATTCAAAACTTGGATGTTGGGGTGCTTAGAGCTAGTAACTCTACCCAATTGTTCAAGAAAACAAGGGGAGAGAAAATAGCACATTGTAGGTTTCATTTCCCCATAACTGGTTTGAAGAAACAAATAAAATGTTTGATTTATTGAGAAGCACTAGGTTAAGTGCATTGACAATAAAGAAGATTATGTTGAAAAATAAATATTGTGTCATTTTTTTTTCATTTGACCTGAAGTGGTACTATATGTTAGTGTCCCATCTATAGATCAAATAAAACTGTTTGACCATTTAACTGTGTACCAACAAATGACTGATATTAAATTGAATTGATAGTGCTATATAGCAATACTTGAAAACATTTAACTGTGTGCAAACAAACAACTACATGGTGCATTCAATAAGTTTCCGGACTTTTTTTGTACAGGCATTTAAAATTGTCATAGACTCTTGAAAATCCAGTATGTTATTGCTATACATCTTATGAGATGACTGACCAATTTTTATGATTTCAGGTTTAAATGAACAGCTACAGCAGCAATTGGAATACACCCTACAAAAGCGTGACAGCTGGTGAAGTTCAAAAATGCAATCTGACACTTTAGAAGAACAATATGCTATAAAATTCTGTTTTAAACTTTTAAAAAATGCCACAGAAACGTATGGAATGCTTCAGACTGCTTTTCGACCATCTTGCATGAATCGAGCATTAGTTTTTGAGTGGCATAAGAGATTCAAGGAAGCCAGGGAGTCTGTAAGGGATGAGAAGTATGGGAGGAATAAGGAAGTCACCAGAGCTGATTGGCCAAACGGTTAGGGTTACTATGTTGAGGTTTTAAGGGAGGTCAGGAAGAGATTCTTTGGGAAGAGGCCAGCACTCTTCAAATTGGGTCAGTGGCATTTCCACCAGGACAATACACCAGTCTACAAATCCATCCTTGTCACAGACTATTTGACCAAGATGGGCATCAAGATAGTTCCTCACCCTCCCAATAGTCCAGAGCTTGCTCCCTGTGACTTTTGGTTATTCCCTAAGGTCAGAGGTTGTTGTTATGAGACATTTGAGGAGATGAAAGAGGCTATGACAAAGGTCATTGACATGCTCACACAAGAGGATATCCATGGGGCCTTCCAGAAGTTGTTGGAACAGTACAAGTACATTGCAGCCGGAGGAGATTAGTTCGAAGGGGACTAGAATTTCATGTGTGTACTATCCAATAAAAGTGCCCATACGAAAAAAGTCTGGAAACTTATTTTATAATCCCCGTATTATCTAATTGAATTGTTAGTGCTAGGTAGCTATATGTGAAACCATTTAACTGTGTGCAAACAAATGAGCTTTGGCTTGTTTAAAATGTTACCTCCAAACTATTTGTTAACAAATTGTGTGTGCGCGTGTGTGTGTGTGTGTTTATGAATAGGATTTAACAGTAAATATCATACAAGGGTTGATATGTCATAAAACCTAACCAACCATATTGGCTATAGTTTAGAGAAATGGATTCAGTGAGGTAAGTTCAAACCCTAGATGAAGCTGTTTGTATACATTTTATTTCATGCTAATGCTTTTGGAAAAGCTTATATCCTTCTGTCCTTCTCTCAGGGCAAATAGGCAAACTGTAAATAGTAAGGCAGACTGTAATGTTTAGTCTTGCTGCAGCAACTGGTCAAGAAGGAAAAACCCTATATATATATATATATATATATATATATATATATATATATCTGTACACCACTTAAAAACTGACCTTATGTCACACCCTGCCTATGTCAGCAGGTTTGAGTAAATACTGATATTGTAGAGATTTATTCTTATCAAACCTATCAATTATAACTTATATGTAAAAACTTGATTTATTTATATATTTCTATTATACATTATTTCTTTATATATTTCCATTAAACATTATTTCTGTTATCTCTGCAAAATTGATCTAAAATTCTCATGGATTTGACAGCATTTTTCAATTTCTTTCGATTTCTTCATTTTCTTTGGTTATCTCTGCCTGTTGATTATTGTTTGTAAAACTTCATGAAACCTAAGGTTGCGGACAAAATTCCATGGCATGAAATATATAAAATCCAATATATACTTATTCATCATTATCATATATATATATATAAATATATATATAGACACCCACATATATACCAACCCCTCTGCTTGGTCAGGATATGACACAAGGTCAATTTTAAGGAGTTTAACGGGTTTGAATTCAGAGTTTTCCTTCACTTAGACTAGTAGCCTCACCAAGGCTGAAGAAACCAGTCTACCCTACTATTTACCCATAGCTGAAGGCAGGATAATTGGATTCATACCTTTCCCAAAGGTATTAGTGCTATGTGAATTGCAATCAGTCTCGTCCAGGATTTGAACTTGTATTGCCGAT
>OY757910.1:86184236-86219236 GCA_963585895.1 Sepioteuthis lessoniana
CTACAGCAGTGTCCTGCATGTCTGGTTCGTCTAACTTGGATAGTTTTCATGAAGGGAGGCAGGTGGCCGTATAGTTGGTGCTTTGTTGGGTGTAGCCGCCAGGACTTATTCAATATTGCTCGCAATATTCTTGTGTAATTCACCAGCTGTGACAAAAGACTTTAGTACGGTGTATTCCAATTGCTGCTGTAGCTGTTCATGTGTGTATATATATATATATATATATATATATATATATATATATATACACATTATATATATATATATACGACATGATGATGATATAATGTGTCTAAAAGTATATATATATATATATATATATATATATATATATATATATATATATATATAATGTGTCTAAATGTGTATATTTATATATAAAATGTGTCTAAAAGTATGTATATATATATATATATATATATATATATATATATATATATATATATATATATATATATATATAATTTGTCTAAATGTGTATATATATATATATAATGTGTTTGTGTGAAAATATATATCCATGTACATATATATGTACACACACACAAACTAAGAATTAAGTGAATAATTTCCTAATTTTGTTTTACAATTTATGTAATAGGAGAAATATTTAATGACAAACAATGAATTTCAATTTTACTAATACATAGATTTTCAATTTCTATTTTTAACAAATCTTGCGGATAAAAACCACTGTTTATATTTAGCCATATTTTGAAACTGGTTATTTCAATTCATTGATATTTAAATTTTTATTTTCTCCTTTTCTTGAATCATTTTCCTCTGGTGTACCCTTTAACCTTCTGATGATGGTTTTGAGTTTATTCAACTGGTTTTAGCTAGTTATTAATGTCCCTATCATTTATTTATTTCACTTAATCCATTTCTTTAACTCTTTTTTCTTTATTTAATTACATTTTCAAGATCTCAAATTAAATGAAATATTGTAAGACTTCAATTTTGCTTGGTCAATTTCAAATTTTTTGCAAATTTCATACTTTATTTGCAAGAAATAAAAGTGGTGTTAACTGCATATTAATTGCTATTAGTCAATTTTATTTCCATTTAATTTTGTTCCAATTTCCTTTATTCATTTTTTATTTTCACTAAATATCAAATTTTCTGCATTTATTTTCATCTAATCTATCTCACTCTCTTAGTCAATTAATCAAGATATTGATCTTATACCATGTACAACTATTTTCTGAAAATTCCTGCTGAAATTCAACTTTTATGAATTTAAATTGCACACATTCGATTCAATATATTAGGTATATTCAAAAAGTATAAAAACTGAAGTTGTATTTACCAATACATCTAAATATCATCACTTTATTGTAAAAGTTTCTTAGCAATGCACAAATCTTTAAAAAATTTTAACGCTTCAGTTTCTATATTTTTTGATCCCAGCACATATCTGATGAGCCAACTTTGATCATTTATATTTTCATTCACTTTCACAGCAATAAAATCCTGTATAATTAAATCCCAATTTGCATAGGTTTAGCTTTTATAGATTTGATTATTAATTTTTCTATTAATAAGTAAATAGGAATTCTTTTGAAGTTTCACGTTCTCATGGGAAAAATTGTTGATAAAGCACATAGACTAGAAAATGGAAATAAATCTAAAATCTTAGTAAATTGTAAATGCGTAAAATATGTGCATTATTAATGTTTCATCATCTTACTGCTCATATTATACATATTGGCCTAATGACTAGATTGTTCGCCAATGGTCCAGGAGACCGGAGTTCAATCCCAGGTTGAGTCATACCAAAGACTCAAAAAATGGTACTTGATGCCACCTTGCTTAACATTCAGCACTATAAAGTAAGGATCAAGGGTAAAGTGGAGCAATCCAGGGAATGGAGTAGCGCCTTTCCTTACACCTTGGTGTAGTAGCTTTTGAAAAGAGAGCCTTTGTGTCACCCTTGACTAAGGTTACTAACTGTTACCTATACATAACGTGGTGCATTCAATAAGTTTCCAGCCTTTTTTTGTCCAGGCATTTAAAAATGTTGTAGACTCTTGAAAATTCGCTATGTTATTGTTATACATCTTATGAGATGACTGACCAATTTTTATGATTTCAGGTTTAAATGAACAGCTATAGCAGCAATTGGAATACACCCTACTAAAGCCTGATTGTCAAAGCTGGTGAATTTCAAAAATGCAATCTGGATGTGAGGAAGAACGATATGCAATAAAATTCGGTTTTTAACTTGGAAAAAATGCCATGCAATGAAAGCTGAATCTACTGCTATGACCCAGAGACCAAGAGACAGAGTTCCCAGTGGAAGCATACTGACTCTCTCAGACCCAAGAAGGCCAGACAGAGCAAATCCACCCACAAACTTTTGATGATCCCTTTTTTTGTCAGCGCTGGCATGATCTACATGCACTGGGTTCCCACTGGACAGTCAACAAGGAATACTATGTTGAGGTTTTAAGGAAGTTCAAGAAGAGATTCCATAGGAAGAGGCCAGCACTCTTCAAATCGGATCAGTGACATTTCCACCAGGACAATGCACCAGTCTACAACTCCATCTTTGTCTCAGACTATTTGACCAAGATGGGCATCAAGACAGTTCCTCACCCTCCCTATAGTCCAGAGCTTGCTTCCTGTAACTTTTGGTTATTCTCTAAGGTCAGAGGCTGTCGTCATGAGACAATTGAGGAGATGAAAGAGGCTGTGACAAAGGTCATTGACATGCTCACACAAGAGGACTTCCATGGGACCTTCCAGAAGTTGTTGTAACGGTACAACAAGTGCATTGCAGCCGGAGGGGATTAGTTTGAAGGGGACTAGAATTTTATGTGTGTACTATCCAATAAAAGTGCCCATACGAAAAAAGTCTGGAAACTAAATGATCCTCAGGTATGGAAATGGACTTGGTGACCAAAGTTCATATCTTTTCATGAGGCTGCTTACATTTCACATAGCATTAATACATTTGGGAAAGAAATGAATCCAACTATTCTTTCCTCAGTAGAGCAGACTGGGATCTTTAACCTTGGTAGGGCAACCAGTCTAGGAGAAGACTTTGAATCCAAACAAGTTCCACTCTGCTTAAAAATTGATCTTGTGTCACATCCTGCCCATGAAGTTGGTTAGTTTGGTTTGGTGGCATATCAACTATTGTTGGTTATTTAATGCCAAATCTATTTTTATACACATAAACAGTTCTATTTCAAACAATTTAATTTAGCGTAAGTACACAGTTTAAATGTCAAAACATTTCTATTTCAAACATTCAGTTTAGTATAAGTTAGATTTTTGTTTACACACAGTTAAGTTTAAAAACAATTAATTTCAAACAATTCAATTTAGCATAATTACTCCGTTTAGTTCTATTTGACCCATAGATAAGAATGGACTTGGGAGTGATGGCAATAAAGGGTTACTCCGCACTCCCCAAAGCTCCAGCATTACTGAAGCCTCACCATCAGATTGTTTAGTGTCATATCAGGACACTTGTTGGCAGAGTCTTACCCCTCTGCAGAGATGGAGTTGGTGCATTCTACAGCCCCAGCCGACTGGGCAGCATGGTTGGTTTCTTTGTTTAATGGCATATCAACTCTTTATAGGTTATTTAATGCCAAATCCATTCTCCGAGAAGAACAGCAGTGGTACTATTTAACCCATAGCTGGGAGGATAAGGGGGTTCATACCTTTCCCAAGGGTATTTGCCCGAAAGTGAACGTAATAGCACGACTGGAATACGAACTCGCTTACTACGATTCCGCAGTCCATCACTTTAACCATTATGCCATGAGGACACCCACCAGGCAGCATGGTGTTGGAGTTGGATAGATACATACTGTACATGTATGGCATCATAGACTATATGTATGGTCTGTCTGTCTCACTCTCTATCTCTCTCATAGCTTACATTGATGATGATTTAATTTTAAATTTTTCAACTTTTGGAAAAGTTGGGTTCCCATTGAGCAGCTTCCCATAATAATGTTTCTATTTAGGAAAGAGTAAAAAATCCTAATTAGTATTTCTTAATTATCCATGTTATATCAGGAATTTGGATATATAAAAAAAATGGTATTAAGCATTATATACCGAGCCCTACAAAATTATTATTCTGTTTTAAATTGAACTGTAAATTGATTTATTTTTAAGCATTCTATGTTTATTGCTCTAACAAAAACCTTAGTATAATGTATATGATATATAAGTAAATCATATTGTTACAATATGGTGTATTGTTTTACATTTTTGTGTATTAAATATGATCATGGATATTAACTGATAGGATTTGATGAGATTTTCATATTTTTTTTCTGCTTATGTCTTATACACTATAACCTTGAATGTATTTACCCAACCCCTCTGATATATAAAAGATGCAACACTAAGTTAATGTTTAGGTGGACTACAGCTGGTTTGAATTCAGAGCTTTCCTCCTCCTCGACTGATTTCCATTTCAAGGTTAAAGATCTCAGTCAACCCTACCAGTTACTCATAGGCAATGATAAAGGGAGGGTTTCATGCCCTTAACAAGAGAATTAACAAACAGCCTCTTATAGGTTTTGAACTTGGTTTGCTTAGTCTGTTTCCTCTGATGGTAACTGTTATGCCATACAAACCTCCGAAAATTTGTATGTATGAGTGCGTGTGTATGTATTTACAAGATCAATTTTTAAGCAGTGTGAAGCTGGTTTGAATTCAGTTTTGTTTTGGTTTTTTTGTCTTGACTGGTCGCCATAGCAGAGCTAAAGATCCCAGTCTGCTCTATTATTTACTCATAGCTAGAGAGAAAAGAGATGAATTCATGTTTTTCCTAAGGGCATTACCACAATATGAAATACAATCAGCTTCACCCAGGATTTGAATTTTGTAAATGTAGAGAGGCAACTTGTGCAAAACCATATTTTTAAAGTTATGTAGTCATCTACTAAGCTTTGATTAGTTTATTCCAAGGTCATAAGTATAGGGTACCCTGTGAGAATTGAACTCACTAAAATAGTCTGCATGCCTAGATTAGTAACTAGTATACTTCATGAGATACCTATATTCAGATTATTATAGCTATAGAGACAAAATACTGGATTTTCATTTCTTTAGCATAATGCTGAAAGAGGCTACAGAATGATATAGATAATGTGTACACCTGCACACATATAAATGGGAACTCTTTCAACCAGAAATAACTCAAGACTCACACCGAGAATTCAGTGCAGCTAGGCAACTTCTATTTATGAATAGTATTACTCTCTCTGTGATGGTCTTTCAGCAGATAACAACCTGGTTCGCAAAAGCCACAAAATCCTCCATTAGTGAAGTCAGCCTCAAGAAAATGGTGAGATCTATCAACCAGTGCCCAAATAAGAGTATCACCCACTTTATATCTTCATCTACTTGACAAAGATAGAAGCAGTCCAGAATTGTACTTTCATAAATTGCATCATATTGGTTTGGTTTATTTGTTTAACGTCATGTTAATACTTATGAGTTTAGTCCAATCAGCTTGTTTGCCCCCACTCCCACTCAGCGAGTATAACATTAAACTCTGATAACTAGGCCCCAGCCTTAAAGATTTGGGAATGTGGAGTATCCCTTCGTTGCCATTGCTCCCTGGTTGGTCCACTCTGACCCAGAGCAGTATCATCTGATAGGGTACTATCTCTGGGTCAAATAGAATAAACTGTGCGCAAACCAATGACTTATGTTAAATTGTGATGGTTATATAGAAATGATTGAAACCATTTAACTGTGTGCAAAAAGAGCTCAGGCTATTTATGAATGTTATCTACAATATGTGTTTACAAATCATATATATTGCCCAGTCAGCTGGGGCTGTAGAATACACCGACTGCACCTCTGCAAAGGGGTAAGACCCCCCCCCAATGAGTGTCCTGGATATGACACTAAACAATCTGATGGTGAGGTTCCAGCAGTGCTGGAGCTTTGGGGAATGCGGAGTACCCCTTCATTGCCATCGCTCCCAGGTCCACTCTGGCCCGGAGTGGTAGCCCCTGATTGGGCCCTGTCTATGGGTTAGATAGAACTAACGGCATACTTATGCTAAAATGAATTGAGTAAACTGAATAGCTTGAAATAGAAACGTTTTTGACAATTAAACCGTACTTACACTTAAACTGCGTGCTTATGCTTAACTGAATTATTTCAAATAGAACTGTTTTTTGACATTAAAACTGTATTTACACTTAACTGAATTGTTACATATAACTGCTTGAATAGTTTGAAATAGAAATGTTTTTGACAATTAAACTGTGTACTTATGCTAAACTGAACTGTTTTCAATAGAACAGATTATTTACATAAAAATGGATTTGGCGTTAAATAACCTACAAAGGTTGATATGCCATAAAACCAAACCAACCAAACAAACCAAATCATATATATATTTAATATATATGTATAGATTTGGCATTAAATAACCTACAATGGTTAATATCCCATAAAACTAAACCAAACCAAACAAACCCTAATGGATTATTTAATGCTGAAATTTTTTGTAAATGTTTGATAGTCATCATAACTTTTTTCATAATATTCCATTGCATTTTTTTAAATTGTACTTTTTGTAGATAATCATTCGTTTTTTGACAGTTATAAGATATCAAGTATTCTTATCAAATACAAATAATTTGCACACAATTGGAGAGTTTTAATCATTCCTATCTAATACTAATAATTTGTGCGCAAAGAGAGAGAGAGCAGACATAGACCTTAATATTATCTTCCTTGTTTTCTGTGATATTTCTCACACATGCTTGCTTGCTTGCTGGTTCCATCTTCACACCTTCACAGTAGGTGTGGGACCCCTTCATGGAGCTCACTCAAAATGGGTGCCATAATTTTCAGCCATCTTCACATCATCGTGGCTATTGTCAAACTGACTCTCTTTGCCTATTTTCTATCCTGCATTCACTTTTAACAGCTTTTCCATTGGAGTTTCTTTCAGCCAGTCACAGTCAATTTGCTACTGATACATTTCTATTTTTAACTTAGGCATTTGCTGCTTATCCGACCTAGACTTGAGGAACCTCTAAGTCTTGCCAGAAAACAACTTATTACTAAAACAGTCACCCAGCATCCCTAATTATATGACAAGGATACTAGTTCTATTTCACTCATAGATAGAAACCTAACAGGTATTACCACTCCGGGTCAGAGTGAACTTGGAAATAATGGCATTGAAAGGGTACTTCAGATTCCTCAGAACTCCAAAACTGGAGCCTCATCACCAGGTGATGTAGTTTAGTGTTAAATCTAGGACACTTGTTAGAGAGGTCTTACCCCTCTAAAAACGTTGCCGTCAGTGTATTCTACAACCCCAGCTGACAGGGCTAGGTAGTACTTGTTATTGTCCCAAATAATTTTTTAAAAATTATTAATGTTGGATAGGAATAAGGGAAACCATAACTATTTGCAAACAAATAATCATGTACAAATATAAAAAAATGCAATGGAGCTTTAAAAACATAGATATGATTGTAACCAAGGATTGACCTTTCCCTTTTGGTGCAATGGGAGGAGATGCTACTATATGGTTGGACCTCCTGTCATTAGTGTCTAATACACAGCCAGTTTAATGAGATGACCGATGCATATAAGCTAAAAAGCAAATATAGCCTTTCTCTCAACCACTTTTGTCAACTACTTTGACCTTTCCCCTTTGGTGTAATGAAAAGAGATGCTGCTACATGGTTGGACTTCTTGGAACTAGGCTTACCTGTTTGTTTTTGTTTATTTAATTATAAAATTTCCTTATAGGATTAGTTAAGCAGACCTTTAACTGTAATCATCAGCTAATGGCTGTTTTATTAAAAGATGATCCAGGTATAGAATTTGTCTTTTTTAAACACGATGTAACAATAGAAATATTTTTGCAAATGTTCATAAAATAAAATAAAAATTCTACAAGAAAGAAAAGTTGTGAAAAAAAAAAGAATATCTTAAGAAACATGAGAGAAGTGCTGAGACTGGAATTGTTATTTCCAGCTGACTTAACAAAGGACGGAAATGGTCTGTGTAGAAATCAATAAAAGGAATGGACAGGAATTTTGTTCAGACTGTTTCCTAAATTACTTTTTTGCAATAGAAATTCCAACAATGTTCTAAGCAAATTTCAGTGATCTGGATGCTCTTGGTTTAAAAAAAAAAAAAAGAAAATATAGAAATAATTTGCTAATCTTAATTCTTTAAAGGGTTAAAATTTATTACTTTGTATTAGAAAACTTGAGATTTATAATTTAAAAACAGATGTTCTTGTCCTTGCCTCAGACAAAAAAAATTAGAAATGTAGCATTACCATTGACTCAATATTCATATGCACACAAACTGTTTATAATGGCATGAAATAACCCATGAAAGTTGATATACCATCAAACAAAGAAATGAAACCAAACTTTCTTATTTAATGAGAAGGTGCTGAAAAGTTGTCGGTCCAACCAAGAAGGGAATAACTTCTTTTTATTTATTTTTTTTTTTAAACATTTACATTGTATATTTCTTTACAGAAACATGAGATAATTTGCCAAGTGTACTGAACTATAGAATTAAAATATAAAATGATATTTCCTGACTCGTAGTCATTCTTTTCATGTTCAGGCCATAAACTTTTCTGTTCACCTTCCTGCTCAAAAGATTTACACTACAAGAAATTCACTTGTTAAAATTCACTTAACTTTGATCTTAGCTAGACATTGACTACATTTATACTAATAGCCATATTAGTAATGGTATAAGCAAATACAAATTAGAATATTCTCACTGTTGATATTAACCTAAGAGGGAAGCATACTTAACAGAATGGTTATGATCATAGATAATAGAATCAGCAATCAGAGTTCAAATCCTGGATGATGCTGTTCATACCTCACTTCATGGTAATGCCCTTAGGAAAGGCATAATCCATCTCTTCTTACCCCAGTTAAGGATATATAGGACAAACTGGGCTGTTTATTCTTTGTATGATAAGCAGGAAATCTCTAAATTCAAACAGCTGTTCTTTGCTTAAAAATTGACTTAGTGTCACAGTTCACTTATGAAAAAGGGGTTGGGTAAATACATGAATGAACCCAAGATAATCAGTATTACAAATCAATTCATTATGCAGAGTGGGATCTCACTTTCTGTTTTGAACAATTACATGTATCACAGTTCATGCAAGACACATATTTTGAAAGATGGTTCGAACATTGATTTCTCAGATGTTTCTCATCAGTTAATAGCTGAGGTTTTTTCCTCTGACTTTATTAATGAGCACTTTAGTCTCAGATCAGTTTCAACTGGCTCATTATCATCTTCCACTTTATCCACTACTTCATGAATGCCTTGAGAGGCTCAATGTCTCAAGGGGTATACATGTTTCTGATCTGTCTCAAATACAATCCTGAGCATATTACCCCTCCTCAACATCAGGTTTAAAAAAACATCATGTGTGTACATGTCAAGTTGAGACAAACACAAAAAATCAGCCATTCAGGGTTTTTCTCATCAAGATAAATACATATATATTGTTTCTTGTTACATTTATTACATTGACAATTATCTTATTTGATCATCTTTTGGATCCTTAAAGTAAAGCAGAATTCTTTTTCTTTTCTTTTTTTTTATTTTTTAAATACTGAATAAAACCTGTTTAACTGTTTTTAAAGATTTGTTTTACTACCTTTATCAGCATTTTTATATAAAAGAAAACAAGACCAGAAAAATTTTTTTTTGAAAAATGAAAAAAAATAAAGGAAATAAATGAGTATCTGCACAATGGGAATATTATTGTGAAATCTAAAAAATTAAGTGAACAAGAATATTTTAATGTAAAATGGTCAAAAGGATATTGTTGCTTGTATAAAATAATACCAGGTTCTGTGGGCAGGGATTTAAATACACCAGCTGCATCCTCTGCAGAGGAGTAACTTCCCACCAAAAAAAGGGTCTTGTGTATGATACTAAACTGCATCTGGGGGTGAGGCTCCAGTTCTGGAGCTCTAATCAGTGTAGAGTACCTCTTCATTAGCATTACTCCCAGATACACTCTGACTTGGAGTAGCAAAACATGTTAGAGTCCCATCTATGAGCCAAATAAATCAGTTTGAAAATTATCAGGATTAGATAGAAATACTTGAAACCATATAACTATATACAAACAAATGATTATTGTAGACAAAAAAAAGAAAAATGTGCAATAAAAGAATTGCAATGGAAAATATATATTTATGATTATAATCAAGCCTTTACAAATGAATCAAATTTTGGTATTAAATAACTCATATGGAGTTGATATGTCATTAAATAAATCTAACAGAATAGTGCAACAAAGAAACTTTCCATTATTTCTGTGATAATATACAAAAAAATTGCATAAAAAAGTAATACTTACTGTAACCACCAAGATAAATACGTACATATATATATCTCAAGATAAGAGTAATTTTTACTCATTTGTTTCATTTATTTATTTTTTCATTTATTTATTTTTTTTACTGTGCAGCAACATTAAAAAATTATGTCTTCAAGTAGCTACAATTCATCCATCTACCATGTTTCATTTGTCTTCTACTCTCCTAACCACTAAAATGTTGGTGACATATAGCTGATTGTTGAGACCCAATTTTTGAGATTGAATGAAACTGTTCTGAAAAGATATGAAGCACATGACTGAAACTTATTCTTATTTGGATGGTAGATATAAATATTACATTTCCATCTGTTTTTATTCATTAGCACAGAACTCATGGAAATTTTATGGTTGGGCTATTCTAAGCACCAAATACTAAACAGGGTTTTCCTCAAATGCAACCAAAAACATACATCCCTCCAAGGTTTGATTTTTAAAAAAAAAAGAAAAAAAGTTCTGAATCTGAAGCTTTAAATTATTTTAATTCAAAATTTAAGTGAAAATTATTCATAACTGAATAACTTTTTGTATAATCAAGTGATGATGTTTAGATAATCTAAATATCTTGACTGATTAGTGCTATTTTTTTTTAAATTAGGAAGTCAGTTTTGATCCTTCCTTTGTGAAACAAAGCATGGTGAAAATGTAACACCTTTTGTACTCGCCCTACCTAACTCCATGTGGATCTTTTCTTGTTTCCTAAGCATAAAATTCATCTCTAAGGTAAGATCTGAAGATGTGGAGGATATTAAGAAATATGATGTTTCAACTTATCTCAAGAGACATTTTAAAGGTGTTTCAACCAATAAAAAAACTCACTGGAATAAATGTTGAATGCCAAGTGGACTTTTTAATTCATTTTTAAAGAAAATTAACATTTCATTAAATGTTCATTTCTGCCTACAGCTTCAGTCTCAATATTTTTTAACACACTTTGTTCAGTATCTTATTAATGATAATGCATAACACTCACCTCTATTATTTTGATCTCTTATTAGATCCCTAAAGTAAAGCACAATATCTTTAGATTATTACAAACATTATAGAAAACCTGTTTTCTCCACATTCTTTTGAAGCTGCTATGTCAGCACCTTGACCTTATCATAAAAAGTGTTATTGACAAACTCTTACATCAAATAGACATGGTTTCTTAATATTAACATTTATACCATTCAGAATATCCTAATTATCAGGAATCTGAACCTCTCAAGAATCTGGTTTTTTTCTTCTTCTTCGGCTCTTCCTTCAGAAAAACAAACGTAGAATGCATATCAAAACAGTTTATAAATAACACCATCACCAGATCGTTTACACACTTGATCATTACTTTCATCTATGTTCCCTTATTCTGACTATATTATTTCTTGCTGTAGCAGATAAAGACTGTAGCCAAATTTTTTTTGGCGGGGGGGCATGTTCATAAGTCCATGACGTGAAGAATTTGATGAACTGTCAGATATTATAATTTTTGCCTTTTAGATACAAGGTTGAGTCAAAATGTAATGCTTTTTTCTTTATTATGGGAATATTTACCAACACAGGAACACATACCATACATCAGAATGAAGCTGGTCTTTTCAAGAAAAGTGGTGACTAAGTTGAGAAGTAGGAATATGATCCACAGAAAACCAGCTTCATTTTGATCTATGATACATATTCTTGTGTGGGTAAATATTCCTGTTATAAAGAAAAAGGTATTACTTTTTGACTCAGCCTCGTACAAGTCATTAATAAGTCACTGAAATGTTAAGTATTGTTAAAGTTAATCTTGTCACTTTCATCTTTATGGTACATAACTCTAACTTATTCTACTCATTCTATGACCAATCAATTGATTTTAACAGAATTTCAAATTACCTAAGGTTATTTTATGCCAACAGGTTAGGGAATTGTGTTCCTTGTATATTCATATTTACAATTTTTGTGTAATTGTTTCTTCAGAGTTTTTTACAAACAATTATATCAAGTATTCCTATCTACTACAAATAATTTGAACACATTTGTATGGTTTCAAGTATTCCTATCTAATACAAATAATTTGCACCCCTGGCCATTGGCCTAATGAGTAGAGTGTTCACCTATGGTCCAGGGAAACCGGGGTTCAATCCCAGGTCAAGTCATACCAAAGACTCAAAAAATGGTACTTCATGCCATCTTGCTTAGCATTCAACACAATAAGGTAAGGATCAAGGGTAAAGTGGAGCAATCCAGGGAATGGAGTAGCACCCACTCCTATACCTTGGTGTTGTAGCTATTGAACAGGAAGCCTTGGGGTCACCCTTAACTAAAGTTGCCATTTTTTTTTTTTATGGCATCAAGTATTCCTTTGTTATACAAATATTTTGCACACAGTTGTATGGTTTCAAGTATTTCTATCTAACACTGATAATTATATAGTTTCAAGTTATTTCTATTTAATAATCATTTTTTTCAACACAGTTATATGGTTTCAAGTAACTAATAATAATCTTTAGTAAGCAATTATAACTTAAATTAACTATTCTTATACAGACATTTTCCTGTTGTGTGGCATCAAGTATTCCTATCCAATATGAATAAATTTTTAAACTGATCTATTTGGCCCATAGATGGGATCTTAACAGGCACTATCACTCCAGGACAGAGTGGACCTGGAAGTAATAAAAATGAAGGGGTATTTCACACTACCCTGATCTCCAGAAATAGAGCCTCACCATTAAATACAGTTTAGTGTCCTATCCCGGGCATCTCTTTTTAGAAAGGGCTTAACCTTCAGCAGGAGATACTGTCAACTTACTCTCAGCCTCATTGTGACAATGTGGTCTATTCCTCCTGTAGAATTATTACGGGTATGTGATTCATCACTTGTAATACTCATACAATTAGAATATTAAGTTCCATTTTGGGAGAAATCCCAGTAACAATTCCTAGAACACAACAACTTTATTGATGTGTAAACAAACAAGAATAAAGATACAAAAAAGGAAGATGTGTATGTATGAAGATATTTGTGAAACAGAAATGAAATCTGATCCATTTTATCTACTTTGAAAAAATGTTCCTTTGGTTATGATTGTTTGAGACCAGTTATTTAGATATGTCCATGATTTATAAAAGCTTTCTCTCTGTTGTCCCATAGGCAAAATATTTCAAATGTATCCAGCTAAAGTAATGTGCAATAGCACAAAGGGGACTGTATATATAATTTTTGTGAGTATATAACCATACCACAACAACAATGGCACATTGTAGTAAGGATTTTTTGGTAGTGCAATGGCTTTGAAGTGTTATGACTAAGTGAATAAAGCAATTTTCAATACATTTTGTAACTTAGTAATAATACTGTTTAGCCTGTGTTCTCAGTTGTTTTATTTTTTGAATGGAAATAGCTATTAAATGCTAATCATTGAGTATTTCCCTTTATTCTTTTTGGCATTTGCTGTTAGTTATATTATAAATACTTTAGATAGTAAGAGATTGATTGGGAGCTGAAGAAGCATCCAAAAATGACTGAAACTCACATTTTTGTCTTACTGAATGTCAAGAGAAAAATAATTATATTCGCACCTTCAAGGCAACCTTCTTATGTTACCTCCAAGCAATCATTCTGCAAAATTATCCTACAAGCAAGGGCAGATAACCTGACAATTCTAATAAGTATGAAAAATGCATAAAATAGATATTTTTTAAATATTAAAATAATACAATATAAATGTTAATTTTCTTAAGCCAAAAATATCAGGATTTTATTATTTCTTATGGAACATTATATACTAAAAACAGATATTATTAGATATCATTTATTGCCAAACTCTAACAAAAAAAACTTTAGCTAAAAATATAGATATATAGTAGTCCAGAAATAATTACATATTTATGCAGTTTATTTTTTATTATAGGAATAATGCAATTTTATTTTTGGATACAGTCCCAATGCTACAGTTTGGTAATGGATAATAATACCTGATAATATCAGTTGTATGATTTTATTGTATCCATTTGTAACTAAACTTTGTAAAATGAGATTGTTTAATTTTACCTCTCAATATTTTTTGACAATTTTACGTTCAAATATTCTTTTTTTTTTTCTTTCTGGTGTATGGATACAAGGAACGATTATCTCCCTTACATAATTTATGTCCTTTAGGAACTTGTAGTATATCACATGACATTCACAGAAATCCCTTTTCAGTCTTAGTAGGGATGTTGTCTCTGACCCTGCCAGGCAACAGTAAAGCAAGATAGCTATTTTTGCCTACTCTTATCAAGTAAGCCTTTTCCTATTTTGTACCACTTCCACATACTGCTTATTCATGGAACAATATGTGTATAGTTTTAACTGTTGGGACATGTTGAAGTATTCTTTCGTTTACTATTACTGGTATGTATATTGTATCTATTAGATGTTAAGTGTCCTTGTATGAATAACTGAGTTTATTCTTGTCTCCTCTTCTTTTGTGTATATCAAAGATAAACTGATACTTAATATTGGGCCATGGTGAGTGGGGATTCAACTAAATATCTTCCCTACCTGCAATTATATTGATACAAGTCTTATTTTCTCTAATGCAAAAATTCTATTAATTGTGTTTAAAAATCCTTAAAATCAAATTTTTAGATGTAGTCTTTCACTAAACAGAAAAACGTTTTTAAGATTAAAAAAAAAGTTTGTTCATTATTAAATAATTTGATTTTAAAAATTCTATCTAGAAAGGATTTGGTGAGTTAGCATTAAATTCCAGTTCTCATGGTGGAACCAGCATTGAAATGTAAAAAAAATGTTGAAGTTCCTAAAAATTTGCTGAAACTATATCTAACAAGAGTTATATTTAATAAGAGTTATGAAAAAAATGAACTCAGGGAGACAAGTTCAAATCCTGGATAAGATTGTTTGCATTTTACTTTGCTTTAGTGCAAAGTGAAATGCAAACAATCTTGTCCAGGATTCCCTTGGAAAAGACATCAATATATCTCTTCTCCCACTGGCTATACAAAAACAGAAGGACAGACTAGGCCTTTCATCCTTAATATAACAACCAATCTAAGAAATTGAAAACTTTGCAAACATCATATCTAGCATTTTTTTCTGACTTTGTATTAAAGAAAACTGGTAAAAATTGAAATAGAATGTCACCATTCCACTTTGAAAAGAAAATCTGTTAAAAATCTCAGATTTATGTTTCCTTTCCAATGAGGAAAAAAATTGGTCACATGAATTCTAGTCATATGTACCTTATACATTTGGATCTTAACTTTTCATATCATCCCTAAAGCCAAATTTTTATCAGTTCCAAAAATCATGAAAGCATATAAAAAACAAGTTACATCTGATTATATGGTATTGAAAGGTTACTTTTGGCTTTATTTTCAGAAGCTTAAAAGTCAAACATGTTCTCAACTGTAAATTTTTTTTTTTAAATCCTGAGTAAAGGTTATCATTTTTGTGTCTCTCTTTTGATTTGAATTTTTCTTTTAAAAAAGATGATTTTTCCTCTAGAAAATATTGTATCAATAAAGATAGTGATTTTATTAAGAAAACTTTTCTCCTTGAAAGACTGTCAGAATTAACCTTCATATGTATATGTCAAGAGATAGCATGGTAAATATTACATTTTTATTGTTCAACATAAAATTACAAAAACAAGTCCTCATAGCTTAGCAGCTTATATGCTAGACTGCGACTTTATAGTAAATGATTTGGGACTCTAGTCACACTATTACATTCACTTTCAGACTAGTGCCCTCGGAAAAGGTATGAACCCCTTATTTCCCCAGATTTGGGTTAAATAGTACCACTCTTGTCCTTCTACAACCCATGAAGGTTGATATGCCATGAAACAAAGAAACCAAAACTAAGTCAAAAACAATTTGGCTGACCATATATAAGGGACTTCTTTTACTTATATACCAAAATTTAATTCTCTAACTGAGCAACAATGTTAATATTATAACTTGATTAAACATAAGTTCTTTTTGTAAGGATATGTTTTATTTGGTGAACTATAAGCAGAGCCAGTACTTGGGTTTCACGCCCCCCCCCCCCCCCAACGTACCAAATCCATGTTACTGGTCTCTTACTTCACTATGTGTAAATATTCATAAAATAGTATTCATAGAAAATATATCAAACCTCCCCTTCCAAGGCCTCCAAACAGGCTTGGATCCCCCTCAGGTCAGGGGACTACACACCAACCCTGACTATAAAAAAATGAAATAGGATTATTTGCTCCAATACTGCAAACTTGTAATTATAATATATGAGTAATGTTTGGAATTAAATAAGATGGTATGAATCAATTAATCCACAAAATACAAAATCTTTGATTTATTAGTCCTGTTGTCAACTTACACCCATGTTTCCATAACATATCCCCTGTTCTCAGAAAATTAATTCTCAAAGAATGTGGCATTATAAATCATCACAAAAAATGCAAGAATTTTAGTTTAACAGATACAGTCCCCAAAAATTAACAGAACCCTTTTCCTTTGACATTGTAAGACATTGTTCTTTGTTAAATAATAAATTCATTTTGATAATGCTATTCTAGTAGCTAAACATGTTAATCTGATTTTCAAAACTGTCTTTTACATGCATTCACACACGCACACACACATATGTCTCCAGTATATTGGGTGCTTTGTAATTTTAGTTTTGTTTCAAAATTGGTTTCTGCCCTGTTAGCAGAGCTTAAAATCTGCATTTTCTGCAGGGGGATAAGAGCATCCAAAAAAAAGTGTCCTGAATATGATACTAAATTGCATCTGGTGGTAATGCTCCAGTTGTGGAACTCTTGAGAGTGAGGAATACTTCTTCATTGGCATTACTTCTAGGTTCACTCTGACCTGGTGTGGTAGTACTTGTTTGGTCCTATCTATGGATCAAATTGATCTGTTTAAAAATTATTTATGTTAGACAGTAAGACTTGATACCATATAACTAAAACTGTATGCAAACAACTGGTCTATTGGTATAATGGTTAGAGTGTTCACCAATGGTACAGGAGACTGGAGTTCAATTCCCGGTCAAGTTATACCAAAGACTCAAAAATGATACTTGATACCTCCTTCCTTAACATTCAGTGTTATAAGGCATGGATCAAGGTTAAGTGGAGCAATCCAGGGAAAGGAGTAGTGCCCCCACTACACATCAGTGTAATAGCTATTGAAAAGGAAGGCTGCAGGTTGCCCTCAACTATTGTTGGACAACTTATCATTATTATAGACAGATAAAAAAGTGTGATTTGAAAAGAACTATTACAATGAACATTATAAATAGTTATGATCACAATCAAATATTTACAAATGAATCTAATTTTGGTATTAGATGACCCATAAGGAGTTGATATGTCATTAAATAAATCAAACCAATGTTGGCTTATTCAAGTGAATATCTAATTTTTATCAGTGTTTCAAAAAGAAAAATTGTTGATCAAGCTGCTCAAAAAAGAAAAGAAAATTTTTAGATTTAATTAGGATCTGTTGCTAATGTCTTGAAATAGTTTTATGCTTGTTCTAGCTTTTGGTACTGTAGATAATGGTGAATCAAATTTTGAATCTAATAATCTCTGGTCAAATGGTGTGAGAGGTGACTTTTGCATTGCTTTCAGATTATCTCTAGTAATTATGAGAATGAATTGATCTCTATTTCATAAACATTTCACTAAGTGTTGATCTGTTTTTACAACTTCAGGATATTTTCAAAGGTTACCTTAGTTTTAGCACAAAGCCACAAGTAAGAGGCACCTGGTGTAGATCAAACTCACTACTCAATAGTAATGATCTACTCGTCTAGCTTACAAACCATTACCTTACATCAGAGGTCCTACAATTTTTAGATAGATCACTTATTTACAAAGCTTAGCTTAGTTTTGGGAAGTGAAAGTTCATTATAAATGGTCTGTTCAACTAGTTCTTTGACTTAAAAGAAAATTGACGTTTCATAAAAATTGTTAGGAGTGTGCTTATCTATGGACAATACTATATATACAAATAATTTTGATAACTAAAGATTTCACTATTGATAGTAACTACATTGAAATTTCTCATCTTATTATGACTGGTACCATATTTCAAGTGATAGGTGATATTTTTTTAATAAATTCTAATATGAATTCATAATTTTGTTGTTTGACCACTTTTGTTTTTTGGCTATGTTTCAGTATCTTGAAATATTTTCTTACAATTTGATTTCAAGTTATTACAGAAAAGAATGCATATGGTATTTTATTGTTGCAGCATCTCATATTTACAATGATGGCATTGTATAAAAAGACAAATTCTACTTGGTAATTATTCCACTAATAGAGATTAAGTACTGTTTAATGAGAATGTATAATATCAGAAAATTATCAGAGTGATGGGGAGTTGTCTCCAGGACTTGTTCAATATTGCTTGCAGCATTCTTGTGTAATTACCATCTAGCTTTTTCTCCATACGTTTAGTTAGCATCCATGTTGTGCATTCATATAGCAGTATCGACATGACTGTTGCTTGGAAAAAACTGCTTTTTATTTTATTGGTCAGGTCTGACTTCCATATGACTGATAGCCTATCGATAGGTGTCCATGCCTTTGCTAGTCGCAGGTTGATGAGACACTGCTTCCTAGGTAGGTGAACTTGTCCACTAGTTTCAGAGAACTACCATTTTGTGTGGAGATTAAAGCACATGTATTCTATCTTGTCTGCATTGACATGGAGGCCTATACCAGCAGCTGCTTGTTCCAGACTTTGTAGCAAGATCTCAGCTTGGGTGGGTGTATTTGCTAGAAATGCTATGTCATCGGTATAGTCCGTGTCTGTAATTGTTTGTATGAGGTATCTTTTTTCCTTTACCAGCTTGAAACTGTTTTCTTTCATTATAAGCACATAGTCTAGGCAGATGATAAACAGGTATGGGGCCAATGTGTTTCCTTACAGCACACCTGCTATAATGTTGAAGTAGTCTGTATCTCCATCCGGGGAGCAGACTTTTACTTTCATGTTTTTATATAGCATCATTATGGCTGCGACAGTTTCTTTGGATAGGCCATAGGTAAGTAGTATTTGCTCCATCTTCCCTCTGTGTATGGCATCAAAGGCCTTGGTAAAACTGACAAATAATATTGTTGCGTCAAGGTTTTTTGCAAGTACACCTTCTAGAATTCGAGGGATTGTCAAAATTTCTGATGTCGAGGATCGATTTCACCAAAATAATTTGCACAGTTGTGTGGTTTTAAGGATTTCTATCTAATATTGATAATCATATGGTTTCACGTAACTATTTCTGTTTAATGATAGTTATTTGTTTGCACACAGTTATATGCTTTTTAAATAACTATTAATAATCTTTATTAAACAATTATAACTACAAGTAACTATTCTTAAGATGAATAATTTAGTTATATGTAATCAAGTATTCCAACTGAGTATGAATGATTTTTAAACAAATCTATTTGACTCATAGATGGGACTCTAACAAGTAATACAACTTTGTGTCAGAACAGATAACTCTAAATTCTCCAGATCTACAGAACTGGAGTCTCACCATCAGATGCAGTTTAGTATCATACCAACGACACCCTTTTTTTTTTTTTTTGTAGGAGAGTCTTACCTCTCGTAATGGGATACAATCAGCATATTTTAAATCAGAGAGAGAAGAGAGAAAACTATAGATTAATACAAAGATACAGAAATAAATCAAAGACAGAGATGGAATTAAAAGGTAAAGTGACTTGAAAGAAATTTTGAGGAAAAACAAAGAGTGACTTAGAGAATGTCTGTGAAAGAACGTTAAAAACAGGAGAGAGAAAGAAAAGTAGAAAGACAGTGAGAGAATAAGAGAAACAGGAAGAGTAAGGAGAGGAGAAGAGAAGAGGAACAAGAAGAGTAAGAGGAGAGAAAAAGACTGTGTAGGAGGAGAAACTGTGAGATTGAAATGCATTAAAGAAACTGGTCCATTTCAATATGGCCTCTCTCCAATTTTATGTCTGAACTTTCATACAATGGCATCAACCAATATAGAACTAAATCAGTTAGGTGAGGAAGCAACCAGCTGTCTTCTGTAATGGAGATCATGTTCCAAACAGGTGTTAGAAAGTTGGCAGTGACTAGAATAAAGGGACATATGGAGGGAGTGAAGAAGCAAACCATCTTTCAGATTTTCAACCAAGATGAAAGGGGGCGTGGAAACCAGAAGTGGACCCACAGTTGCTAATGGATTGTACAAGAATTAGAAGATAAAAATCTTTCTTTCCAATCAAAATGTCTTATAAAAACAATTAATCAATAAATCTAGTCTCATTCATACACACGCATTTATAAACCGACAGGTTTCAATTTTATTTTTATCAAAATATTTGGCATAAGTTCATTTATAAATCTTATATATTTGTTACATATTTGTTCATAACTATATATGTAGCTATCTGTTCATATCTATCTATTTAGCAATCTATTTCTTTTCATATTTATTTATCCACATTTTTACTTAATCAGAGATTATGCCAAAATTGACAAACCAATCCCTTTCACACTTAGCTATCTGCTTATGTTTACTTACATTAGCCTGTGCATATCTACAAATATATATCTGGGTTTGTAGAATATATGAATGCATACAAAATATCTATAAGTGTAAAGTATGTATGTATATATTTATTAATACACTGGTTAACAAAGAATTCTTTAAAAATCTATAAGTGTAAAGTGTGTTTGTACAAGAGTTCTGACTACTATTGAAATTAGAAAAAGGTTTGTTCAATCAAAAGCCAAATGACGTTGGTTTCAAAGCCAGGGTCTTGATTGGACGGTTGTATTGGTATATATTATCAAAATTAGCAGTCTTTTCTCAAACAATGCTCAACATCCAAGATAGAACTATTTGTAGATCAAAACTTTAAAATGTAAATGTATCAATGATTGTGAGATCATGCAACTGACAATTGTAATTGATATATTTTTATTCTAAGTTTTTTAATATATATAACACAGCAAAAAAATGGCACTTTATAATGAGACATTTTATTAGAGCAATATGCTTAAAATACTCTAACTTAGAGAATAAAGCTATTTCCAATTCAATTTATAACTGAATCTTAATTTTCTTGGGTCTTCAGTCATACTAAATGCCATTTTTTATTTATTATCAAAATTCCCATCATGTGTGTATATAAATAGAACCAAACAAACATAGTTATTCATGACAATATTTTTATTGCGGTAACACACTTGAAATATTCTAACTTAAAGAATTAAGCAACTTCTTGTCCCTTTTGCAATGGAATGATAATTTTTAGGGTGTCTGAAAAGAGGAGCCTCAGGCATCAGGCAATAAACCTACCCCTACTGAAGCATGTGAGAGCCTCAGGGGATCCTATTTACCCAACCCCTCCGCTCGGGCAGGATATGACACGAGGTCAATTTTTAAGCGGAGTTTAACAGGTTTGAATTCAGAGTTTTCCTTCTCCTAGACTAGTTGCCTCACCAAGGCTGAAGAACCTAGTCTGTCCTACTATTTACTCATAGCTGGAGGGAGAATAATTGGATTCATACCTTTCCCAAGGGTATTAGTGCTATGTGAAATGCAATCAGTCAGGTCCAGGATTTGAACTCGTGTCGCCGTGTCCATATCCTGCGACGATAACCATTACACCACGGGCCCCCTGAAAGTTGAGATGAGTTGGTCTCAGTTACATGACATGAATGTCAAGTTTCCCTGGTACCCATGTCAGGTGGCCTCAACTGGCTGCCAACCAGAGCCAAGACACACCTGACCAGAACCTTGTACCAGGCAACACGGCCAGCTGAAATGTGTTCCAGCTCAGTGGGCCAGACCTCAATACAGACCCAGTAGTTATTCAGTATCCCAGGATTACAAGAATGTGGCTTAAGGCATTTTTTTACATGGGAGCAAGATGCCGTGGGCCAGAACTCAAAACAGCCTGCACTACAATTAAACTAAAGCCGATATTTATATGCAAACATATCTAATCAAAGACCAACAGCCAATTGCAACCCAGGCTCAAGTGCACACCATAGATTGTCTCAATGTGCCATAAAATAGTTCTCCTACTTCTCAATTTCAGTTTAGATCTGACTGCTAGTTACACAGCTGAGTGCTGACTCTAACAATTTGTTTATCTCCATACTTTGTAGAGTTCTCCAACACATTTCATACACAAAGGAAAGATTGTACAAATACTTTGAGCATATTGTTTTCCTAACATTATTGTTACTTATAATGATGCTCTGCAAAAAACATGAAAGCAATAGTTTGCTCACTTGATGGTGACCTTTATTTCTTTGACATTGTCACTTGAGTCTTTCAAGGAGATACATTAACACTCTTTCTATCTATAATTTACCTAGAAACGCAGTTTCTTCCAGGCAGCGGTTGTGTCGATACTGCTATATGGATGCACTACATGGACACTAACTAAACGGCTGGAGAAAAAACTAGACGGAAATTACACAAGAATGTTGAGAGCAGTATTGAACAAGTCCTGGCGACAACACCCCACGAGACACCAACTATACAGACACTTGCCCCTCATCACGAAAACTTTACAAGTTAGACGAACCAGACACGCGGGACACTGCTGGAGAAGCAAGGACGAGCTCATAAGCGATGTACTCCTGTGGACCCCCACATATGGATGTGCAAAAGCAGGACGACCAGCACGAACTTACATACAGCAACTATGTGAGGATACAGGATGTAACCCTGAAGACCTGTCGGAGGCGATGAATGATAGGGAGAAGTGGCGAGAGAGGGTCAGGGATATCCGTGCTGGTGGCACGACATGAATGTATTTCAAACATCAGTAAATCTCATGAAAGAACATGTTTTCACACTAAAAAAAGGCAAAAAGGTAGATGATATCCCATAGAAACTATGACAGAGGCTGACTACACAGATGATCTAGCACTTCTTGCAAATACACCTGTTCAAGCTAAATCTTCGTAGTGTGGTTTGGGGTAAGCAGCTTGAGACATTAGTCTCAATGTTAACTCAGATAAAACACGGTTCATGTGTTTTAAACAAGGTATGCCATTTTTGTACTAAATGGCAAGCTTCTGAAATTAGTAGAACCATGCACATACTTGGTAGCAACATCACATCTACTGAAATTGATGCCAACACACACATAGGAAAGGCATGGACAAGTTAATGATCATATAAAAATCTGACCACTTTGATAGTATAAAACAGGATTTCATCCATGCTGTAACCATGTAATTACTATTGTATGGCTGCACCACCTAGATTTTAATGAAGCACCCAGAGAAAAAGCTAGATGGAAACCACACAAATATGCTTTTTACTGTTTTGAACAAATCCAGGAAGCAACATTCCACAAAACTCAAGCTGTATGGTCACCTACCTTCCATCTCACAAACTATCTAAGAAGAGCAAGACATGTTGGGCACTGCTGGAGAAGCAAAGGCAAATTCATAAGTGACATTCTCCAGTGGATGTTTCTTGATGAACTCCAAGGTATGGACACATTTATGCTAGCCAACCAGCAAAGACTTACATTCATCAGTTCTGTGTGGACACTAGATGCAGTCTAGAGGACCTGCCCTAAGCAAAGGCTGATAGAGATGGATGGCAAGAGAGAGTCAAAGGAATCCATTCTATCATCATGATTTGCTGATAATGATATGTGGAGGGGGAATAGACAACCTACCAAAAATGACCCATCGTAGCAAGATTTTTTGATTAGCTCAACACTCTTAAAATGTTCTTAAAAGAATAAATCAATTTCCAATCCAACTTGCAAATAAATGATAATTCTTGAGGGTCTGTTTCAGTGCTGATTATAATTTTTTGATCATCAAAATTGTTGATATGGCAAAGATAACTGTAAAATACTAATCAGGATTTCTCACTCCTTAAATAGAAACATCAATATCATCATGGACTATTGTTATAACAGGAACCCGAAGAATTCATGAGTCATCTATTTTATTACTAAAATTTTCATTAGGTTTTTTGATATATGCATGTATATGTAACTGTAACCCAGCAAATATAGCACATTATCACAAGATTTTTATGAGGGTAATATAATTAGAATGCTCTAAGAGAATAAAGCACTTTTCAGTCTAATTTGCAACTGATAATTCTGTGGTGGTGATGGAGGGACACATGTGCTGAATGTCATTTTTAATCATGCAACTGCTTAATATAAAAGTGTTGACAATAAACTGTTAATTAGAATCCTCCAGTCCTTCCTCAATAGAAACATTAATATCAACATAACCGCTGTTACAATGGGAACCTAACAGTTTCATGTGTTATCTTGTGTTCTATATAAAGAAATGTTTGGATTTTAAAGTCCAATCTAACATGAGAGTTCCAAGAGTGTTGCAACCATTCTTTTAGAAGCTTTCTTTGTGCAAGCAGAAACCATATTGTTATTGGAGCTATATTGTGCCAATAGCAGCCATTTGTAATTTTCTAAAAAGAGAATGCTGCTTCATTCAATGAAGTACTTTCTGATAAAATAAATATACTTAACAAACAAACAGACTAAACAACAAAAATTAATTCTATGTTACTTAGCAATCTGCTGAGTAGGCTAACTATAACAAAAGTCTCAGCATAAACATCTATATCTTTAAACACATTGCTGAATTTCTATAAATGCACATATATAGATAGATCTATCCATTCATTTCGAGCTATTCATGTCTATTTGATTCCTTTCATTTATTTATCTATCTATCAATCTAATTTCTCTCAATCCCATTCCTTTTATATCTATCCATGAATGAATGGGAGAATTATCTAAATGCATGAATATTTATACAGGGTGTCTCAAAATAAATGCAACCCGTTAATATGATAATGATTTATTATGGAGACAAGTGTAATGTTGCTCATTTGGAACACATCTTGTAAAAAATCCATCCTTTGAGCTCGAGCCATCAAATCAATGTTTTTTTTTTAATTGTTATTAATATCAGCTTCTAGGACATGTAATCCTTTTTTGAGTTTCTTGTCTCAGTAATAAATCATTATCATATTAATGGTTTGTGCATCTATTTTGAGACAATTTTGAATCATTTTGTCTCCAAATAAGTCATGATGCAAAATATTCTTTTAAGACATTGTGATTGAGGATTTTCTAATCTGAAACAAAAAAGAACAAAACATTATTATTAATAGAGTTATTAGCAGTCACATGGGTCCCATGTATATTGAGACACCATGTATATATTACTACATGACCTGTGAACCTGTTACGTTTTGATTTTATCAGCATTCCATGATGATACTGAGACTTCTATTTAAGAAGTGGTAAAGGATTCCAATTTGCTTTTCATAGTTATCTGTGTCAATGAAAATTTGGAGGATTAAAAACTGATGTTTTATACAGAGTTCCTACAAAATCATTATTCAGTTGCAAATTGTATTTGAAATTCTTTCATTCTCTTAGAGCTTTCTAAGTGTATTGCTCTTATAAAAAATTGCTATGAGTGTCATTTTTTGTTGGATTACAGTTATATACATACAGTATTAAGTAAACCTCTACTAATTATTTTTCAAGAAGTTAATTTTCTCCAAAACCAAAGTTTAAGAGACAAGAAAAAGCCAAATGGAGCTTGGTATGATGTGGATGAAGGCTGTTGCAATCGCAAAACGTTTTGCCTAAAACATGTTGTTCAAAAAGTACTGAGACTTCTAATCAAAAATTATTGAGAATCAACTTTAAATCTATAGATTTTAATCTGTTCATCATAAATGAGCTCAGTTGTCTGGGGCTGTAAAATATGCCAACTGGATCTCTGCAGAGGGGTAAGACCCACTTCCAAAGGAGTGTTCTGGATATGACTCTAAACTGCATCTAATGGTGAGGCTCAAGTCTTACCCCCAAGTTCATACTGACTTGGAATGGTAGTACCTGTTAGGGTCCCATCTATGGTAAAGGTAGAAATATCTAAACATTCACTACATTTGAAACCATTAACTATGAGCAAACAAATGATTGATGTTAAATTGAATTATTAGTATTAGATAGCAATACTTGAAACAATTTAACTATGTGCAAAGAAATGATTAGTATTAATTAGGTTTGGTTTTATTGTTTGGTTTAATGGCATATCAACCCTTGTGGGTTATTTTATGCTTAAACTTTTTTTTTTTTTTTTTTTTTTTTGGTGCGTGTGATTTATAAGCAAATAATTTGTTGGTAGATATTTTTTGTTTATTAAAGAATTGCTAACACATAAAAAAGGGTTTGTTGACAATTTTTCTGCTATGACATTTATTTTGTAAATTGTCTTGTTTTGAAAGTGTATATATATATATATATATATTTGCTTCTTTGAGCTTGAAAATGTTGAAATCAACAAAATATTCTATTAGATTTTCCAGATTATTTTACTCATAGTATTCATTTCTTACAGGAAGGTTCACTGTGAGGGTGGTTTGACATATTGAGCACATTGGCTGATCTTTTAGTAACAATGAATTGTTGAGATTGTGTGGCCTAAGCATAGTTAAAATAGTGTTACTTCCTTTTAGTGAGCGAAGTTTGTTTTTGCAATTCTTGTAAGATATAATTGTTTAGTCACTTTTTAAGGCCAGTATACAGAATTTCAATTTTTTTTTTTTTTTTTCAGGAAGTTCGTTTGCAGCTGAATTAGTTTGTTCATTTTTCACAATTCCTGTATGGTTTGGGATCCAACATAGTACTATCTCTTTATTAATTGATAATGAGTCAAATTTGCATAATAATTTTATTAATGGTGGTTTTTAACTTTTTTTTGCTATTATAATAGATAGTCAGAAAATATTTCATATTTTTTATTTCTTTTTATGGAAATGAAGTTTAGTGCCAGGTTTATTGCTAAAACTAGTTGCAGTGTTTACAAAAGTTAGAATAGCAGAAGGTACTGACAGAAGCCATGTGCAAGTGAAATCGACATCACTGTCTAGTATTAGATTAGATAAGAATTCTTGATGAATTGAATTACTAGTTCTAAATAGCAATATCATTCAACTGTGTGCAAATAGAAGTACAAGTGTTAGATAGCAATACTTGAAACCTTTTAACTGTGTGCAAACAAATGAGCTCTGGTTTGTTTAAAGATAATCTTGCCAACAAAGTATTCTTTTACAAATCATATATTTAATACACATGTATAAACAGGATTTGGCATTAAATAACCAACAAGGGTTAATATGCCATAAATCACAACCAACCAACTAATATATTATAAAATTAAGTTATTAGTTACAGAATATGTAGTAGCTTCTCACTGCAGTTTTGTACAAAAACTTATTAATAAGAGTAATACAATCTCATGATGGATATTAATGTTGAAGTTCAGATTTTATGCTATTTATTCATAAGGAGATTTTTAGAACTTTTATGAATGGTTTTATACAAGGTGTGTTCAAAAAGTATCAAGACTGTAACTATTCACTAAGACAGAAATGAATGAATGAATGAAACATTAATTCTCTTAAAGAGTCCCCTATATATTCAACAGTTACTCCAGTGAGTTTTCCATTGGTCAAAACACCACTGAAACTCCTTTTTTTGATATGGCTTGAATCTTCATAATTTTATTTTTTTTAATGTCCTCCATGTCCTCTAATCTTGTCCTTCAGATAAATTTTCAGTTGAGGAAACAGAAAGCTTAAATGTAGCTCGGTCTCATAAGTATGGATGTTATACACTTCCAAAAACTGAATAATTACTTCAAAGCTGTGCTAAACATGAATCCATTAAACCTTTTAATTATGAAAGAGCTGATCTGACAGTAAATTGTCCAAGCCATGACACACTGTGAGGCACCAGTTCTGGAACTTTGGGAATTGTTGTGTCACCTCTTTGTTGTCATTAATCTTAAGACCATTGATCTGAAGTGGTAGTACCTGTTAAAGTCCCATCTGTGAGTCAAATGTGGTTAGTGTTCACCAATGGCCCTGGAGACCTGGGTTCAATCCCTGGTCAAGTCATACCAAAGACTCAAAAAATGGTACTTGATGCCTCCTTGCTTAACACTCGGCATTATAAGGTATGGATCCAGGGTAAAGTGAAGCAATCTAGGAAAAAGAGTAGCACGCTCCTTTACACCTTGGTTTTGTAGCTATCGAAAAGGGAGCCTTCGGGTCCCCCTTGACTAAGGTCGCCAACTTTACTACTTTACTAACTTGTTTAAAATGATTGGGAAGATACATTTTTATACTGTATATAATTTGAGATCCTAATTTTTAAACTGACTTTGGCATAAAATAATCCAACAAGGATTGATATGCTGTAAAACTAATCAACCAACTTGCATGATCTTGTGTTTACCAAAAACTGCTATTGAAAAAGTATTAAGTCTGGTTTCATAATTTTTTTCTCAAAATTGGCACTAACTGGTCTAGACTTCATGCACAATCCTGTGTTTTACTTAAAACTGCTTATTAAAAATGCTGTTCAAGTATAAGCACCTAAACTTGACTTAGTTATATAATTTACTCAGCTTTGTATACACTTGCCCAGTCGGCTGGGGCTGTAGAATACACTGACTGCACCTCTGCAGAGGGGTAACCCCCCCCCAATGAGTGTCCTGGATATGACACTAAACAGTCTGATGGTGAGGTTCCAGCAGTGCTGGAGCTTTGGGGATTGCAGAGTACCCCTTCATTGCCATTGCTCCTAGGTCCACTTTGGCCCAGAGTGGTAGCACCTGATAGGGCCCTATCTATGGGTTAAATAGAACTAACAGCATACTTATGCTAAAATGAATTGTTTAAGTAAATTGAATAGCTTGAAATAGAAATGCTTTTGACAATTAAACCGTACTTACATTTAAACAGTGTGCTTATGCTTAACTGAATTATTTGAAATAGAACTGTTTTTCATCATTAAAACTGTATTTACACTTAACTGAATTGTTACATATAACTGCTTGAATAGTTTGAAATGGAAATATTTTTGACGATTAAATTGTACTTATGCTAAACTGAATTGTTTTAAATTAAACAGATTATTTACATAAAAATAGATTTGGCGTTAAATAACCTACAAAGGTTGATATGCCATAAAACCCAACAAACCAAACCTTTTTATACACCTTTATTCCAGTTTTAAATTTCAAAATCAAAATTTAAAAAAAAAACAAAAGACATTAAAAGTTTTAGTCTCAATACTTTTTGATCATACCTTGTATCTTGTTCATAAATGTGTAAATATAAGTTTATTTCATGCTCAAATTAAGAATATCTGTGAGAAATTAACACATGCATGAAAAATGTTCATTGTTTGCAGTCGTTCAGATGATATATCTCAAAGGAGACATATTATCCCAGGCAGCATCTCTCTTGAATTGAAAGGTGAAGGACCAGGATATTTTCTGATGCTTGTAGCATGCTTTAGACAAGGATGAGAAAAATGGATAATTTCTTTTTCTTTTCTTTGTAGGATTTCCACATCGAAAAAAGCCATACACTACATTGAGCCCAAGTGGAAAGGCAAATAAGTGCTTATATTTCAAACTTGCTGGTGCTCTGCCATGGGGTAATGGTTAATGAACTAGTTGAACAGACCATTAATAATGAGCTTTCACTCCCCTAAACTAAGCTAAGCTTAGTAAGTAACAAGTGATATATCTAAAAATTCCAGGACCTCTGATGTAAGGTAATGGTTAGTAAGCTAGACTGGCAGACCATTACTACTGAGTAGCGAGTTTGATCTACACCAGGTGCCTCTTACTTGAGGCCTTGTGGCCTTAAGTCAAAGATACCTGGATTTATTTCTTGAGAAAATAATACTATCACAATGAATATTATTAGCCATTATTTATTACCAAACTCTACAACATTTAAACAATGTAACAAAAAATAAAATTGCATACATATATATATATATATATATATAAGGAGTGCTATTATTTTTGAGAGTTACACATCCATATTTTTAGTCATAAAGTTTTAATGCTGTAGAGTTTAGTGATAAATAATATCTAATAATTTTCTTTTTTATGGTATCATGTTCCATTAAGAATAAAGAGAACTAGCTTTTTATGAATAGTAGGGGCACACTTATTTATAGGTAACACTTTACTTCATGTATGAAAAGGCTTTTATTAAAAATTTTTATAGAAAATCATTATTCAAGAAAAGACTTTATATATAAAGAGCTATGAAGTCTATAGATTTAAAGATCCTGTGGCAATTATTAATAAGAATTACATTTGAATAAATGATTTTCTTGTTCTGATCAATAATCTAAATTTAGATTTGGATGTTAAAACCTTCTAATAATAGTAAGTACTTAACAAAATCTCCATTTTATGTATACAGTCGTACTTAATGGCACTGCATGAGTACAGTAGTTCTAATTGTTAGTTGGTTTTGCAGTATGTCAACTCTTGTTGACTATTTCTAATGTATATATGCATGTGTGTATAAATGAATAACTTCTTAGATATATTCTTTATAAGTTATAAAGAATATGAAAAGTATATTTAAAAAAATGTATAACTTATATCTGAATAAATTAGGAATAAGTTATCATATATATGCATGTTTGTCACCTTTTCCTTTGATATTTTTTCTAGTTAAATTTTATATTGAAAAATTAAAACTTTTTATTCACAAATGTATTTTTTTATGAAGCCACTTGTGCTATTTTCCTACCAGTAGATGCAGTGTTCAAGCTTGGATAAAAGCTAACAATTCAAATACTGGTTTAATTTTCTATGCTCTATAACCTTAAAAAACTGGCAAACATAGCCTTTCTTACCTTCATTTTATTCATGCCACATGACAAAAATGACAGACTTGATCAGTATTTAGATGGAATACCTCATAGAAAAAAATGAAGTTACATATATTTAATTTAAAAAATTCTTTACATGTTCTTTCTATGTTGTGATTTGTTTTGTTATAGGGTTTGTTTGTTTGTTTTTTTGTGGGGATGGGGTTTCATAGTCATCTTCAGAATTTTAATAGATTTTTTTTTTTCTTTGCAGCACTAAACCAAAAAACAAATCAATAAGAACTAAAGAGAAGAAGAAATTCCTGGAATTTTCCAACTTATTCAAAAAGCAGACATTTTCCCTGAACACAAAGAATATTTACTCACTACTTTTAACCTTGAAAGTTGATTTAATTTTTTGGAATCAAGATGGATTCCAAATTTGGGAGGAAAGTGGGTCTTTATGATCCACAATATGAAAAGGATGCATGTGGAGTGGGCTATGTTGTCAGCATAGATGGAGTTGCATCACATAAGGTGAGTACATTTAATTTATATTTACCACCAATGAAATAATTCAGATCCTCACCACCTTTTATAAGGGTTAATCATTAAATTTATCATTTTATTCCTCTCTCTCTCTCTCTTCATCTGTTTCTTTCACAGTTTTAGAATTTTTAAGTTCCTTTTAGATAGATTACTACTGTGTAGATATATGATTGTGTTATATACTCACAGAAATACCCATCATTGACTGGGTTCAGAAAGAATGTATTGTAGTGGAGGAAGAAAAAAATGCAAGTTGACTCGAAAAGGGAGGGGTAAATCAGGTAGTAATCAAATTCAAACCCAATAAACATTTCCTCTGTTTACAGAGGGACAGTTTATGGGTGAGAATATGAATGGTCTCAAGAACCTTCAGATGATAGTCCGAGTGGGACTTGCTTAGGATAGTAAACAAGTCCACATTGTAGGACGAGGCACAGTTACAGTTATTTATAAGATGTTCTGCAATAGAAGACCTGTATGTGTTGCTTATTCAGTCAGCAAAGTAGTTCCCCTGTCGTATTTTTGTGGGTACACTCTGTTTAATTCTCAAATCCAGGCATTGATTGGTTCTCCTGATGCATTGCAAACCACAAACACATCTAAAAGAATAAACCAAAGAACTACTATGTTGGGGGAGGGAAGAACATCTTTTCAACCAGATGTCAAAACAGTCCATGTGCGGAAGACCACATGCAGGTTGGAAGAAAAATAGCACTCACGTACACAAGCAGAGATCTGGTTGGCAAATCTATCACTAACATCACCAAGCTAAGGCAACCTGAGATATACAGGACACCTCTGGACTGAATCAGATTTAATTCTCTGAAGTCAGAAATTTTATCCCTGATGACAGATTGAACAATATCTTCAGGGAAGCCATTGTTACAAAGTGTCCCATAAATTCGACCTCATCGTCCAGCTCAGACTTAGAGCATATCATTAATGCCCAGTGTGTTAGGGTCTTAATTAAATTGATTTTCTACTTTTTTGGACAAATTGAATCCCAATGAATGCATAAGCCAGCAAAAGTCGGCTTACGATATACAGCCGTTAGGAATGCGGTAGTCTCTTTACACACTAATAAATCAAGAAAAAGTAGAGTAAAATTATTCTCCTGCTCAAGAGTAAATCTAAGGGCAGGGTGCATGTTATTCAAATGTGAGAAAAATTTGCCAGCCTTGGTCTCTCTCTCCCTAATACCCAAAAAGTGTTGCTGATGTAACAAAAGTACACTTCAGGTACTTTATATTTGGAGATCAAATCAACCTCATGGAAACCCAGGAAAATACCAGCCATAGTGGGGCCCAAAGCCGAGCGTATCGAAATTCCATCAACCTGTCTATACATGATGTTATCAAAACTAAATTCAACTGATGTAGTTGCGAATTTCATTAATTCTACAAATACTACCTCTGGAATATCAGGTGAGGTCAAATAATTCCGGTACAACATATCTGTACATATATCGATAGTTTCCAAGATGGGAATACAAGTGTAGAGATTAGAGATATCAAAAGAACACATAAATTTGTTTAGTGGAGAACACTTTCAAATGAAACCAGCAAATTTGAAAGAATCTTTTATACAATATGTACTATAATGTACAAGCACTGGTTGCAATATCCTCTCAAGCCACTTGGCGACTTTTTGCCATGAAGAGCCCACCATTGATACTATAGGTCTAAGTGGTACCCCATCCTTAAGAGTTTTAGGTACCCTATAAAGATAAGGTCACATAGATCCAGGGGTCTAATCTGGTCAGAGATGGCTAAAGAGACAATACCTCTTGTAACAAGTTCGACCAGTCTTCTTTAAAACTTAGTCTCAATAGAAGTAGTATGGTCGAAATTATCAACAGGGCCCAGTCTCAGAAATTTAGAGGTGTCACCAAGGATGGATATCATCTTATCAACATGGCATTGATAATCCAAAATTACTACCCCAGAGCCCTTGTTAGGTCTCATGATAACAATAGAATTATTGCTACAAAGTGACTTGAGTGTATGAAAGTGTTCACTTCTCCAATCAGATTTCCAGCTGGACTCCGGAGTTCCCACATAAGCATAGGCAAGATCATTAAGTCACGCCTTAAGGTCACTAACACGGTCTGCAGAAACCGGCTGAAGTCACCTGAGTTGGGCAAACAAAACTTCAAACTCGGAATAAATATCCTCATGTTTAATACTGCAAGATGGAATGCAATGATCCAAACCATGAGTCAGAATAGTTAGTTCAAGATTTGAAAATTCAACTGAGGACAAGTTCAAAACCACCTTGCTGACATTCGGGTTGGAAAAAAACCCATAATTTTAAAATATAAGATATCTTAATCTCTTGTCATTCAGAGAATGAAGTCTAGAACTGCTTCTTTCTATGACAAGGAATAAATATCTTTCAAACTGCAAACGATCAAAGAAAGATATAGTGCCTAGAAATTGTAATCTTAGTTGGTAATATCCCTCCATCAACTTAACCAAATCACTAGATAATTTATCTGCATGAATGCAGACACTATTTTGTGTCCAAGTTGTGAATTAGCTCTTTTAATTCTGAAAGAAATAAAAGAGGGGCAAACTCTACTATTCAGACTGGATTGAAAGAAGGACAACCTTAACTTAATCATTATTTCTTATCTTATGAATGTTATTAAGACTATTAATATCATCTTGGTTGTACCTGGTCTTAGAATATTTTACAGGGGTACAAAATTTTATTATACTTAAAAAGAGACCAATTTTAATCATTTAAAAAAAAATAAAATTGTACAACTAACCACTTTCTGTCCTCACTGATCAAGGCTGAACCAAGGACACAATTAAGAAGGGATAAAGAGCAGGGATTGTGTAATGTAGAGGAGTGTGTGTGTGTATATGTGTGTGTGTATATATGTGTGTGTATATATATATATGTGTGTGTGTATATGTGTGTGTGTGTGTGTGTGTTTATTTATATATGTGTATTTGTGTGTGAATATATATGTGTGAGTGTGTGAGTATGTGTGTGTATATATATATATATGTATATATGTGTGTGTGTGTGTGTGTGTGTTTGTATGTATGTATGTATATATATATATATATATATATATATATATATACACACACACAAGGTACATACAATAAGTTTTCAGACATTTTTCGTATGGGCATTTAAAATTATCATAGACTCTTGAAAATTCAGTATGTTATTGCTATACATCTTATGAGATGAATGACCAATTTTTATGATTTCAGGTTCAAATCAACAGCTACAGCAGCAATTGGAATACACCCTACTAAAGCCTGATTATCACAACTAGTGAATTTCAAAAATCCAATCTGACACTTTAGAAGAACGATATGCAATAAAATTCTGTTCTAAACTTGGAAAAATGCCACAGAAATGTATGGAATGCTTCAGAC
>OY757910.1:86226736-86276736 GCA_963585895.1 Sepioteuthis lessoniana
TCTGGAAAAAGAAAAAAAGTAACCAAACTCCATTTGAATTCGATCCAAGGAGCTTGAATAAACAAAATAGATCTATTATGGAAATGGAATAAAAAAAGTAAAGTAAAGTTAGCAACCGTTGTTGAGAGCGACCTGAGGTGTAGGGGAGGGTGCTACTCCTTTCCCTGGATTGTGCCACTTTACCCTTGATACGTACCTTGTAATGCTGAGTGTTAAGCAAGTAGGTATCAAGTACTATTTTTAAAGTCTTTGGTATGACCCAACCTGAGATTGAACCCTGGTCTCGCAGATCATTGGCAAATACTGCACCAACTAGGCCAATGAGAATTTCTTGTTTTCTAGACAATATATATATATATATATATATATATATATATATATATATATATATATATATATATATATATACATAAAATTTTATATGTTAAATATCCGAGATCCCCCTTTTTAGGGAAGGGGAGGATGCATCCCTTCATCCATCTATCAATCGGATTTTGATTATATACTGCGTTGCAGTATGTCATCGAATTGTCTGCTCTTCCATACTTCTGGGAGAATCTCGTCCAGCTCTGTAGCTTTCCCATTTTTAATTTTTCTGAGAACCGAGTCAAGTTCTTCTTGTGTGAACGATCCTAGTTTAATGTCTAATTGTTTACTAATTATTCTGCTGATTGGTTCATGTGTTATTTTTGGTGGGTTTCCTAGTAGGTTTTTGAAGTGCTGTTTCCACAGTTTTATTCTTTCTTGTTGGTTTGCAGTTTTCGGTTTTGCTTTGGCTGTGTTCTTTCTTCTACTCACTTCGTTTATTGTTTGCCAGGCTATCCTAGATTGTCTATCTTCCACCGAGTCTCTAATCTTATCTATCTGATTTTGAATGTATTCTGTCTGTTCCTTTATATATATGCCTGCTAATTGATATTGTGCCATTTTTAGTTTTCAGGCATTTGTGTTTGTTGGGTTTTTTCGATAGTTTTTGAGGCTGTTTTCACTAGTGCATGTTTTTCTCTCACCGCTAAAGTTTCCCATGGGACTCTATATTTAGTTTTGAGTTTTGTTGGAATACATTTTGCTGCTGCCTCGAGGTGCGCATTGACGAAATTTTCATATTCGTCATTTGGTGTACTTTTTTCCGTCTTCTCTTGTAGTGTTTCGAATCTGTTTCTTAATTTTAATACGTATTTATCTCTTATATCTCTGTTGTTCAAAAGGGCCCAGTCATAGTGTTTGGTAGTTGCTGTTCGTTAGGCGTTTTTTTCGTAGGATTAGCCGTATTTTCGCCATGACTATTCGGTGATCGGAGGACACACCCTCGAAAGAGGAGTATGCCTCGCAATTCATTGCGCTATTTTTCCATTTCTTGTTTATAAGGACATAGTCTATCTGTGCTTTACGATTGTTCACGTATGTCCATAGTTTGCCCTCCCTTTTTTGGTAGTTTGTATTGAGGCATGCTAATCTATTTTCTATCATGAAATCTGTTTGATGTTGCCCATTCCTATTTGATGTGTTGGGGAGGATTAGCCAAAAACTACCAAGGCATAACACTTATATCCATAGCAGCCAAAATCTGCAATGCCCTACTACAAAACCGCATAGAACCCAAAATCGACAACATACTTAGGAAAAACCAAAATGGCTTCCGAATAGATCCACGACCTCATAAATATTAACCATCCATAGAATCCTTGAAGGTGTACGGGCAAAAAACCTACAAGCGACATTAATATTTGACGCCTTTACCAAGGCCTTCGATTCCATTCACAGAGGAAAGATCGAACAAATCCTACTAGTGTACGGCATACCTAAAGAAACCGTAGCAGCAATAACGATTCTCTATAGAAACACCAAAGTAAAAGTACAATCACCAGATGGATACACAGAATACTTCAACATTGTAGCAGGAGTACTACAAGGGGACATGCTAGCTCCATACCTCTTTATCATTTGTCTAGACTACGTACTTAGAACATCAATTGACAAAATCAGAGAGAACGGCTTCGAGCTGACAAAGAAAAGAAGCAGAAGGTACCCCACAAAAACAATTACCGACGCGACTACGCCGATGCATAGCGATACTGGCAAATACACCCGACCAAGCCGAAACACTACTGCATAGTTTGGAACGAGCAGCCGCAGGCATAGGCCTCTATGTCAATGCGCGCAAAACGGAATATATGTTCTATAATCAAATGGGGGACATCTCCACTCTAGACGGAACCCCTCTTAAACTAGTAGACAAATTCACTTACCTAGGAAGCAGCATCGAATCAACCGAAAAGGACATCGACACGAGGTTAACGAAAGCATGGACAGCTATCAATAGGCTATTGATTATATGGAAATCAGACCTAACCGATAAAATGAAACGCAGTTTCTTCCAGGCAGCAGTCACATCGATACTGCTATATAGATGCACTACATGGACTCTAACAAAGCGGCTGGAGAAGAAGCTAGACGGCAATTACACAAGAATGCTGCGAGCAATCTTGAACAAGTCCTGGCGGCAACACCCCACAAGACACCAACTGTACGGCCACCTGCCTCCTATCACGAAAACTATTCAAGTTAGACAAACCAGACATGCAGGACACTGCTGGAGAAGCAAGGACGAACTCATAAGTGATGTACTCTTATGGACCACCACACATGGCCGTGCAAAAGCAGGACGACCAGCACGAACATACATTCAGCAACTATGTGAGGATACAGGATGTTGTCCTGAAGACCTGCCTGGGGCGATGAACAATAGGGAAAATGACGAGAGAGGGTCAGGGATATCCATGCTACCAGCACAACATGATGATGATGAGGAGGATATGTTAAATATATATCATTATATATATTAAAGAAAGGTATGGTTGAGTAGAACTGATAATGAAATTTGTCTTTTAGAAATGAACAACAGTCACAATGAAACAATGCACAATGTGTCAGTGCACCAACTACCACAATACTACCAACCACCACTAGTACCTCCCACACTTTGAACAGTTTCGGTCACAAGATATACACACTGCAAACTATCATGTACCAAAACATTGCAAAACTTTTTATTCACCTAAGTAAAAGTTTAACAAAAAAAATGAAAATATCTTTGATGCATCCAAATATAAAATTTTGCATCTTAAAAGTTTTAGATATTTAATGTTTTTTTCTTTTATAAGTTTTATTTTAACAATCTATTTCTTTTGTTTTTGTTTTTTTTGTTGTTGTTTTTCTATCTTTTTTAATCTTTGTCATCTTTCTGCAATTTTTGTGTTTAAGGTGCTGCAAGATTCAAGAACCATGCTCCAAAGAATGGAGCACAGAGGAGGATGTGCATGTGATAATGATACTGGAGATGGTGCCGGTGTGCTGACAGCCATTCCCCATGATTTCTATGAAAACGAACTCAGGTTAATCATTTTTCTATTCTTTTTGTTTTTTCAAATTAATCAATCCCATTTAAAAACCTCTTTCACTTTCCTATTTTTCAATTGCTCCAAGTAATTAGTAAACAAAATAATAAATTGGACTTATTAATTAGTAAACATAATGATATTTCATTTCATTCAGTTTCATCAAAGTGATTGGTTGGTTGTGTTTTATGACATATCATCTCTTGTAGGTTACTTCATGACAAATCCTGCTTATACGTGTGTATATATATATATATATATATGGTTTATAAATGAACTAGTTTGTAGGTAACATTATTTTAAAACAAGCCAGAGCTAATTTGTTTGCTTACAGTTAAGTGGTTTATAGTATTCTATATAACATAAGAATATTTGATGAATAGTATTACTTATCTAATTGAATGGTTTCAAATATTTCTATTTAACACTAATAGTTCTATTTGCAGACATTTAAATGATAATTTTAATATTCAATTTAACATCACAGCTAAATGGTTTCAATTATGATAAATGATTAGATTTTTTTTACCCATAGAGGACCCTAACAGCTACTTCCACTCTGTCATAGTGAATCTGGGAGTAATGGCAATGACTAGGTACTTCACATTCCCCAAAGCTCCAAAACTGGAGCCTCACCATCAAATGGTTTAGTATCCTATCCAGAACACTCATTGGGGGGGAGCCTTTCCTCTTTGCAGAGATGCAGTCAGCATATTCTACAGCCCCAGCCAACTGAGTTGTCACCAATGTGAATCAGGACTGGCATGATCAGATGTGACGATTTTCACTTATCTGCAGCAAAAAGGTTTCACTGCTTTTGGTCTAAAAGGCTATTTATAATATGATTTGCATGTATTCACATGTTTAAGTCCTTAATATTACTATCGCTCTTTTGTGTATATAAGAGCAACAGATGACAGTCTTATTGTAACCATTATTGGAAGTGAACCAGAATAAGAGAGACATTTGGTTGCAGCACATAGAATGAACCTTTGTGAGAGAGTGATAAAATGAACATTATTATTGAAGGAACCAGACTTCATCATGAAGTAAGGAAAATGAGATCAATCTACCTTTGTTGGCTAGAGGATATGAGAAACAAGTCTTACAGAATTGTGTGCTGCAAATTAATTAGTCTTTTGGTATTGTTCACTACATCTCGGAATACTATTTAGTCACATAACATGATTGAATGAAGATACCACACATCAGTAATCATAGGATTAAAACCTTTCATTTTGTCACAGTTCATTTCAGTCAGCAATTTGTATACTGAATAATAATTTATAATCAGTTTCCTTACTCAGCCTGATTGGTTCAAGAACTGCTGGCGTCTAGAACAAGCTCTGACAGGTTGAATGGTTGGGGCTAAGAGTTTCCTTTACCATTCTTTGGGTCAATGTATTTTCAGTTTTTTTTCAACCAGGATTATGGATAAAAAAATTACAGCTCCCTTTTCATTTTTTCTTTTTTATTGATTCTCAGTATATTTGAAATCACAGGATACTTCCAAGAAGGACTATATTTATTTTATGTTGCCAAGTTGACCATTCTTTTTCTTTCATACTTTATTATCTGACAAATCAATCTCAAAGGCTTTTGTGGTCAGTTTACTGAATACTAGTCTGCAAATTATTAGAAGAGAAGTAAAATTCTAAACTAGTGAAGCTTGAATATGTCATATCATTGTTTTTTGTATTTATTAAATGAAAATTATAAATTAAAAATTATTTAACTCTTTTTTTTTTTTTTTTAAGTCTACAGTAAAAAAAATAAATTTCTAAATTCTGCTTCAGGTAACTTTATTGTTGCTACTATTTTTTTAAATTATGCAATTTCTTTTTCTGTTTTTTAATTCTAGGACCAAACATGATATCAACCTACCAGAAAAAGGAAAATATGCCACAGGAATTATTTTTATGGAACATAGCGATGGTTCAAAAGCACAGCAAATATTTGAAGAAACAGCCAAGAAATTTCATCTCCAGGTAATTTCAAATACTGCAAATATTTTCTGAAATAGTATGATTTGAGTAACTTCATATGTAAAAGTATATTCTCCTATCGTTAGTTTTTAGAGGAATTTGAATGCCTGGCAATGGCCACACTTTTCAAAAAATTAATATCCACTGCCAAAAACTATTTTATTCCCAAAGAACAGTTTATTAGAAATTCAAAACATTGCACTATGGGGAAGTACCCATCTGCTCAAGAGAATGATATCAATGTAAAAAAATCTAGAATCCAAAAAAGTTAAGCATCACTTAACATAAGAATGTGTGCCCAACAGTATTCATATATTTACTACTATCTCTTACATAAGGTCTCAGGTAATAAAGAGGTAAGGGATTTGACTAAATAGAAAACAAAAGATGACGATAATGACTTAATTAAAAAAAAAAACAAACAACCAACTGAATGTCAATCTATTCTTTTAATAAATTCAAGCAAAAATAAAATTATAGACATCCCAATAAGTCTTCATAATATAACTAATATGGTTGGTCGTATTTTGAAGACTTAGGTAAAAAAAACTGGTCTTATTGGTACAGTTTGGTGAAAGTAACATCGCTACTCACCAAGATCCTAGATTAGCATTAGTATATCCTATGATATACCAACATTGAATTAACAGAAGGAAAGACAAGATGAGCTCATTTACACTTATAGGAATATTTAATACCTATGTAATAAACATACAAGTATCAACAAGAATACACAAATGTGTCTCAACAGATAAAATGTGCATATGTTCTATGAATGAGCTTTATATGAAAGGAGTGAAAAAAATTGTAAAATGTCTTACTTGGCTTCTTTGGTGGACAAAACCAAGCAGCCCTTCTGCTTCAATGCCAAGCTGAGACAGTCTGTTCCTTGAACAGAGATGAAAAGGTTCGTCTTAATCATTCGAGGCAAAAAATCATATCTTTACCATCAGAAGAATGGGGGACAAAAGAGGTCTGATATGACTTCTCAGATTATCACATGACCATGAGGAGTGCAAAAGAGAGCCCTCAAAAATCCAAGGGAGGAGAATTATTGTCTTCCTACTGGGTCAATCAATACATGACATGATTAATTTTATAAGGTTGAAAGATATTCACATATAAGATGGGAAGGACAAAGAAATTTTCATAAAATGTATATTATTTAAAAGAAGAATAATTGAAGAAAAATATAAAGAATTTTTTTAAAACTTTAATGATTAATTGACTTTGACTTTTAATAGGTTTTAAAATTGACACTGAAAATATTCCAGATTATTTTTTTAAATATTAACACAAATCCAATAATATAATTTCTACTTGATATAAGAAATTGTTTCAATCAGATTCATTTTCAATTATTCTTCATTTTAAAACTAAATTTTACTTGAAATAATTAAAATTGTATGAGTGATTTATATTTACCTACCCCTTCCCATCACAATGGTAGGATACAACACAAGGTTAATTTAACATGAGCATTACCAGGAAAAGACATGTGCAAAACTTCTCTCTTTGAGAGGCACCCCAGGCATCAGTTAATAAGCACCACTCTTATTTATTTTAGACACTGAAACAAGTGCTGTCTTGTGAGGAGGGTGTAAGCTCCTGGGACAGTATTAATGTAAATTTGTACCATCCAGCCAAAAAAAGCTATGATTGAATTGTTATTTTTTCCAATGGGCATGAATTTTTTAACAAATTCATAGCTATAATTTTGAATCTATAAATCAGAATTCTTCCAACCAATAGCCATGTCAATACTACAGTTTAGCTGCACCACTTCAACTCTAACAAAATGATTGGAGAAAACCTTTGGTGGGAACTACACCAGGATAGTATATAAACAAATCCTGGAACCAGCACCCTACAAAACTGCTGCTGTATGGTCTCTTACTTCCCATCACATAAACCATCCAAGGAAGACAAACTACTGGAGAAGTAAGGAAGAAAATGTTCTCCTTCCAACTCATAGATACACCAGTGTTGGCTGACCAGCAAAAAATTTATCTTCAGTGGCTGACACTGGATGCTGTCTAGAGGATCTAATAGTAATGACCAATAGGGACTGATTGTGAGAAAGAGTCAAAGGAATCCATGCTGTCAGCATACCTTGATGATGATTTAATTCATATCAAACCAATTTTCATGCTAGAAAAAATACTTTATTTTTGCTGGATCAAATAATTCTTTCCTCTTGGATTCAAAGAGGAAAAGTGTCTATGAAAAAATATCAAAAACAGAAAAGATTTTATCAACCTATTCCTGTGTATAAAATGCACAGGAAATTAATCTACATTAAATTTGATAAAGCCTTATCCTAAATATTTTACATCAATTAGCTATGGAAGTTGGGGTTTTTTTTTTTTCTGTGTTTTTTTTTATAGAAGATTTCCCTATAGTATCCTTTTTTTTTTTTCAAAACTTTCCTTTCATAGTATCTTTAGTTTATTTTCTATAATCTTGAAATTTCTTTCCACATCTTCCCACATATGAAATTTAAAGTATATTACGGTAACATGAGCTGTCATGTCCAAAACCTACAACAAAATGTTAATTTTTTGAGTCCAGCTTGCAACTTCACAGAAATAGTTCATAACTGAAGCTACAATGATAACCTTGAGCATAAATGAGTGTTGAATTTGAGTTGGAAAATGTTTTACAAAATTTACATTGTTTTTATGAAAAATAGGTAAAGTAGTAGTAGGAGTTGTTTTTGTTTTTTTTTAGTTGGTTGTCTCAACAGTAGATTAATTTTAATAGTAGTAATAGTAGTAATAGTATTTTTGTAGAGTTTTCATGTGAGTAGATAATTATTGTGGTGGTGGTAGTGGTAAATTTTTATCCAGATGTGTAAGGAAAAAAAATAGATGAATGGAGAAAATTTTATTGTTCGGAGCTCGGCTCAAGGTTTGTAGAATTCAGTTTGTAATAACAGAACATTCCCAGACTCTGAGTTGTACAATGCTTATTGTAGAAGTTAATTTTATATTACATAATCTGGGTTTTTTGCGGGGATGGATCATGTAATTCATGCTGATTTTTTAGTAGGCTGCTCCTGCAAGTTCTCATTCATTCCATACTTGACAATATATATAAGGCCACTCTTTATTTGAATTGAATATTATGGAGTATTATGGAGTTAAATTACTTACAACTTGGTGCACATAATATAATGGATATCATCATTGGAAAAGTAATGAGTGATCTAGGTTCAAATCCTGGAAAAGGCTGTTCATGTTTCACTTTGTGCTAATGCTCTCGGGAAAAGCATGAATCCATCTGTTCTCCCCCAGCAATGGGTGATTAGTTGGACAGACTGGGTTCTTTCACCTTGGTTAAGCAACTCATTCAAAATATAGTGGCCATTTAAAAGAACAAACCATCAGGCTCTGACTGAAAAGATCAGGATCTTTTTGCCATCATTAACAATGCATATAATCATTTTCATAAAATAAAATACCTAAAAACAATTACATTTTTGAAAAATTATTTTATAAAGATACTGAATTCTAAAATATCCCTTTTTACAGGTTATTAGAAAAGATATTATTTTATAAGAATAAAAATATAGATTTAAAAAAGAAAAAAAATGATTTAAAAAAAAAGTAAAATTAAAATGCAATGCCTGAAATTTTAATTCTCATCAATGGTAAAAATTTTTAGTGAATAAGATTTAAATTTTTAATATTAACTAAAAATCCTGCTCTGACCAAAGAGATCCAGATCTTCTCTTGTTAAGTCAATTGCAGTATTGCCTGGTATTTGCTGATGTGGGTGCTGTTATATGATTCAATATTCTTGTAATGATAGACATTCACATTCACCTGATTCAAAGCATCCACAGTGCATGGCATACAAGGCTGCCATTTATTAAAGATCTGGTATGCATGCTCAGTATTAATACTGGTTTGCATGCAACATGAAGAACCAGGATGTTCAGAGTGCAGAGTCAAGATTTTCTCTTAACTGAGGTGAGTGAGAACAGTGGAATTGCAACTGCGACTGCAATTGAGAACTTTTCTCATTTTCTGTGAGTGCAGCCAGAGAAATAATGACTGCTAGTACAATTGAAAACCACAGTTCTATTAATAACATTTTGTCGTATTTTATAAAAATCTTAATCTTGAAACTAAAAACATTTTTAAAAATCAACTTCCCTTATTATTGTATCCAGTGAGACTTATGTTTTGTAATTTAACATTCGATTAATTTATTTGAGGGTGAATGGAAATCAAATTTGGTTACTAGTAGTGCATCATATAAAAAGCTTGAGAAACCTTTTTTTTTAAGACTTAAATCAGTTTTGCTTCAATTATTTTCTCTAAATGTCAGCCAGTTTGCAATATTTGTTTTTTCCTTGTGGTCACTTATGCTTACTTTACAGGCAGAAAGTGTCAAATAAATTGAATGTCATAAAAAGCAATAAGAGAATGAAAGATAAACTAGTAAAAAAATAATAATAATAATGAAATTGTATTTCAAAGTCTATTTTGGGTAAAATAGACTTTGAAATACAATTTCATTATTATTATTATTTTTTTTACTAGTTTATCTTTCATTCTCTTATTGCTTTTTATGACATTCAATTTATTTGACACTTTCTGCCTGTAAACATCCTTAGGAAAAACCAAAATGGCTTCCGGAGAAATAGATCCACAACCTCACAAATACTGACCATCCGTAGAATCCTGGAAGGCGTTCGGGCAAAAAACTTACAGGCGACATTACTATTTGTCGACTTTACCAAGGCATTCGATTCCATACACAGAGGGAAGATGGAGCAAATCCTACTAGCATACGGCCTACCAAAAGAAACCGTAGCAGCGATAATGATTCTCTACAGAAACACCAAAGTGAAAGTACGTTCACCAGATGGAGACACGGAATACTTCGACATTGTTGCAGGAGTACTACAAGGAGACACACTAGCCCCGTACCTCTTTATCATCTGTCTAGACTATGTGCTTAGGACTTCGATCGACAAAATCAGAGAAAATGGCTTCCAGCTGACTAAGAGAAGAAGCAAAAGGTACCCCGCAAAAACAATCACGGACGCCGACTACGCTGATGACTTGGCGTTACTAGCGAATACGCCTAATCAAGCAGAGACACTACTGCATAGTCTGGAACGAGCCGCAGCTGGCATTGGCCTCCATGTCAATGCAAACAAAACCGAATATATGTGTTACAACCAAACGGGCAACATTGCCACACTAGACGGAGCCTCTCTGAAACTAGTCGACAAATTCACCTACCTAGGAAGCAGCGTCTCATCAACCGAGAAAGACATCGACACACGACTGACGAAGGCATGGACAGCTATCGATAGGCTCTCGATCATATGGAAGTCGGACCTAACTGATAAAATGAAACGCAGTTTCTTCCAGGCAGCGGTTGTGTCGATACTGCTATATGGATGCACCACATGGACGCTTACGAAGCGGCTGGAGAGGAGGCTGGACGGAAATTATACAAGAATGTTGAGAGCAGTATTAAACAAGTCCTGGCAGCAACACCCCACGAGACTCCAACTATACGGACACTTGCCCCCCATCACAAAAACTATACAAGTTCGACGAACCAGACACGCAGGACACTGCTGGAGAAGCAAGGACGAGCTCATAAGCGATGTACTCCTGTGGACCCCCACACATGGATGTGCAAGAGTGGGACGACCAGCACGAACTTACATACAGCAGCTATGTGAGGACACGGGATGTAACCCTGAAGACCTGCCGGAGGCGATGAATGATAGGGAGAAATGGCGAGAGACGGTCAGGGATATCCGCGCAGGCGGCGTGACATGATGATGATGATGATGATGATGATGATTTCAAAGTCATCCCATATGTATAATCCTGACATTAGTGTCCAAGGTTATGAAAACCAACCTCTCATGGGTCAAGATTGCAGGAAAAGGCCCATTATTCCCCATGTCTTGCATATTATGAGGAAGAGCTCATTTCTGTTTTGGGCTGAAAGAAAAACTAATACAAGAGGAATGGAGACATATATTATATTTGTTCACCCTAAAGACTTATCAATAGTAATAAAGTTTACTTCAGTCTCTATCAATAATCATATTTTCATATATTATATATTTGCAGCAGTAATCACCATAGAGTAGTTTGGAAATGATTCTCTTCATCTGTTCCTTCATGCATATGAATAACAAAAATTATGCCCACAATTTTACTTATTGTTCACATTGATACTTAATTCCTTTTAGGAAGAAAAACATCTTGAGTAACATTTTTCTTAGATTTCTAGATTACATTTACAAACAGTCATATATATATATATGTGTGTGTGTGTGTGTGTGTGTGTGCGTGCGTATGTACCTTTGTGTGCATGCCTATATATATCATGTACACTTTTTGTGTGTGTGTGTGTATATATATATATATATATATATATATATATATATATATATATATATAAATGTTTTATCTATGCTTTTGTATATGTGTATATTTCTCTCTCTCTCTCTCTCTCTCTCTCATATATATATATATATATATATATATATATATATATATATATATATATATACACACACACACACACACACACAAAAGTGTACATATGCATATATATATTATTTACAGGTCTGTGGATGTGAGGCATATATATATATATATATATATATATATATATATATATATATAGTAAAATAAGTTGGTGACCATAGTCAAGGTTGACCAAAAGGCTCCCTTTTGAATAGCTACTACACCAAGGTGTAAAGCAGCGTGCTACTCCTTTCCCTGGGTTGCTCTATGTTACCCTTGATCCATACTTTATAATGCTAAGTGTTAAGCAAAGAGGTAATAAGTTCAATTTTTTTTTTCATTTTTGGTATAACTTGACCTCGGATTAAACCCCAGTCTCCCGGGCCATTGGTGAACACTCTACCCACCATATCAATCATAGCAAGATCTTTGTTAAATCAATATGCTTAAAATTCTCTAACTTGGAAAATAATAATTTCTCTTCGAATTTGAAACTGAAGGATATGGGGAATCTGAACATGCAATAAACAGTATTTCTTAATAAAACAACTTCCTTCCTTATACAATGAAGATAACTATGAAATGCTTAATAATAACACTTTATCCCATCCCTAATAGAAGCATCAATATAATCATGGGCGGAGTCCCCATTCTATAATGGCTAACATGCTGAACGAGAGTTTGAACTCCAGTCACACTATTATGTTCTCATTTGGATTAATATACTTGGGGAAAGGTATAAGCCCACTCCCCACCCCCATTATTGGTTAAATAGTACCACTACTGTTCTTATACGAGGATGGCTCTGGCATTAAATAACTGTTATGGGACCATTACCTACCCATTCATGGACTCTTCCGAATTCTATATTAATCAAGAGCCAAGTACTCTCGAAGATATTGGATACTCTACCGATATTCAACTGACAAGAAAGCCTAGCTAATACCACCACTTTTCTCTGTATCTTGTTACTTCAGTATATCTTTAAACTTATACCATGTTCCGAGTTGTCTTTTCGTGGTCCCAACCTCAGTCCACATCAATAACCCATGAAGGTTGATATGCCATTAAAGAAACCTAACGAAACCTATATAATCATGGATCCCTGTTATATGAACCCAATAGGTTCATAGGTGAAATATGATATATATCAGAGAGATCAGAATTCTTTAAGATTGATAACCTGTCTGATCTCTGATGAAATAAAATGGGATTCCGTCCAAGCTGTGGCTGTGTCAATACTACTAGGTGGATGCACCACATGGATGCTAACAAAACATGAGGAGAAGAAGCTAGATCAAAACTACACAAAAATGCTACATGCTGTCTTGAACAAATCCTGGAATCAACACCTGACAAAAAAGCAGCTAAACAGCCACCTATGTTCCATCTCATAAACCATCAAGACAAACAAGACATGCTAGGCTCTGTGGGAGAAGTAAGTACAAACTCATAATTGACATTTTTTATGGACTGCTATATATGGATGCATCAGTGTTGGTTTACCAGCAAGGAGTTACATACATCAGCTCAGTGCAGACACTGAATGCAGTCTAAAAGACCTGCCAAGAGTGATGGTTGATAGGGATGAATGGTGAGAGAGTCAAGGAACTCTATACAAACAATGCAACTTGATGATGATGATGATATATATATATATGTTAAAATGAATAAGTCCATGAAGAAATTTGTATTTTTTTAAGATTTATAATAAATCTTTAAAAAATACAAATCTCTTTGTGGACCAGTTCATTCTAAAATATTTTTCTCTCTTTGGACCTACAACGAAAAAAAATAAATTTATATATATGCTATTTATAATTGTATTGAAATGAGTTAAGATAGTCTTGGAACAGACCCAAATATAGATATGTGTGTGTATATGTAGATAGATAAAACTAGATATATGTTTGTCTTTCTATGTGATTGTATAGATATATATAAAGAGAGAGAGAGAGAGAGAAACTGTGTGAGGTAGAAGCAATATAAGATAGCTCTTGTCAAATTATTTCTATTTCCATCTTCAGTTATTCTTCTGTCTGCTTGTCTCAACATGATTCACTCTTTTTTTTTCTTAAAAAGAAAGCCAGACTACTCCAATTCTAGGAACTGCTAATCTAACCAGCTGAATTAGTTCGTCATAAGAATAATAGAATTAAACACAATGTTGCAGAGGTAAAGACATCAACTCAAAGTAAGGACATTGACTTTTATGATTGATTCATGAGAAGCCAATAATTTTTGTTGTTGTTTATATCTAGAAAAAAAACTTTTTTTTTTTATAAAACATTTTGGCAGGATTTCTAATGTGGTTGATATCTACCTCTGGACAATCCAAAGTGTTAATGAATGCCTAATGGTCAGAAGCAAGTTTATAAATGTAGTGGATATTGTAAGCTGAACATTAAGAGTTAAAAGCTGACATTCGAAAATATAAATAGACTGGTTTATTCTACCAATGCTGAATGACATCAAACAGATTCTCCACTCTGAGTTCATTCAATATATTCATTTTACCAGCCATATAATTCAATAAGATTGAGATCAGAATACTTGAGAAATAGAATTACTGATGTTAAATAGCAATAACTGGAACCATTTAACTGTGTACTGATAGGACTATTTGCATTAGATAGCAATACTTGAAACCATTTAACAGTGTTCCAGCAAATGAGCTCAAACTCATTCAAAAATAAAGTTACCAACAAACTATTCATTTAAAAATCATATGTAATTTATATATCTATAAGCCGAAACACTACTGAATAGCTTGGAATGAGCCGCTGCAGGCATTGGACTCCATGTTAATGCACACAAAACTGAATTTATGTGCTTTAATCAGAAAGGTGACATCTCCACACTAGATGGAACCTCTCTGAAACTGGTTGACAAATTCACCTACCTAGGAAGCAGCGTCTCATCAACTGAAAAAGACATCAACACACAGCTAATGAAGGCATGGACAGCTATCGATAGGCTTTCAATCATATGGAAATCAAACCTGAGCGATAAAATGAAACGCAGTTTCTTCCAGGCTGCGGTCATGTCGATACTGCTATGTGGATGCACTACTTGGATGCCAACTAAACAGCTGGAGAAGAAGCTAAACGGCAATTATACAAGAATGTTGAGAGCAATATTGAACAAGTCCTGGCAGCAACACCCCACAAGGCACCAACTATACGGTCACCTACCACCTATCACGAAAACTATCCAAGCTAGACAAACCAGACATGCCAGACGCTGCTGGAAAAGCAAGGAAGAGCTCATAAGTGATGTACTCCTGTGGACCCCCGCATATGGCCAATCAAAAGCAGGACGACCAGCTCAAACATACCTACAGCAGCTATGTGATGATACCCTGAAGACCTGCCAGAGGTGATGAATGAAAGGGAGACGTGGAGAGAAAGGGTCAGGGATATCCGTGCTGGCCGCACGACATGATGATGATATCTATAAACAGGATTTGGTATTATATAACCATTGAGGATTGATATGCAAGTAAACCAATGTAACTAATCAAAGATTGAGGCTAGCAAGATATGTTAGGCATTAAGAACATACTCATTAACGATGTTCTCTTATGGACTTCTACACATGGACACACTAGTGTTGGCCAACCAAAAGATTTTCATTAAACACAGAATGCCATTAAGAAGACTTGCCAGGAATGATGAATGATAGAGATGGGTGGTGAGAGAAACAAGGGAATATGTGCTGTTGATATGCCTTCATATTGAATTCTAAAATTATATTCAATATTTTAAACAGTCCACATGATTTCCGCAACATCACTCAACTGTCTCTCATGAAGACCTGGAAAAGAGTGCTATTCTTAGGAGGTGAACTAGAACATTCAGTATGCAGTTTCCCCTCTATTATACATAAAACTGGTTTGGTTTAGTTTAGTTTTATTGCATATCAATGATTGTAGGTTATTTGATGCCAAATCCATTTTATACATATATATATTAAATGTATGATTTCTAATCACATTTTGTAGATAACATTTTTAAATAGGCCTGAGCTCATTTCTTTCTTTGCACACAATAAATGTTTTCAAGTATTGCTATTTAACACAAACAATTCAATTAAACATCAGTCATTTGTTTAAACACTGTTAAATGATCAAACGGTTCTATTTGTAACTATTCAATTTAGCATGTCATTTGTTTGCATTCAGTTTAAATGTCAAACAGTTTTATTTGTCCCATAGGTAGGACTCTATCAGATGCTACCACTCCAGGCCAGTGTGGACTTGGTAATAATGGCAATGAAGAGGTATGCCAAATACCCCAAAGCTCCAGCATTACTGGAGCCTCATTATCAATATTGAAACTGCCTGGGATCAAGGATTCCATAAAAGGATTAATGGCCTAAAGTGTTCATAGAAATGTGTCTGTGATTGTTCATTCCATTGTCATAATGATATAGAGAAGAGATACCAGTGTTGTAGAAAGAGTATTTTTACTGTTAACATTCAGAACCATTTAGTGTGAATTATTAGACTGCCTTTTACACCAGCAGACATAATATATCAATATGTGGAGGAATTATTGTTTCAGTCACTGCTGAATAAGTGCAAATAATTCAGGCCAATAACAAAGTCCTAATGTCATATACCATTTTGAAAGTTCATTATGATAGACTGGATTTTTTTGTCTCACAATAGTTCTTTGTTATGAATAAACAGTAGGGTTCAAATTATAATTAATCAATTAGTTGAATGATAATGAGGAAATTGTTCATGATATGACCTGGACATGGCTAAGAAGAGGAAATCTATAAAGAGAAACTGAATCTCTATTTATGGCAGCATAAAATAATACCATAAGGATGAATTATGTCAAAGCAGAAGTTGATAATGCACAAAATAGTAAGTTTAAGTTATGTGGTGACAAAGATTAAACAGTTACTCACATACTAAGTGAAAGCAGCAAACTGGTGCAAAAGGGAATTCAAAGTAAACATGATTGGGTAGGAAAGGTCATTGACTGAGAATATTCAAATTTGAACATGCTGAAAATGGTATATGCACAAACCAGAATCTGTCCAATATAATGAGATGCATAAAAATTCCCTGGGATGTGGATGTAGTGTTAACAAAAAAAAGTACTTGTCATCTTGTATTCATTCCAGGTGAATACTGAATAATAATGAAATAAAGTAAAATAATAGCCAAATACTTGGATCTTGCCAGAGAGGTGGAAAAGCTATGGAACATAAAGGTGATAGTGACACCAATTGTTGTTAATGCCCTTGGAATGGTCCCCAAAGACTGGGGGGAACTAGAAATCAGAGGAAAAATCAAGACAATCCAGTCTTTAGCACTGTTAAGATCAGCTAGAATACTTAGAAGATTACCAACAGCCTGAGGAAACTTGCTGTTACTCAGACTTCAATGAAAACCACCAGTTAAAACTAGTGTAAAAAATAAAAAAACACAAGGAGTAAAATAAATAATAATAATAATAAACTTTAAAATAAAAAATAATAATAAACTTTAAAATAAATAATAAAAAAATAATAATAAACTTTAAAATAAATAATAATAATAAACTTTAAAAGTATTTTCTGTATGATTCTGAATCAAATGATATACATCATGTTGTTCAGCATGAAATTTAAATCAAATTAAGTTCATAGAAAAAAATTATCTATTCAATCAAAAACTATTATTTTAGCCTTTAAAAGTTTCTTCTATTTTGACACAAATTTTCAAATCTTTTCTGAAGTTTTTTTTCATTCTAGGGACCAATAAATGTATTGAGAGTATCTTCAATTTTAATTCCAATTAAGAGGTTTTTGCCTTTAAACAAATTGTCAAGATCATCCATAAAAGTAATGACAAGTGGATTTGCAATAAAACTTCCATCTTCAACTTAAGTCTACATTATATTTGCAAAACATTGGAGGGCATTGTAATTCAAAGAGACACAGCTTTTATTTAAACTGCGTGTTTGATTTTTAAGTGTACCTCCTCAAAACAGTCAACATATCTTTGTACATTAATTGGGCAGGTACTATCAGAGCACTGGAGTCTGAACATATTAAAAGAAAAGAAAAAAAATCCCTTCAAAAATCTTACACTGGCTTTAGCAGAAAAAAATTTCTATGCCTTAAGAACTCATATTCACAGCCATCCCTAAACCAAATGACATAGTTTGGAGTCATTTATTCAGTTTAGCACTTGGCAAGAAGTTTGAAGCACCTAGTGAGAATTGAACTCACCGAGTCATTTAATAAGCATTGTTAAGTTGAACATATGATCTACTAGACTGCTCACACAGCTGATTTTGTTTATAGTGATGAAGACTTCTCTAGAACCAGCCACACATTTTAAATGGGTTAATAACAGAAGAATGGGGTACCCAAGTGTGACAGATTTTCTGAACAGCACTCCTCAAGTTTTAATTCAGAGTCTTTCCTTCTAAATCAGTTTAACTACCAAGACTACAGAGCCCAATTTGTCTCACTATTCAAGCATAACTGCAGGAGAAAAGACAGATTCATACCTTTCCTAAGGGTACTAGCATGAAGAGAAATGCAAACGGTCTTGTCCAGGATTTGAACTCGACTCCTTGTGTTTATTTCCTACGACAATAACCATTATGCCACAAGCATTTCCATAACTACCACAAAGCCGTCACTGCTTATTCATTTGATCCACACATAAGTCACTTGACAATGAACTTTTCTTATAAAGCATTGGCATTGATTGCTAAGATCATAAAGAAAGACTGACTGACGGCAGCAAGTCTCTAAGATAAGTGTTGTTTATAACTTTAAGAGCCATTGACATAACCAGAAATTGTGTGGACAGTTCATTCTCTTCTTTTTATCCTTGATATTGTTAACACAGTAATTCAGCTGATCCATTTTTTTTAGTTATTGTCAGTTGTATATCACATAATTTGTTATATTGTCTATAATTTTAAGAAAAGTTATTAACATGCCAGAAATTATTATTATTATTGATTTTTAACGAGTATTTTTCTTCAATTTGATTTTGGTTGTTAGTTCCTATAGAGAACGTTTCTCTGTCTTCACTGCTATTTTTGCTTTAGTTATGAAACCATATGTTGATTCATGACTCAATGTAAACTGACAAGTATGTAGACTCTTAAATCCTGTTTTTGATCACAAAACAATGTCTGTTTCCACTCTTTTTCTCTTTATCCATCTTCTGGTATCAACTGCATCCCAACTATTATTATAAGAAAATGTCCCAGACAAAATTATTTCCAACTTAAACTTGCAGTCTGATATATGTATATATGCCAATACACACACACACACATATATGGGGGGGTATATATACCATATAAAAGAAAAACCTTTTAGAATTACTCATATTTTTTGTAATAATATTTATTTCAGCAGACCCTATATTTTTAAAATATTAGATCTGCATCTTCAGACAAAGAAATAAAGAGAAAATTTTAATGAAGATTTAGAAAAACCCACAAAATTTTGGCCACACTATCTCCCTAACCCAAATTTCATTTGCTTTTTAATTTTATATTTTTTCTTAAGTAAAGACCAGACCATTTGTTTTTCCTGTCTGGTTGACAAATGACATTCAATTCCTGTATCAAGATGTGTCAATTTTTGACTTTCCACTTATTTTTAATGTAATGCCAAACAAACTTTTACACCCAAATGAAGGAGACAAGTAAAAAATATAGAATAAAAGAATAAATTGATTTGGGAAGAGAAAATTATCTATTATAAACAACTTACATGGGAATTTATAACCACTTAAAATTAAATTATATTAAAAAAATATTATATTGTATATTAAAACTATTTTATCAAAAAAACTAAGAAAATTATCATTTTAATACTATTCAATATAATTGATCACATTAAAAGTAAAAATAAAAATTATACCAGTTACTGTTTAGACATTATCTAAAATTATAAACAAATACAACATAATATTATATATTCTCAAGATTACAATTAAATCATACATGTTATCATCATATTCATATTATTACTAAACCTTAAATACTTGAATTTATAAATAAAATCATACCTAGTATTATAGATACTAACATATTAAGAATTATCATCACAATTAATATTACTATTACAGTTATTACTACTAATTGTCAAACTTATTAATATTATAAACTAATCATCAACTCATTATGTCCCAGACAAAATTATTACTAACTTAAACATCTATGCCAACAAACACAAAAACAAAAGACATCAACAACTACTGCAATATGTTATTACTTAATATAATAATTAAGATTTAATAGTTTATACCAATTGCAAATCATTCTAATTAATATTCATAATTATTACTATGCACTACAAAAATATCATTCATAATGTGCGCTCTGTAATCAAAATAAATTAATACCTTATATCCCTAATTACATAATTCTAAATATATATATATATATATATATATATATATAAACAATTGTTTAAAATATAAGAATTATTTTAGATCAAATATTAAAACATATATACTCAAATCCAAAGTATATTTACTTTAATTAAATCTAAATGTACATGAATACATATATATATACACACACACACACACACATATATACATATAATGCATACATATTATATTGCACTTGGTTTGCCACAAACCCACAAAGTGATTTAGTGACAACCAACCCTGTTATAATATTATATATATATATATATATATATATATATATATATATATATATATATATATATATATATATAGCCTAAAGTCATTTCACATAAGCTTATATCTATTTTTATGGTGACATTTAAATATTGATTCATTTCTTTGACTTAATAATTTATTGGTATTTCTATATTTTATAATACTAATTTTGTCTTCTTGACAGGGATTACATCTACTTCTGAAATTACTAGGGGTGGTTGATCTTTTCGGTTTTTGAATTACATGGATATTGTAGATAGAAAATCCGAAAATAGAATCATCCCCACCATCAGCTGACTTGACGTTAGATAATATAAGGATATATATATATATATATATATATATATATATATATATATATTCTTTTGTCCTTGAATGATTCACAATATCTATAATATTTTATAGCACTGATATGACAAAATATATAGGCTGATACAATTAAGGAACATTAAAATACTGTTGTTATAAATTTTATCTATGTAACTTTTAATGTCTTTTGAATTTTTTTAATCAATAAAAAAAACTAAGTTTTTATCTTAGTCAAGACTTCAAATTCATCTAAGTTACTGTATTGGCATTGCTTATGTTCAGGATTTTTATAACAGACAGTGCAAGGCCAAGGTTATTGTCATGTAAGCAAAGTTAAGAAGATTAGAGCAAAGGAAAGACACCTGTGTGACTGCTGCTGTTATTGCTGTTGTTGTTTTTTTTTTAAATCTCAAAGAACAACATATCAGATATATGGGTATTAAACAGCAGTAAAATAAGGTGAAAATTACTTAATAATTACAGCGGGATTATTTAAACTAAATCAGATTATTCTTATTCATTTATTATCATCATTGCCTTTGCAGACTATTTCAACACAGATTATCTATGAGATAAACTAACATGTTAAACAGATAATCGACCTTGATTTTTGGGTGAGATTTTAATGAATGCAGAATCCCCCATCTTTTTGTCGTTCTTTTGTATAGCCATAAGAAATGAAGAATCCACAACATTTGGTTATAAAAATATAACCCTCTTTATTCTTTCTTGGAATCAAAGCTTCTGTGGTGTGAGAACGACAGACAGGGAAACAAATACAGACTACCATACTGACCTATTATTTCTTCTCTTGACCATACTATGCTGTCTTATCTTCAAGGTCCCACACAGCACTTCTTCTGCTTCTCAGCCGGGTGGTGGAGGGTACTCAATCTGAGGTCAGCTGTGGGTTGCTTCCCCAGCAGGGCACCCAGCCACTCAAGACTGAGACTGCCTGACTGCCCATATCTCATGTAGGAATCTGCATATATCATTTCATAACACCCACACATTTCTGCTCGACCAAGTGACTGCTTCTGCTTATTTTCACAGGTGCGCCCTGTGCAGGAAATCTCTGAGTGACAGCTCAGTCAAGGGTCAATAGGCAACAGTTCATGGGGAACATTTATATAGAATTTTTAAAAAATTAATGTTTTTTTAATAATCTTTAATAAGTCGGATATTTTACTACATACCATAAGCTTTATATTCCAGATTGAGCACTGTTTTACTGGGAAAGACATCTGTAATGTATGCATGTATGTACATACGTGTGTATGTATAAATATACATATATATGGAATCTCTCAAATCTTAGGAGTTCATGCAAAAACCTAGAGGTGACACTTTTATTTATGGATTCCTCAAGACATTTTACTCCATACACAGAGGGAAGATGGAGCAAATACTTCTATCCCATGGTCTCCCCAAAGAAACTGTCACAACCATAATGATGCTATATAAAAACACAAAAGTAAAAGTCAGCTCACCAGAGACTTCTTTGACATTGTTGCTGGTGTGCTGCAAGGGGATATATTAGCCCCATATCTATTCTTAATCTGCCAAGACTATGTACTTCGAACTTTAATAGATCTAATGAAAGAAAATGGTTTTACACTGAAAAAGGTAAGAAGCTGAAAATACCCTGCAGAAACTATTATGGACGCAGGCTACACAAATCACATCGTGCTCCTGGCAAATACACCCACCTAAAGTGAATCTCTGCTGCATAGTCTGAAACAGGCAGTAGATAGTATTGGCCTCCATGTCAATGCAGACAAAATGGAGTACATGTGCTTTAATGAAAAAGGTGACATCTCTAGACTGAATGGTGGCTCTCTAAAATCAATACTTCTTGAACAAGATTTTTTTGATAAAACACAGGACTAATCATGAGCAGCATTCTCCCTACTCACCACATCCAGGTCTTCTCAAAAGTAAGATTTGAAGATGTGGAGGGCATAAATACACAGCTTCACACAATATCAAAAGAGGTGCTTTGACTAATGGAAAACTTACTAGAATAAGTGTTGAATACTGAGGGGACTATTTTGAATAAAATTAATGTTTCATTTATTGTTAATTGCAGTCTTGGTAAATACAGCTTCAGTCTTACTACTTTTTGAACACAACTCTCGATGGACCTTTATGAATTGGTATTAAAGTTAGATCTGCTAATTACTGAAATTTCCTCAATTAGTACCTTCAAAATGATTCTACTAAATGTCCTACACCCTTAAAGACATGAAGCCACACCTACACATTTCCCAAGAGCATTATTGCAAAAATGAAATATAAACAGCTTTGTTCAGGATTTGAACTGGGTTTGTCACGTCCATTTCCTAAGATAACCATTACACCACCTGCCTCTGACAGTAGTGGTAAGACGTACACCTATGACATGAATATATATAAGAAGTGAAATCATTTTTTGGACTGCTACGTATTCATATTCTTGGCTACAAAGTTTCAATGCTGTAAATAATACCTAATAATATCTGTTTTGGTTTGGTTTTATGACACATCAACCATTGTAGGTTATTAATGCCAAATGAACTTTTATACATATAAACAGTTCCATTTCAAACAATTCAGTTTAGCATAAGTACACTGTTTAGTTCTATTTGACCCAAAGATAGAACCCTATCAGGTGCTACCACTCCGGGCTAGAGTGGACCTGGAAGCGATAGCAATGAAGGGGTACTCTACATTCCCCAAAGCTCCAGCATAACTGGAACCTCACCATTAGATTGTTTAGTGTTATATTTAGGACACTCATTGATAGGGGAAGGTCTTATTTCTCTGAAGAGAAGTAGTCGGTGTATTCTATAGCCCCCCCCCCCCCCCACCTGTCAACTGGGCAAATCTGTTTTTGTTATAATTTATTCCAGGTATGTTTGGTTTAGAAAAAAATTATAAAAAATAATTCATGGGTGATATTGTATGTTGAAATCGAATTATTAAAAAGTCTCTGTAAATCAACATGCAAAATCAGTTTCACCGTTGTTGTTGTTTCTTCTTCTTCTTCTTTGCCTGTTTTACGACTGCCTCTTTCTCTTCTGTCAAATACAACTTCTTTTTGTGTTGCCGAAGCAGAAATTCATTGCCTTACTTAGAGCTGAAAACTCACTTATGCTAAATATGGGTCATTTGCATAAGCAGAATTTCAGCTCTGCTACCTGGTTTTCGTTAGCAGACGTCCCAGATTTGCGCTGACCATCCTCTTTTGCACTGACAACACACCAAACGTGGTCTCTTTGACTGACGAGAACAACCATTCTCACTAAACGCAGTCGGCGGTTTTTGCTGCCTTTTGCTCCCACCACAATATTTCTACAATTTATGCTAAAATGATGTCATAGTGAGATCTTTGTAATCATAACAGCATTGAGATGATCTAACTCAAAGAAGGGGGGGGTTCCAAAGCTCTGGTAAAGAGACTGGAGGAATTGGATGTCAGGAAGAATTAAGATCATCTAAACCACAGCACTGTAAAGATCAGCTAGAATACTTAGGAGAGTCCTGGAGACCTGAGGAGACTTGCTGTCACTCAGAATTCAGTGATAGACCACCAATTAAAACTCGTGAAAAACTTACTTAGATTAGAATAATGATGATAATAATATAATAATATGGGATCTTTGTTCACTCTTGCCTAACCACTGTAATTTCTCAAGGAAGATGATTATTAAATTGTAACTATTGTATATTTCTCTCTTTAATCTAGGGAATGTAGTAGTGCCCTCCTCTACACCTTGGTGTAGTAGCTATTGAAAAGAGAGCCTTCAGGTCACCCTCTACTTCAGTCGCCAACTTTACTTTTACTTTTTATTATATTAATTCTATGAATAGGGTGTGATTTGACATCAAGCTTAATAGCTGCCTAAGTTGGTCTTTAGGTGAGCGACACTTATACAAGTTTTATTATTATTTGAGTATGATTACAAAGTTCATTATTGAATGGATGTATTTTACTAAAAGTGATGTCGTTCTGTTGCTGTAAGTAATTAATGAACCAAACATCTATATTGATGTTTTACTGTAGGTGAGTAGTTAAGGGAAGTTTCTCTGCTGAAAGTAATGACTACTGTATAAATGATTTGTTGCCCATGGTGTAATGGTTATCCTCGCAGGAAATGGACTTGGCGACACGAGTTCAAATCCTCGACAAGACTGATTGCATTTCACATAGCACTAATACCCTTGGGAAAGGTATGAATCCAATTATTCTCCCTCCAGCTATGGGTAAATAGTAGGACAGACTAGGTTCTTCAGCCTTGGTGAGGCAACTAGTCTAGGAGAAGGAAAACTCTGAATTCAAACCTGTTAAACTCCGCTTAAAAATTGACCATGTGTCATATCCTGCCCGAGCGGAGGGGTTGGTAAATATGATAAATGATTTGTTGTGTGAGATGTATATCATGAAAAAAAGTATATTCACCTTGGAAATCTATGGTAGGAAGCTTCCATAGTCCCTACTAGGAGTGTCACTACATTTAAAACCTGATAGGATTTTGTATTTATGGGAAAAGGGACTCCTAGATAAATAATCTTCAGTGATGCTTCTGATTGGATGAAAAATGTTTCAGTTTTTCTATCAATTTTGTTAATTGGCTACAAAAATTTGCTTTTTGTAATCTGATGTTATCCCATTTAATTTCTGAGCCTTGGAAATTGAAGATGGTCAATACAGGCGAACAAAATTCAATTTGAGAAGCTAGATATATAGATATTGTGTTATCACCCTGGTTGACGGCTGATGAAGGCAGGGTATCGCACGTGCTTTCACACGTTGTATGATGAAAAAGATAAAAAAAATTGTGTTAGCTTGAGAGAAACAAGAGAAGCACTATAGAAAAAAACGATCAAAGCTGAATATAAAAATGGAATAGATTAAGAAGAATAAACACTCAAGATAAGAGAAATTATAAAAATCAAAGTGGGTATCAAAATTGTATAATATACATATAAAGCATAAGACAAGCAAGATGAACAATCATTCATCATCATCAATGCATGCTGACAGCACAGATTCCCTTAACTCTCTCTTACCATCCATCACTATCAAACATCACACTTGGTAAGTCTCTTAAATAACATCCCGTGTCTGCATAGAGCTGATGAATGTAAGTTTTTGCTAGTCGGCCAACCCTGGTATGTCCATGTGTGGAAGCCCACGGGAGAACTTTCCTTATGAGTTTGTCCCTGCTTCTTCAACAGTGTCCAGTATATCTTGCTCACATTACTTGGATGATTTGTGCAATGGGAAGTAAGTGGTCGTACAACTGCTTCTTTCAGGATTTTTTTAGAATAGCACACAGCATCCTTGTGTAGTTTCCATCTAGCTTTTTCTCCAAGAATTTCATTAAAGTCCAAGTGGTGTAACCATAAAATAGTACTGTAATGGCAACAACTTGGAAGAATCAAATCTCCATTTTATTTTATCTGAGATCAGATTTCCATATGTTTGTTAACCTGTCAATAGCCATCCATGCTTTATATATGCATATGTTGACATCACTTTCAGTAGATGAAATATTACTACTAAGGTATATGAACTTGTCTACTAATTTCAGTGGCTTGCCATTTAAGAAAGAGAAGGCATCATCTTGATTAAAATACATTAATTCTGTTTTATCTGATTCTATGCAGATACCAATGCTTCTTACTGCCTGCTCCAGGCTATACAGCTTGAGATTTAGCTTGAGCTATTGTATTTTCAAGAAGTGCTTGATCATCTGTGTAGTCTGCTTCAGTAATAGTTTCCCTGGGATATAATCTGCTTTTTGCACCTTTTAGTGTGAAACCATTTTCTTTCATCTCAAGATGAACAATAAAAATTATAAAAAGTTACAAATATCTAATGAGACAGCTTCAGATCTTTGTATCTAATAATATATAGTTAAAAAGAATAAGGCTTAAGAAATTTATATTTTAGATAGTTGCTACCCTTGACAAAAATGATTTTTTCCCTTAAAATTGAGTTATCCCATGTTGTCTTTTTTTGTATGGCTCAGTCAAAATTATACCATTAGGTTAAATAATTTAATTTTAGTCTGTTTCGGGAATATTTTATGAAGCCAGAATGTTCAGCTACTTGATAAAAACATATTTTGCATCTTATCTGTTATTAGTCTATTTACTGTTAAATAAAAAAAATAAGGTGAACAGCTAAGTGTGCTGATTCTATCATTTTTGCCAGGTATAGTATAAATGTTGCAAGCTTTATTTTTTTACAATCAAAAAACATTAAAGATGAATATGAATTAAGCAACAGAAAAATCAAAAAAAGGTAAATCAGGAATGCAATCTAGAAGTTGGCTTTGGTTGGTTGGTTGGTTGATTTTTATGGCATATTAACCTTGTAGGTTATTTAATGCCAAATCCTGTTTATACATATATATGAAGAATACATGATTTGAAAATGAATTGTTTGTTGATAACTTTTTTTATACAAGCCAGACCTCATTTGTCACAGTCAAATAGTTTTCTATGTAGCACAAATAATTTCATTTGTTTGCACTCTGTGAAGTAATTACAAGTATTGCTATTTGACACTGATTATTCTATTCAACACTATTCATTCATTTGCACATGGTCAAATGCTTCCAAGTATTACCATGTAATATCAATAAGTCTATTTTGCATACAAATAAAGGGTTTCAGATATTGCTATTCAACTCTTTTGCACACTGTCAAATGATTCTAAGTATTGTTTTGTATCACTAACAATTTAATTAAACTTCAGTCATTTGTTTACACACAGTTTAAATGTCAAACATCCTATTTGATGGATGGGACCCTATCAGATACCACCACTCTGAGTCCGAGTAGACCTGGAAGTAATTGCAATGAAGGGGTACTCCACTTTCCCAAAAGCTGCAGGGCTTAAATCTCACCATCTGATGGTTTAGTGTCATATCCAGAACACTTGTTTAGAAGGTTGGGTTGGGGGGTCTTACCCCCTCTGCAAAGATGCAGTTGAATAGGCAAAAAACTGATAGTATAGACTGAGTCAGTGGAGCTTGGTAACTAACTGAGATGTCTAATAAGATATTTTGAGAAATGTTAAAATGAATAAAGAAAGAAAAATCAAAATGTCATTTTTTGTTAATTTAGATGTTATATGCCTGAAAGTAAACAAATTAGGATTGTTCAAAAGCAGACACAAAAATGAGTAGTACACTTGTATTGGTAGATTGACTAACAAAATGATAAAGAGAAAGAGAATCTGGGATGAAAAGAGAAGCAGCCAATGAGAAGAATCTTTTTTTTTTTCTTTACTTTTGCTTGCTTCTGGTTGGCTGAATATCAAGTCAGATAAGATTCTTATTATACTTACTTACCAATTTTCTTTTTATTTCTACTAAATCTACAATGGAAAATCTCTTCTTCATTACTATTTCAAGTGTAATTTAATTCTAAGGAAATTACTTGCCTAAATATAAATAGATTGAAATTTTACTTGAAAAAACAATTTAAACAAATTTCATTTCTCTATTATGTAATGAAGATTACACAAAGAGATGATCGGAGTAAATTATTAATATTAAATGATAATATAAAAAATGTGAAGAAAATAATTTGTATAAAATGATACAAAGATAAAGTGTATATAACAAAGAAAGAAAATCTCATTTTTTTAATCAGAAATTGATTTTATAAATCATTCTACTGAAAAAAATTATTATTTATTACAATATTCATTTAAAGGAGGCCTTTGGTAGCCATTGAGGTCTAAATCAAATCACACAATGTTCTCTGTCTAAAATTTGAATTCAGATAATCTTTAAAGACCTCCTTTTGTAGTCATTTGGCTGTCATTTCACATTCTGTTGAATATATACCATGATAAAATAAGGAGAAATGCTCTAAAATTGAGAAAGCTTTTGAGTGAATAACAGTAATGAGGTTCAACCTTCTCTTGCCAATTTATAGACTGATATGACTAAATGTCATTTCTATAATCAATGATTGTGCTAAACATTTTCATGTCTAATATTGAAGTGTACAACCCTGAGCTTCTGAGATGATGACAGTCAAATATATTATATTTATATCCAAGATATATCTAGAAGAATAAGATATACAAGATATATGTAGTAAGTATACTCATCATGATGGTAAGAAATTCTCAATTCAAATCTGAGTTTGTTTGTGTTTCACTTCATGCTAATGCCCTTAAGAAAAGCATGGATCAATCTGTTCTTTCTAACTATCGGTAAATAGTTGGATAGACTGGGCTCCTTATAATAGGTTAGACAACCAGTCTTGGAGAAGGAAAACACTGAATTCAAACCAATTTTACTCTGGTTGAAAACTAACTTTTGTTTCCGAAAAGAAACTTAAGTTTTCTTCAAAAACAAATTTATTCCTTTATCTTTCATGAAATTTAACTTCTTTAAAATAGTCACTTTCACTGTCACTACACCATTCCCAACATTTTTTTTAGAGTTCTAGAATGTTGTCTGGCATTCATTTTGAGGTGTGCTAATCTTGTAGTCAGTCCCTTTTATATTCTGAAATTGATGACCCTTCACAGTAGATTTCAGTTCTAAGAATAAGATAATCTACCGGACTAAATCCTGATAACTGGGTGATTAATCAGCTTCTAACTTATTGTGAAACAGTTGTATTTTTGATCATGTGCCACAAATTTTTGCTGCAGCATAATACATTGATTTCTCTTTTTAAAATCATGTGGCACAAACTTATATTCATATACTTCAATAATGAATGACTTTGTATAATGAACAACCCCTCTAACTTCTAGCTATGCTTAGCTAACAAAAATATTTCTTTAGCATCTAATTCAATAAAGAGAAAACACTTATTTATGCCTTCAAAACTATTGTAATACAATTAAAATCAATGCAATATCATAAATAAACCATGTAGTCAAGACCTTGATGTAGCTTACAGTGTTTACTTGAAAATTCCTAACATACTAAAATCTCACTACTGATACATAATAGCATTGATGATATAATAATTATGTATTTAATTAAGTATGCTTGGGAGGCATTATTTACACAGCTCAAAAGTTCTAATCAAAGCTCAGGAGATTGTTGATGTTATATGCATGTCATCTATCTTGTAGCTTTTCTTTAAGTATAGGCTATGCAGGGAACACTTTTGATCAAAATTACAGCAAAGTTAAACTATGCAGAAAACACTTTCGATCAAAGTTACAGCAAAGTTAGGCCTAGAAACAAGGTAAGCTTCTACATTTTAAAAAATAATCTCTGTAATGAATGACATTTTGTTTTGGGGATAAAAAATTGGTCTTAAAAAGTTATTCATTGCATGAATTTGGGACAAGAATTTCTATCAATCAAAGCACAAGCATTTGGAAATCTATAAGACAATTAACTTATATGATTGATTAAGGAATTGCTTTTAATCGCATATCAACCCATCTAAAGTTATTTTATCTCTATTGGTTAGAGAATCACATTCATTGTACATCATATTTACATTTTTTTGTGTTGTGGTTTCTTAAGAATATTTTTTTATTTGACTTTATATCACATCCCATGGCAGAAGGGTTAGTTAAATACTATTTGAGACAGGAAATCACTGTTGTTTTGGCGACACATTTTTATGTAGAATCAAGACCTGGACAGAGAAACAAACACAACACTTTTATTTATTTATATATATATAAAATGATTACGTCATTTTTATTAAACTAAACATTGATTTTTTTTTCTCTCTTTCTTGAGGCAGGAAGACACAGTTGTTTTAGTGACACAATTTTATGTAGAACTGAGTCCATTCCAAACAAACAGATACAGCAGTTTTGTATATATATATATATATATATATATATATATATATAAATAATTTTTATTTAATTACACATTGGGTTTTTTCTCCTTAAGACGGGAAGGCACAGTTGTTTTGCTGTTACAGTTTTATGTAGAACTGAGTCCTAGACAGAAAAACAAACAGATGGACACAGCATATATATATATATATATATATATATATATATATATATATATATATATATATATAAATGATTATATAATTTTTATTGAACCAAACATTGATTTTTGTTTCTCCTTCTATACTTTTTTTTTTAATATCTTCCTTTGTCAGAAAACTCCTGTCCAAACAATGATTCATGGAGGTAGAATTCTATCACCTGTCTTAGTTTGGTTCAATTGATTTTGTTGCTTAAGTTACCATAAAAGATAGAATTACTGGCATTTTCCTCCTTAATAACCAGTGATGGATAGTAAGACTGGTTTTCTGTCCATCCATTAATATTCAATAACAATGACTCTTAAGATGCTGTTGGCTATATAAAAAACACAAATGAATATTTTTTTTCATTCACTCTCTTAGAGACTGCATCTAGTAGCCATTAAGCTCAATGCCCAGTCACTTTATATTTGTAGAACTTATATAATTACTGGTATAATACCCATCAAAAATTATAATTATTTACATGTATCTGCTTCTTCTATTTATTTATGGGTTTGAGATGGTGACATCAGTTGTGTTGTTGAGATAAGAATGCAGGAGCATCAGCCAATTAAAAAAACTTCAGAGTATCCAAGTAAATGAAAGAATGCATGGGAAGAAGAAAGTGAAGAGAGAATAAGTAGGAAGAAAAGAGAAATTGAAAAAGAGAAAACATGGAAAGAAGAAAAGGAAGAGAATAAGTTGAAAGGAAAGAACTTTTTAAAAGTGAAAGAAAGCCTAGAGAGAATAAGTTAGAAGGAAAGAGTAATTGAAAATGGAAGAAAGAAAGAATTGGAAGGGGAAAGAATAGATTGGAAGAAAAGAATAATTGAAAAAAAAGCAAAAGAAAGTATGAAAATGAAAAAGAAGAGAATAAATTGGAAGGAAAAAATAATTGAAAAGGAAGAAAGAGAATTGGAAGGGGAAAGAATAAATTGAAAGAAAAGAGTAATTAACAAAAGAGAAAAAAATTCAAATGATACAGAGAAGGAAAAGTATACAAAGTTATAGCGAAGGGGGGAAAAGAAGATCAAGAAAGGAGATTTAGTAGTTTAGTCTACCAAGTTATTGAAAAAAATTGAATTTCTCTCAGATGAATTTTCAGCTTAGGAAAAAGTTGCACTGAGATAGGTCTGGGAAATATGAAGGGTGCTACACTTACACAATCCTGTGTTTCACCTAAAAGTGGCACTTTCACTCCCATCAAGCTTTGATTTTCTATATTGTTTTTCCTTTTCCCATACCATCAGGTTTTGTTCCAAGCCTTAGCCCCATATATATTGTTTATGGTGTAATTGTTATTGCCGTAGGGAATGAACACAGCGAATAAAGTTCAAATCCTGGTTGAGCCTGTTTTCATTTTACATAGTAGTAATACTTTTGGGAAAGGTATGAATCCAACTATTATCCTTCCAGCAAGAGCAGACTGGGCTCTTTAACCTTAATATGGCAACTGGTCTAGGAGAAGGAAAATCTCTGAATTCAAACCTGTTAAATTCTGCTAAAAGATTTGAACTTATGTTGCATCCTGGCCATGGTGGAGGAGCGTGTGTGTGTGTGTGTGTGTGTGTGTGTGTGTGTGCATATGCATGCATATGTATATATATATATATATAACGTGTTACAGTCTGTGACCCTGAGTTTCATACAATCAGCATACAGATTTCTATATGTAAATGTTCTATCATTGATACTGAGCACTATTTAATGATACTGCAACATTTGGTCCTCCATTAACTCACCAAGTGAGCTAATAAGAACCATAAACCTCTTTTATTTATATATATATATATATATTCACTGGTAAATACATCTAAATGAGTAGCATCATTATGAGTTAGGATATGATCACTTCAAGTTATTTATTTATATTCAAATGAGACTCTATTTCATATTTTGTAAAGTCATCTAATCTGAAATAATAATTGTAATCATAACTTTAAATAATCTCTGCATGGAAATAACAACATTCCAACAAAATCCTTCCAGTCAATGAAGAAGAAAAAATTAGATTTGGAAATAATGAAACATAAATACTGTTCCAAACAGTTTTTCTTTTGTTGGTTATATACGAGGAAAAATATTCCTCTGAAAAAAAGAAACAGGGCTTTCATTCCTCAGTTTTACAAGCTAGTTGGGATTACTATTTGTGTAAAAGTTAGGGGACAAATTTTTTTCCTGTATTTTGTTAATTCTAGCAATAATAAATTTTTTTTTTTTCAATTTATTGTCAATAACAAACTGAGGAGATAACACACAAAAAAAACCTGGACATGCCTGTAAAAGGGAAACCTCAAAAGAGAAAATGAATCTCTTTAATTAGCAGCACAATGTAATGTTATAAATACCAATTATATCAAAGCAAAGATTGATAATAAGCAACAGAACAGCAAATGTTGGTTATGTGGAGACAGAGATGAAACAGTTAATCACATAAACAAATGCAGCAAACTAGCACAAAAGGAGGATAAGACAAAGCATGACTGGGTGGGAATTGTGCAAGAGATTAAAATTAGACCTTACTATCAAATGGTATATGCATAAACCAGAACCCATCCTTGTGAATGGTTGGTTTGGTTTGGTTTCTTTGTTTTAATGGCATATCAACCATTGTAGGTTATTTAATGCCAAATCTATCCTTCTAGAAGAAGAGTAGTGGTACTATTTAACCCATAACTGGAAGGATAAGGGTGATCATAACTTTCCAAAGGGTATTTTTCCAAAAGTGAACATAATAGCGTGACTGGAGTTCAAACTTGCTTTCTACAATTCTGCAGTCCAGCTCTTTAACCATTTTATCACAAGGACACTTCTTTTGTGAATGAGACATAAAATCCTCTAGGATTTTGAAATACAAATGTATCACCAAATTCCAGTCAAAAGACCAGACTTAATGTTAATTAACAAGAAAGAAAGAATTTGCCATTGAGTAGATTTTGACATCCCAGAGACTACAGAGTGAAAATAAACGAAAGCAAAAAGATAGAAAAATACTTGGACCTTGCTAGAGAACTAAAAAAAAAGTTATGGAACATGAGATTGACAATGATATCCTTCATAGTTAGTGTATTTGGAATAGTCCTCAAAGGCTTGGAAAAAAAGACTTGAAGAATCAGAACTCAAAGGAAGAATCAATTCCACCCAGACTACAGCATTGTAAAGTTTAACTAGAATACCCAGAAGAGTCCTGGAAACTTAAGGAGACTTGCTGCCAGTCAAATTCCAATGAAAGACCACCAGCTAATACCGGTGTGAAAAACTTGCATAAAACAATCTGGAATACAAGAGTAGACATGACTGGGTTGGAAGGGTGATCCACTAAGAATTGTACAATAGATTAAAATTTGACCATACTGATAAATGGTATAAATACAAATTAGAAACTGTCCAAGAAAATGAGAGCCATAAAATTTTCTGGGATTTTGAGATACAAATAGATCACCCTATCCCAATCAGACTAAGTATTGATTAACCAGAAGAAAAGAACTTGCCATCTAATTGGTTTTACTGTTCCAGCAGACCACAAATCTGTGTGTGTGGATATATATATATATATATATATATATATATAAACTTATTAGGTATAAGTGCCTCAAGCTTTATTTTGTAACTTAATCTTATTAGATATAAATATCTCAGTAAAAGAAAATGAAAAGATAAGTACTTGGATCTTACCAGAGAGTTGAAACAGCAGTAGACCATTGAAGGTGACAGTGATACCAATTGTAATTGGTTCCCCTGTAAATGGTTCCCAAAGGCCAGTAAAAGAGACTAGGGAAACTGGAGATCAGATGAAAAATTGAGACCATGCAGACCAGAGCACTTTTAAGATCAGCTAGAATACTTAGCCAATCTCCTCTAGTCTCCAGGACTCTTCTGTCATTCAGACTTCTGCGAAAAACTACCTGTTAAAACTGGTGAGAAAAATTTGCATAAGATAAAGCCAGGATGAATGTACATTCATATTTGTCTAGAAATCAAAACCCTAAAGCAATAGTTCTTGGCACTTTTTTTAGCAAGAATTTTATAGATTTTAAAATGGAACTTAAATTTCCTCAGATGTTTTTCATTTGAATTAAGTGTGGTCTTCATTCTTCAGTGTCTTTCAACATTCTTTTTCAATTCTTGTTTGTCTGTCTTCTGCAGATCTGAAGATAAGTATCCTGTATTTGCTGATCTCATATAATTCCATTCAATTTATCAATAAATTTTTGTTTCTTTGCACTTTATCTTATCTAAGTGAGTTGGCTAACAATAGTCAAAGATTATCCAAAGGCTCCCTTTTGAATAGCTACAACACCAAAGCATTGGAGAAGGCCCTATTCCTTTCCCTGGATTGCTCCACTTACTCTTGATCCATACCTTATAATGATGAGTGTTAAGCAAGAAGGCATCAAGTACCTTTTTTTTTTTTTTTTTTTTTTTTTTTTTTTTTTTGGTATGACTCGACTTGGGATTGAACCCCAGTCTCCCAGGCTATTGGCAAACACTCTAATCATTATGCTAGCATATAATATCAGTCAAAAATTATGAGATTATATATGTATTAGTACATCTGCCTAAGATTAAAGTATTGTTTTCTAGCCTACTACAGGTGATCCATATAGTATGTATGTGCTCTTTTTAACATCGTTAATTTTACAATGTCATTTAAGGGTGCAATAAATAAATAAAGCAAATTCTACAACCAAAACACTGGCTTGATATTTATGTTGCAGCAATATAATTGCCTATGAAATGTGTCAGACATAACTAAATACAAAGTTGTGACAAACATGAGTGTATATATCCATATTTACCCAACCCCTCTGCTCGGGCCAGATATGACACAAGGTCAATTTTTTAAGCGGAGTTTAACAGGTTTGAATTCAGAGTTTTCCTTCTCCTAGACTAGTTACCTCACCAAGGCTGAAGAACCTAGTCTGCCCTACTATTTTACCCATAGCTGGAGGGAGAATAATTGGATACATACCTTTCCCAAGGGTATTAGTGCTATGTGAAATGCAATCAGTCTCGTCCAGGATTTGAACTCGTGTCGCCGTGTCCATTTCCTACGACGATAACCAGTACACCACGGGCACCTCCATGAGTGTATATATCATCTCTCTGCTATAATACAGTTTTGCTTGGTGCTTTGGAAATATAATTTTATTCCAAAATCAGGAATAAATTAGTCACATATTGATATTACTATAGTGAGTCAAAAGTTTTGCTGTTTTTTTGGTACCTGCTGTGTTTGGCAGTATTTTGATAGTTGGTGTGTTGACATGTGCATTGCTTCACTCCATGTGTGATTTGAAGGCCACATAGATTAACGTGTAACATATTCTAATTCAAGAACTTATGCTTTATGAATTAGAACTGACCCATAATACTGCTACTGAACCAACCAAAAACTTTGTTGCCTAAAAGGGTTTCAAGAACCTTGCTGTTCAGGCACAATCAGTTAGGCCTAAAAACATGGATTCTGAGTCTGTGCTCTTAGCCATTGAAGTAAATCTGATGATTAGCACTTGAAGAGTATCAGGTGAGCTCATCATCTCACAGTCCAGTGAAGTTCATCACTTTTATGACCTCAGCAAAAGCTTCTGGAGCTACTGAATAATGTCTCATGTTAGCAAAATATGCAGAACCTTTCTAAAAGTGTTCATCATCAAAGATTTGAACTTTTGTTATTTATAGACCATAAATAACCATAAGAAAAAAAAATTGTTAGTTTTCAAAGGACGATTTCTTGAATGTTGCGTTATCACCAAATGAATATTTGTAATATAGTCATCAGCTCCAACCATATGTTTGTAGCATGGTCAGCAGCGACTGCTATGTCAATGAGGCTATTTGTCTCTTGGGTAGGAAAATACACAAAAACACAACTCACTTTTTAGTGTTATGACCATTTCATTGTTTATTCTAACTCCATTCAGTCTCTGAGCCTGTGGAATCAGGAAGAAATGGACAATGGACACCACATATTAGCTTCTTCATTATTTGAAGGACAGTCTGCTCTTGTCCATTTAAATCAGACCTAGCCGATAAAATGAAACGCAGCTTCTTCCAGGCAGCGGTCACATCGATACTGCTATATGGATGCACTACATGGACGCTAACAAAACGGCTGGAGAAGAAACTGGATGGCAATTACACAAGAATGCTGCGTGCAATCCTGAACAAGTCCTGGCAGCAGCACCCCACAAGACACCAACTGTACGGCCACCTGCCCCCTATCACGAAAACTATTCAAGTTAGACGAATCAGACATGCAGGACACTGCTGGAGAAGCAGAGATGAACTCATAAGAGATGTACTCTTATGGATCCCCACACATGGCCGCGCAAAAGCAGGACGACCAGCTCGAACGTACATTCAGCAGCTATGTGAGGATACAGGCTGTTGTCCTGAAGACCTACCTAGGGCGATGAACGATAGGGAGGAATGGCGAGAGAGGGTCAGGGATATCCGTGCTACCAGCGCGATATGAGGATGATGACTATAAGAAAAACAGAGAGCAAATCAGGAAACCCTGTGATATACATCTGAGGTTTGCGGAATACTCCCACTCACTCCCTGCCTTTGATGGGTTATATCTTCCAGATGTGTCACCACTTGATGGCCTGGTCTCAGTGTTCTAAATAAAGCATATCATGTTACCACAGCACCCTGGAAGAGAGACTGTTGATAACCTGATACTGTCTGCTTATAATGCTACACTTCATCTAAGACTGGAAATATAACAGTGAATCCTGGATCTTTCTCTCACTGCATTAATCTATGACATTTCACCACAAACAGAAATATATTGAGATCTTTGGCTCTAATAAATTAATTGAAAAACATTTTTAAATCATTGTTTTAAAACAGATTGTACATGACTAAATCTTTTTCATTAGATATTGCATCAATAAGTAACTACATTGAAGTTATTAGTTGTCAATACTTAAACTTTAAAATTCTTTTTGACTACTTGGCTGGGCTTAGAATAGTTGCCTCTATCCTTTGCAGAAGTGTAACCCCCCCCCCGCTTAAAAAAGGGGTGTCCTGGATATAACACTACTCTGCATCTGACTTGTGATATTCTGGAGCTCTAGGGAGTGTAGAGTACTCCTTCATTGCCATTACTCACAACTTCACACTAACCTGGTGCTGTATTACCTATTAAGGTCCAGTCTATGAGTCAAATAGATCTGTTTAAAAATTATTTGTATTCGATCAAACTGTGTGCAAAAGACTCTTTAAAAATTACCCCCCCAAAAATTAAATATAAACATGATTTCTTGGATGATTTGATATGCTGTTAAAATCAATGTGTCATTTGAATTCTTTTTCAAAAATTAATTAAAAGGCAAAACAAACACGAAATACAAGTATAGTGAACATGTCATTGACCTGATAGATAGATAGATAGATTAAACTGGATTACTCTCCATGGAGTTGTGGTTAGCAAGCTAGTCTCATAAATTAAAACTACTGTAATGGGATCAATCCTTATTGGATATCCACAACTTGTAAACCTTGTGTCATCCTTAGGTAATCTTCATAAATGCTTACACTATCATCAGTAAATAAGTACACCAATAATGATTTTTTGTAAAAGTTAATTTTCTTCTAAACCAAAGATACCAGAATTATATATATATTTTTTTTTTTTTGAACATTATACAATCAATACCGATATCATTAGATGTTATGAAATCAGTATTCTGTTGATAAATTATTTTTGACTTACAGTATTGCCCATACATAAGTACACCCCCTAACAATATTTTATAAAAAGTTAATTTTCTTCTAAATGAAAGATACAAAGATTTTATTATTTTGAGTTGAAAATATACAGTCAAAAAACAAAAAAACAAATTCTACAGCATTGAAATTCCATTACCAAAAATAAAATTGTATTGATATATATGGATGGTATAATTATTTTTGGACTGCTATGTATTAATATTTCTGGTTTATTTCTTTTTGTATGCATTTTCCACAAGAATTTTTTAAATGTTTTATTGTTGAATTACTTGGTCACTGAAGTGATAGTCTATAAAAATGTTCAAATATAAAATGGATGGACATTATTTATTTATTTATCATTTATTGAGTATTATTAAAATTCATAGAAAATTCACTTTAACTACATTTACAAATTCAGAAATCTTTCTCACACACACACACACACACACACACACACACACACACACAAATATGAGTAATAAAAAACTGATTAAATACTGAATTGTCAATTAAGTAGCTTATACACTTTATGGAGTCTTTTTTTTTTTAATATATTTGAGGCACTAAAAGTATGAATTTCTATAATAGGAAAAGTTGCACGAAATTGAAGTTAGCAAGTTGATATCTGTCAGTTTCTTGCCTATGCAATCCTCAAACCAAAAACAACACATCTTGGTTTGATGATCACACAAACAAAAAACTGAATCAACAAACATTCTTAACTGTGTTTATGCTATCCAAACTTAACTCTACATTTGTTCAGTCACCAATATTGAGCACTACAGCAGCTATGTGAGGATACAGAATGTAGCCCTAAAGACCTGCTAAAGGCAATGAACTATAGGGAAAAGTGGCGAGAGCGGGTCAGGGATATCTGTGCTAGCAGCATGACATGATGATGATTTATAAATACAAAAAACTACATTGATTTTATATATATATGATAAGAATAAGTGAAAAAGTGGATAAATCAAACACTTACCATTCTTTATTAAAGGAAGAACTTCTTCGAACTCTGAAGAAGTTTTCCTTGAGTAAAGATGGTTGGTCTGGTGACAGTCAACTATATTTTTTACACATGGCCCATTTGATGAGATGTCAAACATTATCAATTTGTCTTTCTTCTACTTGTTAGCTTTTTTGTTAACTTATCTTTTTGCATTCCAGTATCATTCATTTACAATATTCTCAATAGTTACCAAATGCCAACCTTGCAGCTAGATTTTGATTTGGGGTTAAAGAAAATAGTTGCAAGGACTCAGATCAGAGGTGTAAGGAAGATGTGGAACCTCAGGAATATTTTTTGGGCCAAAAACTCATTCACAAAGGTTGCATCTAGAAAATGAATGAGATGGATTTTTTTTTAATTTCTAGAAAGTGAATGAGATGGATTTGTGCGTTGTTTTTTTTTCTTTTTGTTTTTTTTTCTTTCAAATTGGCACTCTTAATTAAAAATTAACTGATCAATGCTAATTAATTTCATCAGTTTTTCAAGCCTAAGCTAAAATTTTGATGAATTTTCTCGCAAAAATTTCTTAAAAGAAATATTTTTATTTTTTAAACAGCAAGTAGTTAGATACAGATAAGATTAAAAGTCTTGATCTTCCAGTTTTATTCTTTGATTGGTAAAATAAATTTCAGCTAATCATTCAAGCATTGCCACCTTATTTGCTGCTATTCATTTTTGATGAAGGGAAGTTGATCTAGGTGGCTCAAAATCGAAGTAATGGCACTGACTTTTTTTTAGTTTTCCAAATTGGCAACTCTGATTGAAAATTAGCTGATCAATGTTAATTCATTACCAATCATTCACACTTTCAAACATTGATCAGATGTGATGAGAGTTGTCATTTTGGTTGAATTTTATGAAAACAAACTTCATCTTCCATAGCTCTTAGCCATTTAAAGATCCTTTGTGCCTCCTGAAAACCTAAAGTAGAAACTGATCTCCATAAGTCTGTTAGCTTGTCATACTATCCTTCAGTTTTACGCCACAGAGTTTGATCAATGCTCAATATTCTTGTTCCATTTTCATGGCACTCTTAATCAAACACACCAAAATAATCTGAGATTATTCAGATTCACATGAATTTTGAGAGGCAAAGAGAAACATTTTCACGCATGTTCAAGATCAACATTGATCAACTGATTTTCAATCAGTTGCCAACCTGAAAAAAAAAAAGTCCTTTTTATTTTTTTTTTCTGACAAAGCTCCTAAAAGATTATATAAACTATTTTAGTGTTCAGAAACCAGAATTTCTCTAATCTAAATCTGCCAATAAATATAAGAAATACTTTGAATATATTTTATTTTCACGGCAATAAATATTTTTTTTCTTTTTTTAGGTGGTATGCTGGAGAGATCTGGATGTTGATCCAAATGTCCTTGGAAAAGTTGCAAAAGAAAATGAACCCCTAAAACGTCAGGTAAGTGCTTTAAAAAAATCATTAGATTTAACCCTTTGAACACATAGACCCAACATTTCAGGCTAAGTGCTATATTACTATATACCATTAGCCCAATATTTTCAGTTGAGAGAGATTGTATCAGATACTACTAATAAATGATATTATATAGTAACCATTTACAGCCTTTCTTTTAATGGAATAGCTTTAAACCAAGTTGTCTGGACCCTGAGGGAAGTTTGGATGTGTTTTGTGCTCTCTGAGTGGGGGGTATAAGTTCAGTAACAGGGTATCAGATTTAATGAGGTGTTAATTTGTGGGTAACACCCTGTTTATTATAATGCAATAGGTTATCCACAAGAGAGTAACCTAAAACAGAATATTCGGTAGGAAACAGAACAAGTTAATTAATATAATATGAAATTTAATTGTACACAATACAAAGAGGGAACTTGGTTCCTGTTCTAGGCTATACAAGAATCTCTAGTATTCAAGGAACAAACAGAAAAGTCCTACAGTAAAAAGTTGGAAACCACTTACTCTTCTCAGATCTGGAAAATAAAGGAGAGAGGCCCCATATCTTACCACAGAGGAGCAAACTACCTTGTCTCCTCTTCTTAAGGGTAATCAAAGGCTGAAGAGTTAATGTTTCAAAGGGTTAATGAAACACAGAGATTTCACTATGATCGAATTATTACACTAATAAAAATGTTTTGATATTGAACAATATATAGATTTATGAATATACTGTATAATTTATTAGTTTTCCTTTTAAATGCAAATAAATTTATCTACTTATTTATTATTTTCACTTTCTTTGTTAACAATTAAGAAAAAATTAATTAATTTACAGCTCTATATTTTTTTTATTTTTGATTGAAATTTTATTTCCTTCTAACTTGATGACAATAATAGAATTGTACTAAACTAATTAAAAAATGATTATGTATGTTTGTTGAAATTGCTTGCATTTTCATGTTAAATATAAAATAAAAACGTAGAAGGAATTATTATAAATTAGTTTTGCATGACCTTTTTCAAGCCTGGGTCATCATGCTGAGCAAATCTCTTTCATGACTTCTCTCATGACAATTAGATGGTTACTTGGCAATGCTCATCTCCTCTTGAATATGTGACAAATTGTATAGGAAAATATGGCACCTGTAGCAAGGAACAATCAATTATGAATAACAAATTATGAAATATATGACCTGGAATTTTCTCTTTCATGTACTTGCTCCCAACTAACTTTAGAACCTGGCTATGTTCCCATCTTCATATTAGGTTTTAGATGTATACAGTAACATGGTATTAATTATTTAAGAGGTCACTTCAGGGCTTTTGTCTATTTAGGAACTTTATCACGAGATATTTGCTTGTTATTTTTATGTGAAAAAAAAACTTGAAATGATTTCTTGTCTTTAGTCTAAAATAATTTTTTATTGCAGCAAATAATTACTGTAATTACTTATAGCATTTTAATTAATTCATTTTCATATTTGATGTATATATCATATTATTTTATCATATTCATATCGCCCAGTTAGTAGAGCTTAGAATATAATGACTGTATCCCTTGAAGAGGGGTAAGATCTCCACAAAAAGTGGTGTCCTGGGTATGATACTAAACTGTATTTTATAGTTAGGTTAGAGTTCTCAAATTCTAGAGAGTGTGGAGCACTGCCATTACTCCCAGGTCCCAGAGTGGTAATACCAGTTAGATACCTATCTATGAGTCAAATAGATCTGTTTTAGAAATTGTTTTGATAACAAAAAGAAAACCCTTTTAAGAAATGAAAACACATAAAAATGCCAATATGAATATGCAATGAATCTGATTCCTTGACCTCAAGGCATAAAATAACCCTAGACAGGCTAACATGCCATTAAAATCTATCAATCATAACCATTTTATATATATATATATATATATATATATATATATATTGTTCATTATTCTAAATATGAACAATATCGTATGTTTTTTAGTGTATATTATTACATTTTTGAAAATATTGATTTACTTATATGGAAATATTATCATCTAATTTAATTTTTATCTTATGTCAATATTTGATATTCTTTCTTTGTATTATCTTTATCATTATTCATTATTGAGATGTTAAGTTGAATTTGCATTCACAAATAGATTTAAGCTTTATATGTAACAATTATTGTCTTTACAATTGATGTCTTTTATTCACAATAAGTTCAAATTTTCTAATCAATAATCTGTGTTGAAATCAACTCTGGCTAGCTTTTCTTAAGCAAGTAGAAGGTACAGGTCAAAGCAGAAAACATGGTAAGGGTCAGAGACAGTGAAAAATGGTAAGGGTCAGAGACAGTGAAAAATTTGCCAGTATTTTTTCTCTCTCTTTTGGAACAAAGCAGAATGAAGGAACATGCCATTGAGGAATTAATGGATAACTATAAATATTAAATCAATAACTTTGAATTGCATATATTAAAGACGTCTAATACCTTTAAGACATCTTTACAGCTGTCTGAATTTTTTAGATGAGGCTTGATGTGTATTATTTAAGTTCTTGAACACCTTTTTTGATCAACAATCAAACTTGAAAAATGATTTCCCAAGTTGAATCATTTCGATGCCCAGATAAACAAGAGACACTTGAGGAAGGCCAGAAAATATAACAGCTGAAAACAACAGCAATAAAAATGAGGACAACAGACTGAAAAATCACAATCAAAATAATCTTAAAAGCTGATGGAAAGAAAGTATAAGTCTGGTCAGAAATATCATCATTTTTCAATTTCAAATTGTTTGCTCTACTAGGCCAAGTATATTAACCTAATGTTGTGATAAAAAACAGCAATAAGTTAATGATGAAATAGTACGGCAAAAAATACTTCATATAAAAAGCGATGATAATATGGAGAAGTAAAACTTGTTGGAAAATGATAGATTAAAAAATTGTTAATACAGCTATAGAAAAATAATTAGTGATAAAAGACTAAATTTTGAAAAAAAAGAATGAAAAAATTTTTCATCTCAATTACATAAGCAAATATGTAAGCTGTAAATAGCCTCATTCAGGATTTGAACCTGGGTAGTTAAGTCTACTTCCTATAATGATAAATATTATGCTAATACTCTTAAGAAAGGTATAAATCCAACTATTCTTCCTCCAGCTATGGGTAAATAGTAGGGCAGACTGATTTCTTCAACCTTGTTATGGCAACTGGTCTAGGAAAAGGGAAATTTTGAATTCTAACTAGTTGTAGAGCTGGAGAGGGATTGGCTCTGGCAGACTATTCCTGTCCTTGACATGCTACATGAGTTGTGTCCTCACAACCAAACCAGGTGGCAAGGCCACTGAGAGAGAAAGAGATCAGCGGCTCATTTTCTTAATCTTTCATTTAAAATTGTTTGGCTTCATCAACTTTTTAAAAATAGATTTTTCACGTGTGTATGAGGAATGTACAAATTTAATAGCCCTATTTTCTGATTGCATATATGTGCATGTATATTTGTATAAACAGTTATATATAGCTATATACAATTGTGTGTGTGTGTGTGTGTGTGTGTGTGTGTGTGTGTGTGTGCACAATTCATACTTAAATATATTTAAATACATGTATACCTGTGTTTGTGTCTGTGTGTATTTGTATATTTGTTATATATATGCATGTGTGTATAGGTCAATACTTGTCTATGTATTTCTTTATGCAGTTATAATAATTATTCATTTTTCTAATGACTTTTTTTACAGGTATTCATAACATGTGATTTGAAAAAATATGAATTCCAAAGACAAGTAAGTAAAATTCTTTTTACTCATTAAGTTAATCAACTGATTACCATTTTATATATGAATATATAATTTATCAGCCCTTTTTGCAGCTAGATATTCTGCTCTGAAAGGAAAGTTCAAACTATTTTTGATAGAATTAAATAGCATTGATTGTCAAATGACCTTCCTATATTCAAAATGCCTTAGTAGTAAAGAATAACTTCAAGGGCAAATAACTAATATACCTCAGATAACAGCAACATTATCAAATAGAAAGTGGAGAGAGAAGAAAAGAAAGAAAAATACCTATAATACCATAGATCAATGAGTTAATAGATTTTCCATTTAAAGATTTATCAATTTTGTGTTTAATTTACTGCTTTTTAAGAAAAGTGTAAAGGATATCTCATAGTGAAAATAACTTTTTCAGAGTGTAAACTGTATCGCATAAAATACATAAATTTAATGTTGTACTGAGAACTTTTCATCATCTCCTCATAAAAATTACCTCATAATAAAAAAAAAAAACAAAAAACTTTTTGCAGCTGATGTTCCACACTAAAAGAAAAGTTAATTCTAATTTTAATGAAATCAAACAGCAAGGAATGTCATGAACAGTATCTTTTTGAATTTTCATTTTTCGGGGAAATGACCTTCAAAATGCTCTAGTTGTTAAGAATCTCTTCAAGGGCAAATAATCCATATATCTCTCAACAGCATTATCAACTCGAAAATGGAGGATAAAAAAGAAAGAAAAACAACTATGTCATCATATATATGTATATATAGATTAGTGGGTTAATGTTCTTCTATTATGGAGTCATTTAAACATGTATCAATTCTGTGTTGATTTTACAACCTTCTTGTTTTAGGATTGGACAATTTCTTTAGAGACCTTACTTATAAGAGGGTTATTCAATAAATAAGATGAATTTTACATAAGTAGTTGGCAATAGGAAGCTCCGTTTATAGTTGCACCTTTGTCAAGGAAATCAACAGTGACAGGTCCTTTTCATGTACCAGAAGACTGGCAGCATGACCTTCTTTACTAACTGCTGTACCAAGTACTTTTTCTTTACCATAGAGTCAATGTGTTTACACTCTATAGACTTTTTTTCAAGTCAGGCTCATAGTAGCAAACCCATGTTTTTCCCATTTGTAAACATGTTTTGCTTAAAACATGTGTCTCCATACACATCAAACATTCTTCTGTAAATTTTATATGGTTTGCTTGCTAAAGCTAACAAAATTTGATGGCATGCCTCTTTTCAATCCTGGAGCATTCTGATTTGCAGCTATTTTGAATTGCCTCAAAACAAATATTCTTGTGAGATTGAAATAATTTTTGGTATGAATCAATTCCAAATATTGCAGAGTTCACATTTACAGAAAAAAAAAATATGAAAAGGTTTTGTTCTGATTTTTTTTTTTCAAAAGAATTCCCTTTATATATTGAATGATCCTCATATACAATGCTAGATAGATTAAAACTGGAGGTTTTTGCTATGATTTTTATTGATAACAGAAATTCTCAATGGTTCCGACAATGACTGGTGATTTGTGTGGAAGAAAAGATCTCTGTCCTGATCTGACTCTATCAATAAAAACATCTCATATATGTATCATAAAAAGTTGACTATTTCAATCTGTTCTCAAATGTTGTGCGATTTCAATATCTGTCCTGACATTTTACAGTTCGTGAGTCTCTATCTACAATTCAAACACATGGCTGACCACTTTATTGCTCACAAAAAATTGATTCTGGGTGATGTTTTAGTTATTTTCTTTTTTTTTATAGGTATTCAACTAAACTAATATCAATATATATCTAAAGGCACAGGCCCAAGCCTAAGATATGAAAAAAAAAGGCAAAATGAAATAGAAGAGAAAAGGAATGACAGGTATATCATAGAGAGATGGAATTTTTAATAGTTAGGAAGTAAATAGGTAAAAAAAAATGAAAGAGTTTGTTATGGTTAAAGAGCAAAATATCAGGAAAATAGAGACAAAGGAAGAAAGGACAACCAGTCTTGGTAAATAAAATAAATGTTTAAAGCAGAAAGGCAGCACTTAAGAGTAGAAAGGATATCTTATAATAAAAATAACTTTTAAGAAGAATGAAAAGAGTACCTCATAAAATAAATATCTTTTAAAGAGAGCATACATAGAGTGCTGAAAAGTTCTCAGCTCAACCAAAAAGAGAATGACCTAGAGCGATGAAATATGAATGAAATTTCACATATTGGCATGTAGGGATCAAGTAAACAATTTTCGCCCCAAGATAACTTTCATGTCCTTTAGAAATCCTTATTGTGAGTGACATATGACAATCTCTGTCACCCATTCTCAACTTCTTTTTTGCCTCTGTTCTTTAAACATAAAGCAACATGGCTATCTTGTACCTACCCTTATCAGGTAAGCCTTTTGCTATTTTATACCCCTTCTGCATACTGCTTGTTCATGGTAAAGTATGATTCTAGCTGTAAAGACACATTCCTGTATTCTTTTCTTTTAGTTCTGCTTGTTGGTATGTTGTGTATATTAAATGTTTACAAATAAGTTTATCTCATCTTTCTTTTTATTGTCTTTAGTATTAGTATATTACAGATATAGTAATGCTAATATTGTCCCTTTGGAGATTTGGGACTCAATAAAATATCTTTACTACCATCAAAGTATACAGATAGACATATTTTTTCTCAAGTTTCTTTTACCAATAAAAAAAAAAAGAAAAAAATTCAATAAAAGTTTTTAAAAAAAGAAAAAAGTAAAAGAAAGAAAAAATTCAATAAAAATTTTTAAAAAAAGAAAGAAAAATTCATTAAAAATTTAAAAAAAAAAAAAGAAAAAATTAATAATTATTTAAAAAAAAAAAAGAAAGAAAAAATTCAATAAAAATTTAAAAGAAAAAAGAAAGAAAAAATTCAATAAAAATTTTAAAAAATAAAATAAAATTCCTTGTTTGTTGAGTTGAGAACTTTTCAACACCTCTGCATAAAAGCTGTATCAGAATAAAAAAGATATTTTTTGCAACAAGATATTCTACTCTGAAAGGAACATCCATAAAAAATTTGAGGAAACCTGATATTATTAAAGATTGTACACATGATTATTTCTGATTTTCCTATTGGTCTTGCAAGGTGTGCATGCCATGCAAGTTGGGCACAAACAAATTTTCATATTTTTGTTGTGGATTTTGATGACTGACTAATTGATAAGAAATAATAATAGATTCGTCTAACTTTAACGACATCAATACACCCAGTCAGCAGGGCTTAGAATATGCTGTGTCCCCTTGCAGAGGAATAACAATCCACACCACGAGAAAAAAAAGTGTCCTGGAAATGACACTAAACTGCATCTGATGGTGAGGCTCAAGCTTTTGAGATCTGGGGTGTGTGGTGTACTCTTTCATAGTCATTACTTTCAAGCTTGCTCTGACCTGGTAGTACCTGTTAGGGTCCCATCTCTGGATCTATTTGAAAATTATTTGCATTCAATAAAACCCTGTAAAGAAAAAAAAAACACTCTTAAGAAACAACTTTACAAAAAAATGTAAATATGAATGTACAATGAATATGATTCCCTAACTTCTAGGTATAAAATAACCTTAGATGAGTTGAAATGCCATTAACCAATTTCCCCAAAAATACTAAAGCTATCATAAACATTCAAATTGAAAAAATTTTATTAAATTTATCCCCTCAAAACACAATAACATTTTGCACCACATTTGACATAAATATTTCATACACAAAATGTAACCAGGAGTGTCCCCGTGGTATAATGATTAAAGCGCTGGACTGCAGAATCGTAGTATACGAATTTGAACTCCAGTCACTCTATTACATTCACTTTGGGACAAATACCTTTGGGAAAGGTATGAACCCCCTTATCCTTCCATCTATGGGTTAAATAGTACCACTACTGTCGTTCTAAAAGGATGGATTTGGCATTAGATAACCTGAGAAGGTTGATATGTCATAAAATAGCAAACAAACAAATAAACAAACAAAATGTAACCATAATTATAGAACAGAGATAGTAATACTTCTAGTATTATGCTTTTCACACAATACATAACAAGGCAACTAGGTTTCCTGAAACCTAATAACTGAACAGACTTTCTCTGGGGAAATTTAATAAGTCTGCTGTGAAATTTATTATGTCTGCTGTGAACTGATAACATTCCTTTATTTTTTTAATCAATTAATCTTCAGTTGGTTCTCAAACACAATCAAATTATCAGATAAGAGAAGCTTTATAAAACTGAATTTATTTACAGTTTTATCTCATTTTTCAAATTCATGTTTTTTGATTTTTTTTTTCTTCTTTTGCAGGTTTACCTTCTCAGGAAATACTCATCTCATCATATACCTGAAAAGATTGAGAGCCGGCGTTTCTACATTTGCAGTCTTTCAACAAGAACTATTGTTTACAAGGTAATGTCAGATAACATAGCTAAATCAATAAATCTGTGGCCTTATAATAAAAAAACATATTTTTCTCCACCACAGGCAGAATTATTAAGTCAAATGGAACTGGTTTAAGTTCAGAATTTAGGCCAGTTGCCACACCAAGGCTAAAAAGCATAGTCTACCCTACTATTTGCCCATAGTTTGAAAGAGAAGAGCTGGATTTATATCTTTCTCAAGGGCATAAAGTTAAATGCAAACAACCTCATCCAGGATTTGAACTCTGCTTACTGGATTTACTTCCTATGAGAATAACTGTTATGCCATGTATGTCTCTCTTTGATTTTTCTCAATTGATATCAATCAAATTTAAAAACGGACTTGTAAGTAAATTGAAAGGTTGTATGTAGAAGAGAGCCTTTAAATCAGTGATAGAAAAAAAGGTAGAGAGTATAATAAATGTTTTAAAGACCATGGTTAACAATAAGTCTCTACCAATTTCTACGTACTACCTTTGAAAGAAAAAGTCTCCAATCAAACATAGGGATACAGCAAAGATTATTGGTCAGTTTCATAAAATGTTTTTTTTTTTCAACATAATCTCTTTCCTCATTGACACACTTGAACTGACACTTTTTCCATTAATCACATAGATTTGAAAATTTACAGTAAAAGGTTCAAATCAAAATTTATCGAATAATCAAGCTACTGACTTATTGATCCCATTTTCATATGTACCATGCAAACAGACACACACATTTTTATAAACTAGTATAGTTCATGTCATTTAAGGTGGGATTATTTTTAGACATATTAGCACTTCTACTTGTCTATGAGTTCAAGAAAAAGATAGTCATGCTT
>OY757910.1:86281736-86286736 GCA_963585895.1 Sepioteuthis lessoniana
AGGAAACCACTGTTGAGGAAGCAAAACAATGTCAAATGTTCCAGTGGTCCAAGGTGCACAGACTGGACAATCGATCAGTGGAATAAAGTCCAGTTGACTGACGAATCAAAGGTCGAAACCTTTAGGTCGAATAGGAGGGTCTATGAGTGGCAAAAAGTTGATGAAAGAACTGCACCCTCCCATATCACACCACCAAGCATAAAGCAGGCTCTGTTATGGTGTGGGGGACTTTTTACCAATTGCAAAATCAAGGATTTGTGCCAGGAAAAGAGCAAATTGAATCAGACTGGGTATCACAGCTTACAGCAACAACACACGATCCCATCTGGAACACAGTTTGTAGGTCAAGGATTTGTATTCATGCAAGATAATGACCCAAAGCATACTTGTAAACTCTGCCAGAGGTTCATTAAAAGCAAAGAGGAACAGTACGTCCTTCAACTGATGTCTTGAACAGCACGATCAACATACTTAAATCCCATTGAACTAGTATAGGATGAACTTGACTGAAAAGTCAGCGCTTAAACAACCCACAAATGTTGCTCACCTCTGCAAACTCTAGCAGGAAAGCTGGGCAGAACTATCTTCAATCTGCCTCCAGTCTTTGGCAGAAAAGAATATAGAGAATCTGTAAAGCAGTGATAGCAGCCAAAGAGAGTCATTTTAATGAATCAAAACTTTAAAAAAAATTTTTGGTTTAATGTGGCTCTGGAAGACTTTGATTTAGCATAATAAATAAAAATATTGTGGTGCTTAACTTATTTCATTAGAAACAACACTTTTACGATGAGAAATAAAAATTTTTGATAGTGACCAAATACTTTTGGTAATGTATATATATATGTGTGTGTGTGTGCATTTTTATATATATACTCGTATGTATATGCACAGACATATTTGTTAGATCAACAGTGATTTGGGATTATAATTGCTTTAGACATTTCTTCCATCTGAACTAATTGCTAAGTTAATTTGCTTCAGATCTGCAATTAGATCCAAGATTCACCTCTAATTTTTCCACATCTTCTTCCTTTCAGATATTTAGCCCACAACGGAGAGATCAACACTTTAAGAGGAAATGTAAATTTGATGCATGCTCGTGAAGGCATCATGAGGAGTAGCATCTATGGTGATGAGCTCCCAAAGTTGTATCCTGTTGTCGAGGAAGGAATGTCTGACTCGGGCTGTGTAGATAATGTCTTGGAATTTTTAATGATGGCTGGAAACAGATCACTACCTGAGGTGAGTTTGTTATTTTTTTTTTCAACTTTCACAATCCTTTTTTTTTTCTGTCTCTTTTTGTTTTATCTATATAGCAGAGCAATCCAGAAATGCCCAGTTTAAAGTAGCTGTCTGAATTAGCCTTGCAGGGTAGTTAATTTAATTATATTTACTTTTAACATCACAGAAAAGAAAAGCTGAAAAAATGTTTACAGAAGAGATGGAAAATACTGAATGTGCACACACACACACACACATACAAGTTCTATTATACTTTTATCATCAAAGCTGTGTGTCTGTGTATGTGTGTGTATGTGTATATATATATATATATATATACACAAAAGGTCATTCATTATATCAGGAGGGAAAAAGGCAAAATAATTTTTTTTTTTCAGAAATGTAAATTCTGCATTGTTTGGAATTGGTTTAGAAGCAAAATTGTTTTTTTTTTTAAAAAAAAAAAAAAAAAAAAGATTATTTTTGAGACCTTTCAAAATGGCAGCAAATCAGTACTCTAGGTTTAAAAAGATATCTGTGATCAAATTTTTGATAGCTAAGAAATACAAACCATATGAAATTTACTGAAGAATGTGTGATGTGCATGGAGAAGGCATATTTTTCTCAAAAATATGTTTACAAATAGGTTAAACATAGGTTTGCCCCAACAAAAGTAAGCCAGAAAGACTAGAGTCCCAGGAGTGGAAACACACTGATTCTCCTGTGAAGCAAAATTTTCAAACAAAGCAGTCATCATCATCAAAGTGTGGCAACAGCAGAGATTCTCTTGACTCTCTTTCACCATCCATTCCTATTTGCCATAACTGTTGGCTAGTCCTTTAGATAGTACACAGTAACTGCACAGAGCTAATGAACGTAAGTTTTTGCTGGTAAGCCAACACTTGTGTGTCCATGTGTTGGAGTCCATATAGAAAAATCTCTTTAGAGTTTACCCTTGCTTCTCCAGCAGTGCCCAGCATGTCTTGCTTATTTTACTTGAATGGAGGTAAGTGCTAAGTGACCATACACCAGCTATTTTATAAGATGTTGCTTCTAGTATTTGTCCAAAACGGCTAACAACATCTTTATGTAATTCCCCACTCATATTGTCTATACAAAAATAAAAAGTCAGTAAAATCTTTCTTTTTTTTCTTTCTTTTTTTTATTGCTGTTCTTTTAGATGAAAAAGTCATTTTATATTAGTTGTGATAATGGATAGTGATCCAAATCTGGACAACCAAAGGTTAAGGTTATCAGATAGTTCAGATTCTTGATTGAATATTTTATGCAATATTTCTTACAATTCCATTGATAACCTCATTAATTCTTGTTTATTCCCCCACAAGGACAATAAAGATTAATGACCCCAATGACCCCCAACAGAGAAGAACAATAGAAATGTGAAAGTAAGGATTAACCACTTTATCCACTTTTCCATGATTTAAAAAAGATTTAGAATAGCAGAAATTTAATCAGCTGGGTTCTGTCTAGCATGAGGTCACACTTATTGAGTAACTAGAGGGGATCATACCTACTAACAATGAATTCTAAAACTAGATTGTTAACCATAACTCTCCAAAAGGTGCCCAGATTATGATGTGCTATCTAAATTATCTGTAAATTATGAAATGTCTGTTATATAAATTAATGCGAATTATATATATATGTGTGTGTGTGTGTGTGTGTGTGTGTGTGTGTGTGTGTGTGTGTGAAAGTAAATATGGTTCTGAATTCAACAGTATGAAGAAAGTAAAAAAAAACAGAATAATCCAAATTAGACGAATTTATTGTGAAGTAACGCCAGTGTTGAATATTTTGGTTCTTATAACCTTCATCAGGACTTTGACATCATGAGAATACAGTGATGAAGGCTTGTCAAGATAACAGGAGCAAATAAAATGTATACCACGAAAAGATACAAACGTGCATATAGTGTTCTTAATTTAAAAGTATTAAGTATGTGTTTGGCACGTGAAGTGATATTTGAAAATGTTGGATTTTTTTTAAGAGATAAGAAAAATCTTCCCGTCTTTCAAAGAAATACGCAGAGATAGGTAAGTTTTCATATATACAGATCATTTTGAAGTGATCCATGTTAGATGACGTGTAAGAATGTATTTGGTATTTGTTTTTCCAAAAGGACAGTATGAAAGTAAATATGGATCAGAATCCAACAGTATGAAGAAAGTAGAAAAACAGAATAATCCAAATCAAATGAATTTATTGTGATGTAAAGCCAACATAAAACCTTTTGGTTTTAATAACCTTCATCAGGACTTTGCTATCTTTTTGTTGTATACATTTTATTTGCTCCTGTTATCATGACAAGCTTCCATTGATATGTGAATAATTCTCATGATATCAAAGTCCTGATGAAGGTTATTAAAACCAAAATGTTTAACATTGGCTTTACATCATAAAAAAATTTGTCTAATTTGGATTATTCTGTTTTCCTACTTTCTTCAAGTGTGTGTGTGTGTGTGTGTGTGTGTCTATCCTGTTTGAAAAGTAATAGTACTGGGTACGCTGTACGAGCAATGGGCCAAGGAGGGATAAGCAGATTGTGTTATCATCTAACATCATATCTTGGGTATATGTCACGATGATCTTACCTTTCTGCAACCATTACATTTTTTCTTTCACTTTCTTTTGTGAACACCTCTTTTTCTTTGTGCACAGAAGAAGGAACTCTGAGTAAAAAATAAACCTGAAATTTTTAGTCCTGTCAGAGATAACTCCATCACAAGCACTTGAAATGCTTCAGTAAGCGTATGGAGATAACCCCATATTCAACACACATATTTCTAAGTGGCACATGAGGTTCAGAGGTGCAAGGAGTTGAATGATGACTCCAGGAGCAGGGGGCCTTCAACAAACAGGACTGAAGTCAACATCAAGCGGGTGAGGCAGGTGGTGTGTGACAATCATCATTTGACTGTTTGAATGATTGCGAGGTTGTAGGACATGAAAAAGAATAATGTTTGGAAGATTATGACCAAAGATTTGGGCACATGAAAAGTCTGTGCAAAAATGGTACCAAGAGTGCTGCTGAATGATGATCAGAAAGAGTACTGTATGCAGGTGTGTCAGGATATATTTGAGAATCTTCAAACTGAACAATTTGTTTCATCAAGTCATCATTATTGATGCAACAAGAATTTTTGCACAAGTATACAATTTCTTATTTACTTTTTCAAATACTACACTACCTTTCAACTAAACTATTAACATCAAACAACACACCCGATGTACCATAAGTACCATTTTCCTCCATTAAATCTTTATATCCATCTCCATGCACTTCCACAACCTGTTGACATTATGTTAGCCATGTTTTCCTGAGTGTTAGAAATACGTCTCCACACAGTATATTTAACATATCCTTCACAAACGCACCATCATATATTACAATGATATAAACATAATATGATATTAACACAACATAGATAGCTAATAAAAAAACTATTATTGTAAGCCAACAAAACTCCTCACCTATTATCCTTACGTCCCAAACCTATCATTCTTACACGTCAAATCATAAAATCATTTTCTTAATTATGCAATGATGATAATTTGCTCATTAGTTAAAATCATCACCACACACACCCACACACATAAAAAAAAATGATATAGTTAATACAAACAATTATTGCAATGTATTAGAATAATAACTTTACTTTTTACTTTATTAGAATAATATATTCACTATATCCTTACATACATAAAATCATGGATTACAATGATGTATACATAATATATCATTAACATATCGTAAAGTA